>RPFO01000154.1:5211145-5286145 GCA_009746045.1 Mesostigma viride
CCACAATCCCGGAATTCACCAAAGTGGGATGGGGTTTTATGTCACCATAATGGACCGAGTGTGCAGCAGGTGCTGAGCCGAAAAGGGAATGCCAAAGGGCTGGTGCTGCCTCGCCTCCCTAAGACGCCCTCCCCGACTCAAGTCTCTCAATAGGTAAACTTTTTAGCTTCGGGGCGCAGCCCTTGCGCGGCTCCTATAGTCCCGAATCACCCCTCCTCGGCAGGGGCAACTGGACAACTGACCTGCCGCCACAACAACAACAAAAACAAAGAAAACAGGTCGTTCCTGACAGGAACCTGGGTCGTGACCTCTAGAGTCCAGGCCACGCCACACGCACCATCCCAAGGTGGCAAGGCTGCGATGTGACAATAGAACTGTTCTAGAAACCTATCAATAGCTCCGCCGAAGCGGGTCATACCGCCGAAGCAGCGCCCCATTCTTCGCTCATGCCAAAAAGACCGGCAGCAAGGGAAAACGGCATGGAGGTATATTTAAATTTTCTTTCCATTGCTTGGCCAACTCTGCTATGCTTGGCCGAACAACTTAGCAGGTGTGCCACCATCTGCCTCGGTTATAAGACAGGTGCAGCCCGCGCTAGATTTTGCAATGTTGCACAGGCGGCCATTGCCTTCACTGTCTCAAAGAAACAATTGCTGATCATTGCCAGCCTAGCTTGCTTAAGGTATGGTCCGCCGACACACAGGCTGACATCATCCTCACAGGATGATGCGGACCACTCAACAATAGTCGCCGACCCTAATAAACAACCGGGTCTTTGAACGAGAATCAGGCGAGCTTGAAACCCTTTCTAAAAATCAGATTAGTCAACCCATGTCGCAGACAGCCTTCCACATTGTAGGCACAGGCATTGTGGCCCTATCTTCCCGCATGCATTAATTTAACTCTTTTCAGAGAAAACTGATTCGCGCGCTAGTTGTGAACTTTGCAGCGCGGCCATTTTCAGCTCTCCGTGCGGGATTCCACCGTGCCTGTGCCTGTGTCCGCACCCACAGGGTCACCGCAGGGCTTGAGGCGCACTCGTTCAACTTCCAGGGTGCCTTCATGAAGCTGCTGCATACACTCTCCGCGGTCACCGTCTGCCACCCGCCCTATGCGTCAGAGGAGTGCTCCGACGTGCACCATCCAATCTACGCCAAGGCGCGCCGTCCACCACAGGAAAGCGGCATACGGGAGGACGACCTGCCGGAGCAGTGCAACAGGCGTAGGGGACCGAGTGCCCGACGTTGAGAGCATTTTATGATTTATATTTCACCCAGGGAAGCAGACGAGCCCTGACACCATGACCCAGGGCATGCGACAATTATTTGCATGCCGTGACTTTGTTTTGCCGTCGGGTCTACTGTTTATGTTGGTGACTAGTTTTCGTTTGAACGGCACATTGGAGATGTCTGCTGCCGTTGACACCTGGCGCATACAGACATTGGGGTAGTTTTGGATGGTACAGAGATACAAGCTTACACGTAATAATGATGGGCTTATCCATGTATATGCTACTCCGTGACAGGTGGAAGGGTATCGATGACCTGTTTATGGGGTTGCTAGAGGTGGAAGAGTACCAAGGTATCTAGTGACCCTGCCTTCATCCGCAGATGCAATTTTGATATTCGAAGTCCACCTTCGTCGTTAACTGGAGTCGTCTGTACAAGATCTGGGTGCAGATCATCCGCGAGAATGTTTAGCCTGGCAGAAGGCTGGCCAAGCCCTTCGAGACCAGTGGGGGCGCATTTCATGTCACGCCGGCCTGTCTGGAGTAAAACTTTTCAATTTCTTTCAACCTAGCTCGCGACTCTCAGTTCTCCTATAGCCCTAACCACATCATGCAAGCAATGCTGTGTACAAATTAAGGCCAGAAAGCCAGCCACAAGCTAGTTCATGAATTGGAGATGCAATATCTGTCTGTGTTGCAAAGGCATCCGGAGATGGACGTCACTTGTGCCTAATACAGGTGACCAACCCAATTAGGGCCCTTGCGCTACAAGGGGGGGCGCCCACCCACAATGCTTTAGTCCATTCGTTTGGTCCACCAGGACATGGGGGGCCTGGGCCTCTCCGTGATTTGGAAAAAGATTATGGACGAGGCCAAGTGGGCCGCCGCCAGGTCATAGAGGCCAACAACCCCCCTGCAGTGGGGAAGGAGCGTGTTTGCAAACGCGGGAGGCATGCCAGCCAAGACCCCTAGGGTTGCGAGCATCATAGATAGAACATAGGACTGTTTTTGTAGATTAGATAGAATAGGGTTGTTTTGTAGATAGCTTAGACCGGTAGGATTGCGTGCTCCCATCCATCCATCCATCCATCCATCCATCGGGGTTGATGCTCCGTGACTTCCCAACGAGAGCACGAGTTTAATTAATTCATTAATTCATTAATAATTAATTAGTTAATTAATTAATTTCCCTTCATAGCCGGCAGAGGCGTTACGGGGCCGGGGTACAGTTTCCTCAGTTAGGCTGATATCCCCCCCCTGCATATTTGATTGGTATACACTTGTCCAAAACAGGGTACGGCACATTTATTTACACTTAGACTGCGCCACGTGATCTTAATCCTCTGTGGGATGAAAATGGAAGAGGGTACGGTGCACGTCATATCAATGAGACAGACAGCGCAGGGCGCCCGAACTGCGAATGTGGCGAATCGCCCGGACCGTGGTGGCTCGCTTTTCCCACAGTCTGAGGCGCCTGGGCATAGCCAGGCACCTGGCCCACACAGATCAGGCCGACACATGAGACAGACTAGCTGGCAGGCCATGCCCGCGCAGCCCGGGCGTTTTTTCCTCACGTGCCATGCCCCAGACCGCGCACGGTCGGGCCGCCCTCCGTGAACTGCCATGATAGGCTAAGCATTAATTAATATAATTAACTAATTAACACGTAACAGTGTTCAGTACGTGAGCATAAGTCAGTACAGTCGAAAGTGAGATGGGATGGGATGGGATGGGATGCCGGGGTGGGAGAGAGGAAGCTCTAGCTATCTAAGGCTAGGCCTGGACATGTACTACTGACAGTCACTAGATGAGACGGGCCTGCATGCCCAGGGAGCCTCCTGGCTTGCCTGTAATAGACACATATTGCTGGACGCATGGCGATCCAACGCCGTGGAAGGACTAGGGTAGTTGTCTGAGAGGAAAGACGGATGGATCGGCAGATGACTCGTAAAGATAGGTGGCAGACGGTTATGAAGGACACCACCCCCAAATCAGTGGGAGCTCTGCGTGTGACCCAGTTTTGCATTTATAGTGATTCGGGCCATGGTGCCCACAACCCTGTGATTAGAAATTTGATAGCTAGCTCCATCTACCCCATCCCATCTCCACCCCACTGACTGAGGACTTATGCTCACCTGGTACGTAGTCTACGTGTAAATTATCAAAATTAATTAATGGTACCTCGCAGTTGGGATCGCGGCCCCCCCTGCACTAGACTAGCTCTAATATGTCCTTGATTTCATTCATCTACGCTGCCATAAACCTGCGTTCATTATCCGCATATTGATTCGGGCTGTGGTGCCCGCAACCCTGTAGCTAGGAACTAGATGATTAATTAATTAATTAATTAAACTCGTGCTCCCGTAGGGGACTCACGGAGCATTAACCCCGATGGATGGATGGATGGGTACACGCAATCCTACCGGTCTAACATATCTACAGAAAACAATCCTAAGCCCTATATCTATTGTGCCCTCGACCCTAGGGGTCTTGTCTGGCACGCTTCCCGCATTTGCAAACACGCGGGCGCTTCCCCACTGGAGGGGGGCCGTTGTCCTCTATGACCTGTCAGAGACCACTTGGCCTTGTCCATCACCCTTGCCGACGAGCTCAAGGACCAGCTCCTTACCCTCATGGGCCTGGTAGGTGAGGTAGAACTGCGTCAGTGGGTGCCACCGCCTTCCCCACTCACGGGACAAGGCGGCTCCCCCACCAGCCAGTGACTCCTGCTCACCTAAGTTCCCCTCCCGTGAGGACAAGCAGCGGTTCCTTTCTCGTCGCAAGAGGCTGCACGACCTCACCTGGACGCTGGACGACGACCTGACCCCCGCTCAGCAGCAGCAGCGACGCGACCTGTGGCGGCGAAATACCGCCACAAGTAAGACCCCCAGAAGCCCAAGGTGTACTGGAGGGGCCGCGGGGACCTGATGATCAACCACAAGATGTGGATCAACGCCCCCTGCGGGCTAGAATAGCTTGCATAATAGCCCTAGCTTGTATCCATTGGTAGTCACTGCCGCCATGGCAGCCATGCTAAGAATGTTTGCCTTGCTGTGCCACTATACCTAGTCACGTGCACCGCTAACGCACGGTACACAACCAGCCATAGCCTTTAATAGCTTAGTCCTTGTACAGCCATGCTACGTCCTGGCTATGATCAGATTACTTGCCCACGCTCCTTGTTACTGATGATATGCTCACATGGGTCTTATTGCACCCACAGATCTTGCCGGATCGTTTACCGCGTCCGATTGCAGCTGTGGCATGCCTTCGGCATGAAGGAGAAAGGGGGTCTCTGCCCTTTCTTCCTGTTGTGCACACACAGGGATTAAAAGCACTTCGGTGCTCCGTGACTCCCCAACGGGAGCACGAGTTAAATTAATTAATTAATTAATCATCTTTTTCCAAATCACGGAGAGGCCTAGCTAGCCCCCCCCAATGTCCTCTATACTAGCTGCTCTTTGAAAGTGCGGGCCTTGTGGCGTCTAGCCTTGCTGGGCCCGGCCGACGTGAGGAGGTGCCTGCCCCGCTGAGCTGGTCGCAGCCGTGCGGAGGGGCCACACGTGAGGTGTCTGCCTGGTTGGTGCAAGCTAAGTGCCCTACTACTAGCTGCAGGCGCCCGCTGCTTGATGGTGCTGGTGATAAGTGGCATGCCTACTAAGGTACAAGTCCTCACTGCGGACGTGAGCATGCAGCGTATCCCACAAGGAAAATTGACCGCAGCATGTTGGTGACCGCGCCGTCCAGCTTTTTGGCAAGGTCGGCTGTGAGGGTCCACGTCTCGGCCCCATTCGTAAGAACAGGGAGGACCAGGTTAAACCAGGTCCTGTTTCTCTAGCTTGTCCAAGGGCTTGCGCCACGGGGCCCTGTATCCTATATATTAATTTGGCAATGAGTAGGCATGATTCCGGCACTATCCAGGGCATCGCGACTTTCCGACCAATCCCAAAAGCCTGGAAACTACTGAACGCCAATAAGAAAGAAGAGGACCGACTGACCACCAACCCGTGCCAAGCGCCCGGCGAGCGAAGCGAGCTGCGCTGAAAGCGCACAGCGAGCGCAGCGAGCGGCGAGCGCAGCGAGCGGCGAGCGAAGCGAGCACCGTACTGTTCAGCGCCGGGGCCGCCGCGGGCGAAGCGAGCACTCGGTACTGTTCCCCTCTCCGGAGCGCAGCGAAGGACCACGTACTACGCAGCGGGCAGCGGGCAGTCCCTCTACCGCCCCAAAGTGCTTTTTTTGGCTGGGCGAAGCCAGCAGGTCACACTAGTTGGCGTAAAGCGTGCTAGGCGAGGGAGATACGGTGGTCCACGTCAGCCTCGCAGCTGGGGAGTAAGCCGACGGTACCCAGCTACTTGACGCGGTCCCGATACTGGACGCGAGGAGAAAGAGGTCGGGCGGTGGCTGAGTGAGCCCAATCGCTGGAAGGCCTCTGTCTTCTTCCTTCGACCTCGAGCCTCACCATTCGGGCCTCGATTGCGAGGCAGCCAAGCCATGTCTGCACGTGCTCAGTGTCCTCGAAGAGGGTATGCAGTGTCGTCTGCATAGACGATCAGTCCGCTAGCCGAATCTCCGTGTCCGCCCCGCCATGCCAGAATTTGTTGGCGACCTTCACTCCTGGTTCCCTAATCACAATGCGAGCAAACCCCTTGCGCTCCTGAATCATTACGTATTCGACCACAATAAGGAACAGGTATGGCGAGAGCACGCAGCCCTGCCACACACCCTTTTGTAAAGGGCATGCCGGTGGCGTGGACCCGTAGGATCAAGTGCGCACCGACGGAGGTGGTGGACCCTTCATACAGGTGGCGGATGACAGCAATACATAAGGGGGAGGGGGATCCGGAACAGAGCGAGGATGTCCCACAGCGCAGACCAGAAAACCGAATCGAAGGCTTTGATGAAGTCCACCAGCACAAGGTGCAGAGGGGACTCACCAGGCTGGAGGCGGTGCAGTTCTTCCACAAGGCGGCGAGTAGCAAAGAGCGCTTGTACTGTGTTGCTACAATTAAAATAATTAATTACACTCGTGCTCCCGTTGGGGAGTCACGGAGCATTAACCCCGATGGATGGATGGATGGATGGATGGATGGATGGATGGATGGATGGATGGATGGATGGATGGATGGATGGATGGATGGATGGATGGATGGATGGATGGATGGATGGATGGATGGATGGATGGATGGATGGATGGATGGATGGATGGATGGATGGATGGATGGATGGATGGATGGGTACACGCAAACCTATCCTGGTCCAAGCTGCAAGGAACTAGATAGCTACACCATCCACCCCATCCCATACTCATTTCCCTGAGGATTTACGCGCATGTGACGCAGTTACGTGTAAATTTATCAATTAATAAATCCGCAAAAGAAATTCCATCCTGGGGCCCCCGGCCGCGCCCGTAGCCGTTCGGGACATCAGCGATATTGCAAACCGTCAACTTCCCACCATGAAATGAGGTCATAAACTAGTATTCTTCAAAATCCAGGCATTTTATCTTGCCTTCCCCTTGCCATATCGTTTCATCCTTTGGGAGGCTCTTTGGGCCATCCTAGCTCTGGATCGTGTGCCCCCAGCATTTATTGCTGCCATTCGCCGGCTGTATGAGGGCTCACAGGCGGTAGTGCGGACTGCGGAGGGCACCACCCCACCATTCCCCCTTCACCACGGGGTGTGGCAAGGTTGTGTCCTGTACGTCCCCATACCTGTTCATTATTGTCGTGGATCACGTCATGCGCCAGGCACGTGCACGCTTTACTGCGGTGGTTCGAGCCCGGCTTGGACATCCTTAACGATCGCGAATATGGCGGCGGTGGCCCTGGCTACCGCCTGTCCGATCTGATTTATGCGGATGATACCACCCTCATCGAGCGCCCCGAGCACATTCAGACCTGGCTGTACTGTCTGGGCTTGGAGGCGCGGGCGGTGGGGTTGGAGATTAGTGTCAAAACTGAGGCGATGGTGATTGGGGCTACCAGTCGCCTGCCGCTGCCGCAGCTGCTAGGCGGGACGGAGGTCCCGTTCCGTGATCGCTTCAAACTGCTGGGGAGCATGCTCCCCGACGCCGCCGACGATGTGGACATCCGCATCGGCCTGGCCTGGGCTAGGCATCGTTCGCTCAAAACCTACTGGCACTCGAAGGACCTGGGCGAGCACCGCAAGCGAATGCTCTTTAAGGTCCTGGTCCTCACAGTGCTCACCTATCGCGCCGATGCATGGACGCTCACGGACACGCTGGCCACACGGCTGAACCGCACGCCAGGCCCTGAACGTAGGGTTTTCCACAAATAGGTCTTTTGAATCTTTGTACCAGGGTATGCCTCGCATTTCGGACGAGATTAGACAGCGTAGGATAGCATTCGTAGGACATTTTGCTTGCACCAGTCAGGTAGACACTGACCTCGGTCTGGCCGGCCCCCACATGCAGCGGCTTGGCCAGCGAGGGCGGCATATCCTGACCTGGCCTGGCCCCAAGGACATTCCTAGAAAGATGGGTAAACATGCCATGACCTATACACAGCAGTTGCTGGCCGACCTAGTGGTCCCAGCCCTGTTTGAACACCGCATCCACTCCCTCTCTCTTGCTTGGACTGCTATGCAGAACAAGAAGAGGTGGAAGACGATTGTCCAGGCTCACACGCCAGCCCCTGTGGGCAAGCCCCCCACCCCCCAGAGGAAGGGGCGCTTTGCTGAGTAAAGTAGTTAGGGTTTTCTAGATTAGATTAGCTAAGATAATTAGTTAGACTAGTTCGGTTTCGCGGCTTCACCCACCTCCATCCATCCAGCAAGGGAATATGTGCTACATGATCCCCCAACGGAGTCATGCATGTTATTATTTAGTTTAATTTAATGTAATATCGTTTCGTACTGCCTAAGGGCACGCCGCCATGGCCACTCCCGCAAGGATAGCGCGCTCTGGGCACACATTATGCACCGGCCGTACAGACGGTAGCGCGTTTTTTTTTTTTTTTTTTTCTCGCGGGAAATATTCGCCGCGCCACATCCCCTGGACATTCTGGGAGGTGGCGGTCTGCAACCCAACGGAGGCAAGCGTTTCATGGTATTACATAAAGGAAAAAAAATTCCCCGATATCTCGGGTTAATAAACAGGGTGGGTACTTGATAGCATTGCCTACAGTGTTGTAAGCACACGCAAGCACCCTTGTCCAAATAAGCTGTCTGCCTTGCTCACACAATCCTAGCTCAAATCTTTCTCGCATAATTTACCACTACAGGCAACCTGATCAAAGTCTACAGGCCGCCACCCAATGTGCGCACGTTTTAGGCATTTCTTCTAGCCTCCCAAATCCTGCAGGCCTCCCATCGTAAAACAGCCAACCTTACACAAAAGCAAGACTAAGTATTCCCATCTACAACATATGCTTGGCTTTATATGTATAATATTGGCTGTACTGTACTGTCCAGGGGAGCCACAGGGTTCAGGTGGTCTTTCCCTAGTTCCTCATACCTCCCACGAGGGCACATGACTGACCCACCAATACTAGGTAACTGATGAGCGTGGATCCCCCTTGTTACGCCGTGGTTCATACACACCAGACGTAGTGCTGCTTCCGCGACTACCTTTCCCCCCTTGGAAAAAAGCCAAACTCCAGCGGTTCCTCACAAGAATCAGCAGGTGGCTTCGCTGGTGTCGGCTCCTGCGACGAGCCAATTGGCCCCTGGCAGCAGCCAAGGAGGAAAACAAGGTTTCTGATGATGTAGTCCTATCGGTAACACATCCACGAAATAAATGACCAAAAAATCAGCAAGTGGCCTGCATAGATCAGTGGCCCGCCCATGACCACTCGCCCATGAGGCAGGGAGAAGCAAGGAGCCCACGTGACAAGGACTCCTACCCCGTGGCCGGTTCTGGTACACACCGGCCGCACGTCGCCATCGCAGCCATGCCACAGACATAGGCAGCGGACGGGCGTTGTCTTGCCCATTGATCGCTTGGGCCATGGCCGGTGCTGGGTGGCAGGAGATGCGCGTCCAGCTGACATTTTACGCGCGTTTTCGCGCCATCACCATCTCCCCAAGCGACTGTGGTCTTGCCCCTGGCAGGCGCTGCCAGCCCCTTGGACGCATGGAAGTAGATCCGGTCGCCCCCTGGCCAACAAGACGGGATAGCAGCTCTTCTTCGCCTCGCCGCCGCCACGCCCTCATCTCTGCACACCATCCCCTACAGGGAAGGGGTTACCTGGCCCCCTGCGCCTGCCGGAAGGATGACGGGGAGGCCACGCATGGGCGTTCCGACAGCTCCAGTTTCATCCAGACTGCGGCACACCGGCGCCAACAAAAGGGGGTACCGGCCGATGCATGCCGAATATTCTACCGATGAACTGATGCCATTTTCCCGACGCCAATTCGCCGATGCAAGCTGGTGCCCTCCATGCAGAGCCACGTGCCCAGGCCGAGAGCCACGTATCTGGGCCTTGGTGGTCCGCGGCGTGGCGCCGATGGAGCACGGGCACCGCTCCCAAGTGCTCAGGGCCCGCGACAGCTGCGGGGGTGAGGCGCGGCTCATGGGCCAACCGCAGGCCATTAAGGGGGCGGATGCACGACTCGGGCGCAGGACGGTGCAGTCGAAGCCCTACCATAATGCCGCTAGCGACTGCCACGCACACATGGGAGCGATACGCCACTTGCGAGGCGTCGTGGGAACTGCCAGCATCTGCCGCATGGCCAGGGGGACCCTGGCTGGCGTGGGTTCAGGGACCCCGCCTCATGCATGAGGCTGACCCTACGCATGGGTATGTATGCCTCCCCTTCCTTGCATGCCTGCCACGTGCCCGGGTATGCCTCCCCTTCCTTGCATGCCTGCCACGTGCCCGGGTATGCCTCCCCTTCCTTGCATGCCTGCCACGTGCCCGGGTGACAGAGAGGGTAACCCGGTGGTGAGGCATCACGACATGCTTCCCCAAGGCGCGCCGGTTCGCGTGCGGGGAAAAGGGGGGTAAGTAGCTACCAATCCTCCCCGCGCCTTCATGATGCTGGTCCCAGGCACGCCGCCAGGTGTCTTCTCCATCAACCCCCCTCCCCCCCCCTTCCCCCCCACGAGGCCCCCCTCCACAAGCCCCTCCCCCAAACAAGCCCCACCGTTGCTTACATGTCCTGCATGCGACGCCCATCCTCCGCATCGCAAGGCAACCCCTATAGAGTGGTTGGGATCCGCTTGTCCCGCATGTGGGGTGGTGCGTGGTGGGCAGCTGCCCACCGTCCACCGCTGTAGAGTTTGTTGGGTTTCCCTGGTCTACGTTTCCGCTCCGCCCACACGTTCTTGTCCTCTGCCTACACTTTCTCGTCCCCCTTCTTGCCCTCCCCCTTGGCATCTGACAGTGCCTTGGGCACCTTGCTAATGTACGTGCTGGTCTCCAGCTCCGCCTGCTCCTTCCAGTACTTGAAGTTCTCGTCCAGCTCCTTGGCCACCGCGTTGTCGGATCCAAAGACAGAGAACCAGGCGTTGAACATCGGGATGCCCACAAAGCTATAGAAGCCAACCTGCGACTTGGGCACGTTGGCGTCGCGGCGGTCGCAGAAGGGGGACACGGGGATGCCGGCCGCCGACTCGCGGTCACCCTGGCAAAGGGGTGGGGTTGGGGGGGTTCAAGGGGGGGTGGGGGGGAGGAGATCCAAGACCAGATCGAGGGGGGATATTTAAGGTTAGGGCAGGGCAGGGGAAAATACAAAAGAGACACCAGAAACGAAGAGAGATGGTCAGGAGACGAGGTAGAAGGGGAAGGCATGGGGAAAACAACAAGAGCAGCCAGCAGCGAAGGGGACGAGCGTTCGTTGTGGAATGTCCAAGAGGACGCACAAGCATGTATCAAGGGTATGGTCATGGCACAGTCCACATGTCAATGAATTTCATTGACTGATTGATTAATTTTAAGTAATTAATGGGTATGACGCAAGATGGCCAACGACGGAATCCGCGTGTCGTACCTGTGCGTAGAATTCCTGGTTCAGCCCGTCGACCCATCGCTTGTGGTAGTCGAGCTCCTTAGCCAAGTGCCTGCCGTGGCGCGGTGCACCGAGGGATGGCAGGAGGCGGTACGCAACGGTGAGAATAAAATCACCACAAGGGTATTCCGATCAACAGGGTGATCTGGGGGTATTCCGATCAACAGAGCACAACAGCAGCATGGCAGCGCCACAACAACCATCCCGCATCGCACCCAAGTACGCGCCTGACCTGTGCATACCCGCACAAGGTGAAGAGGGAAGTAGAGGCACCCGACATCTACGCATACCCTCCACCAAAGTGGGCGTTGGGATGTCCAAGCATGTCAAAAATCATGGCACCGCACAGCCAACAAAACAAACACATAACAAAGTGGTACCTTACACGCATAACAAAGAGTCAGGGCACCCACATACCCACACACCTGATTTCCGCGCACTTCTTCATTCCTCACCGTTCCATTTATCACAAGTACAGGAAACAACAAGCAAAGTAACGTGAAGTAAAGTATGAACTACAGAATCCGGCCACCCACGGTCCACGTACCCGATATCTGCGCACTTCATCGCCATCTGCATGAGCAGAAGCGGCACCTGCGGGTCTGTGTCCTTTATGTTGCTCGCGATGCTTGCTTTGATCTTCTCTGTGCGGCTCTGGAACTGGTCGAGCACGCTAAAGTGGCGCTTGAGGTCGGTTGCCAGCACAATGTCGATCGTGAACGCGCGCAGCAGCGTCGCCTCCTCCTTGGGCAGGCGCTCGATGAAGTTGTGCTCGGGGCTCTGCAGCAGGCGGAATGCCTCCGACGCGTGGAAGTTCTCCTGCCAGACCATAGGTAGGTGGATGGGCACGGAGGGCGGGGGGGGGTTGGGGGTTGGGGGTTGGGGGGGGGGTGGGGTGGGGTGGGGTGGGGTGGGGTGGGGTGGGGTGGGGTGGGGTGGGGTGGGGTGGGGTGGGGTGGGGTGGGGTGGGGTGGGGTGGGGTGGGGTGGGGTGGGGTGGGGTGGTGGGGTGGGGTGGGGTGGGGTGGGGGGTGGGTTGTGTTGTGTTGTGTTGTGTTGTGTTGTGTTGTGTTGTGTTGTGTTGTGTTGTGTTGTGTTGTGTTGTGTTGTGTTGTGTTGTGTTGTGTTGTGTTGTGTTGTGTTGTGTTGTGTTGTGTTGTGTTGTGTTGTGTTGTGTTGTGTTGTGTTGTGTTGTGTTGTGTTGTGTTGTGTTGTGTTGTGCTGTGTTGTGCTGTGTTGGGAAGTGGGGGAAAGTGGGGGGAAGTGGGGGGAAGTGGGGGGAAGTGGGGGGAAGTGGGGGGAAGCACAGGGAGCAGGCCATCCATGACTGCTGTCAATAGCTGGAGGCAAGCCAAAACTGAGGGCGCCATGGAGGAGGCTACCCTGACGACAGTACCACGTTTGAAAGAACTTTCTTCCAAACGTGAAGAAAGGACGGGGCAGCGGCCCACAACAACAGAGCTGCAACTTCTCCCTGCCAGCACCAATTGTCCCTATTCACGTCCCCTTCCCTCTCATTCCTGCACTCCCTCCTGTCGTTCTACCCCCCTTAAGCAGCGCACATGCGTCATTGTCCTCCCCCCCCCCCTCCTTTACCAGCACCCACGTGCCCTAGCACACACACACACACGCACACACACACACACACGCACACACACACACACGCGCACGCACACACACACGCACACACACACGCACACACACGCACACACGCACACACACACACACCGTCGCCAGCATCCATCGTGCCTAGATCATGCGCCCCCCCCCCCCCCCCCCCCTCACCAGCACGCTCTTGTCATTGTAGGTGATGGCCAGCGTGTCCTTGGACTGTATCAGGTAGTCGTTGTTTACGCCCGGGTGCTTGAAGTCATGCACAAGCACGGCGAGGATGAGGGACAGTATCTGGATGTCCGTCAGAAGGCTGCGGGGACGATGGGGGGCCGAATGGGTATGTACGTTGAATATGGCAAGAATGTACGTTAGGTACGTTGAATATGGCGAGTATGCACACTAGGTACGTTGAATATGGCGAGTATGGACGCTAGGTACGTTGAATATGGCGAGTATATACGTTAGGTACGTTGAATATGGCGAGTATCTTTGTTACGTACGTTGAAACACGGACAGTATGCAGCTGAAGTACGAACGAACACGGGCGATATATGGGTGGACATGGCAGCAGCACCAAAGGTCGTGTGGTCAACCAGCTGCGGGGATCACGGCCATGGGGCATGGTTGCCAAGGGCAAGGGGCAGCGGTGGCCCGGGAACACGTATAGGTGGCTGCTGTCATGGCTGTGGAGTGAGCTTGCTAATGCTGCTGATGCTGAATGTGGCAATGATGTCATGAGGGGTCAGCGCGCCCATGTGAGCCAGGAGGGTCTCAGCAACACGAGCATGGCACAGGTCGCAACGTCACGAGCGCCAGAGGGTGAAACTCCTGTATACAAATAGTCACAGCTCCCACGTGGGAAGGAAATCACTTCGACGTGATGCAGCACAAACAAGCCACACATCAATAACGGGAGGCCACCGGGCCACTCAAGCACGCGCAATTGATGGGAAGTGCGTAAATACAGCCCATTAGTCGCACAACACCCATGCGGTAGACAGGGCCACAACATACACAAATCTCTCTACCCCAGGGTTAGTTAGTTAGTTAGCTAGTTAGCTAGTTAGTTAGCTAGTTAGCTAGTTAGTTAGTTAGTTAGTTAGTTAGCTAGTCAGTCAGTCAGTCAGTCAGTCAGTCAGTCAGTCAGCCAGCCAGCCAGCCAGCCAGCCAGCCAGCCAGCCAGCCAGCCAGCCAGCCAGCCAGCCAGCCAGCCAGCCAGCCAGCCAGCCAGCCAGCCAGCCAGCCAGCCAGCCAGCCAGCCAGCCAGCCAGCCAGCCAGCCAGCCAGCCAGCCAGCCAGCCAGTGAGTGAGTGAGTGAGTGAGGGAGTCAGTGAGTGAGTGAGTGAGTGAGTGAGTTAGTAAGTTAGTCAGTGAGTTTTATCCCACGCCGCACATGGGCAGCAGAGAGTCTACAGTGGCCGAGGGCCGGAATATATTTAGTATATTGGATGGTACTAGGGTACTGTGACGTGGACGGTTGCATCATCAGACACACCCCAGGGTGGGAAGTTGCACTCGAGCACCCAGGCCCCATGCTGCGGGGCGAGTCATTCCTCCACATTGAGCAACGGGACACCCCCCCCCTTCCCCCCCCCCCCACCTTAACTGTTTGTGAGCATGCGACCCCCCTCATCCACAGGTATCAACACCCTGGTTGCACAGCGAGTCTACCCCATGGGAATCCACCCACTTTTGTTAAGAGCAACAGCCTCGTAATTCCAATATAATGCACATAAGGTGGTGGTCACAGCCATAAACCCAATGCTTCAGCTCAAACCACTTGAGCCGCTATACCCACTTCCTCAGCTCAAACCACTGTAGCCCCAATTCTCATTTCAACCACTCAGCCCTAATCCTATACCCACTTCTTCAGCTCAAACTCTTGGATGAAGAAGGCCACATTGTTGACCACGTCCGCCACATGCAGCGCGTTGTGGTAGCCATTCGTCCGTTTCATTCCGCGCTGGGGGGGGGGGGAGAGGACGTGTAAGGGAGGGGGGAGGGGGGGGAGAGGAAGCAAGTTGAGGGGAGGGCCGGCCCGATGGCGCAAGTGATTTGGGCCAACGGCGCACCAAAAAATGAAGGTGCGGGGCAGACAAGCGTCAGGGTTGCGCGGTACAAAAGGGGATGGCAAGGGAGGGGGAATGGGATGTGAGTGCACACAGGTGGCACGGATAACGAGCAGAAGAGGGTTAAAGCACATCGCCTGGCTGAGATCCCATCTGGCAGGCGGTGCCAGGTGCTGCGAGGGCGGAGCTGTCTTTTTCTCGTCAAAACGACAGCGTGAAGGGACGGACACCTGGCTGATATATCATGAACGCTTGACAAGAATCAACAATCAACGAACACCGGGGCCTCTTGGCAAGACCACGCGAACTCAAGCATATGCTCAAGGGCCCACGCATCCCCATTGTTGTCCGCTGTTTAAGGTTTAAGGGTGTAGGGCATCCCCTTATTTAGCACCCTGATTCGCATCCCCATTGTTGTCCGCTGTTTAAGGTTTAGGGTGTAGGGCATCCCCTTATTTAGCACCCTGATTCGCATCCCCATTGTTGTCCGCTGTTTAAGGTTTAGGGTGTAGGGCATCCCCTTATTTAGCACCCTGATTCGCATCCCATTGTCGTCCGCTGTTTAAGGTTTAAGGGTGTAGGGCATCCCCTTATTTAGCACCCTGATTAGCCGCCACGCACCTCCACCTCCTGGCAGAAGCGCACGAGTTTCTTCGGGTTGATCGGGTACACCTTGAGCATGCGCGTCTGCCGCAGCACCTGCCACGCCGTGTGCCGCAGCACCCCCCCCCCGTAGCAGTCCTCGACCGCAAACACGTCGAACGTCCACATGCCCACACCCTTCATCAGCTCGCTCATCTCCTGCCGCTTCAGCGCGAGGTCAAACGCGGTTGGCTGGTCGCGGCGCAGCGAGTGGTTGGCGCCGTGCTCCTCCACAGCGCCAGGTGGAGACAAGTCAGGGTGCCCAAACATGTCCAGGGAACCCCTCACGGGACAGTTGCCGTCCGTGTGGGTCGAGCACATCCCGGCGCCCGTCAGCCGGCAGTCCTGCGAGTGCTTCCCGTAGGAATCGTCCAGCTGGATAAGCGGCTTGACCTTGTCGCCATTGCTGAGGGAGGCATCCGGCTCATGCATGGACATGTCACCGGGGCTCGAGAAGACGGGGCTGCCCACCGAGTTGGGGCTCTCCTGCCCGTCGGCTACCGGGCTCTGGTCGCCAGGGAGGCTGCGCGGACCGCGGCAAACACGCCGCAACCAACACAGCGAGGCAAACACGCCAAAAATAGCGCAGAATGGTCCGAGCACGGGTTGATCATTGGAGTCAGTCATGTGCCACCGCTAGCCATGCACCCCATGAATGGGAGGAGGGTGATGTGGGCGGAGCACAGCATTCAACAACAACAGTTGTGGCACAATCGCTACTGGCGAGGTAGATGTGCGAGGGTGTTAAGCATCGAGTAGGCTGTCCCCAACAATAGACTGCAGGTCACAACCTAGCGTCAGCATAAGCGTGTTTGTTGGCCACCACAACGCAGCATGCATGCGACAGTTGGCATCTACACCTTCCCGAGGCCGCGTGGGCCCTCACGGGCCGAGATGTGTGTCACACCCATGCATGCGTGGGTACAGCCTCGATGGGTGAGAGGGAAGTGTGAGGGAAGGGGTTGGGCCTGGTTGAGTACCTAGCCAGCCGATTCCCACATACAGGGCTTTCCTTTCAGTCTGCCTGGCCCCTTCTCCAGGACCCCTGGGTTACTCTGCGAGCCAGTGATCAAATCACTCACAAAGCAACAGCAAACATGACTAGTTGAAAGCCTCAACACAACACTTCCTCCACAAACTGAGGCGCTCATCCAATCCCCATCCCATTTTGCCATCCCGAGACAGCACCCTCACCTGCGCGCCGGCATTGTCGTGGCGGACCGGCTGGGCACCGAGAGAAGGGCTGACTCGACCCACCGCGAGGTCTCATGGTCCAGCCCGTGCTTGCCCAGCGGCGTGCCTTGCTTCATGTCCAGGAGGGAGAAGGGCGTCGTCATGTCAGAGACCGACAGGTCCTCCATCATGTTCTGCAGCATCTGCAGCACCTCCTGCACCTCGTGCGGCTGCAGCTTGCCCTCGGTCGCCTTGCTCAGCGTAGCGCGCATCTGCCAGGGTGGGGGCGATGTGCCACGTGGCAGCGATCGGCGAGCGGGCACCGGACAGGCAAGGAGAAGGCAGGCAAGGGACAAGAAGGGAGCAAGAAGGGGACAAGAATGGACCAAGAAGGGCGACAAGAAGGGACCAAGAAGGGGGAAAAAAAGAAAGAGCCGTCCGCATGCCTATCAACGTGAGTTCATTCCTTGTATAGCAGGCGTGTCAAGGAGAGATGCGGCCTACCTTGCGCCGGTAGCACCCTATTGGGCGGAAAAGCCCTGAGCTATCTTGCGCAAACTTGTGCCTGGGGCATGGCCGTGCCAACCACCAAGACATCATTCGGCTACTTTCCTCAGACATGGCCACATGTCGCGCTGATGGGGAATGCTCGTTACGTCTGCAGGTGCGTGGCCGCCAGCGGCACACACTACCTACCACCCAGACTCTATTGACATTTCTCCACCATCCGGGGTCTACATACAGCCCATCTTTGCCAGCGGCGTGGCCACCGGCCTCACCCCACCCCACACCTGAGACACTATAAATGCCCCACCTTTGTCAGCGGCGTGGCCACCCAAGACCACGACCCCAAACCCTATGTAGACGCTATAAATGCCCCACCTTTGCCAGCGGCGTGGCCACCCAAGACCACGACCCCAAACCCTATGTAGACGCTTTAAATGCCCCACCTTTGCCAGCGGCGTGGCCATGTCCAGCGTCTCGGACGCGAACGCGGCGTACTTGGACAGCCGCGCCTGCAGCTCGTCATTCATGCGCTGCGAGCGGCCCAGGTTGACCGCCATCGAGAAGGATGTGCGCGTGGCGCGCCGCACGATCTGGCGCGCGTCCTTGTGGATGGCAAAGTTGCGGTTGGCGACCGTCTCCTGCCAGTGGACCAGGTGGACCAGGCAGAACTGTGTGGGGGGCGAGGAAGAGGAAGTAGTGGAAGGGATAGGGGGGAGGGAAGAGGGAGACATAGGGGCGAGGGAAGGGGAAGGACAAGGATGAGAACCCCCAGCGGCACGAGTGAGAAGACATGCGTGTACCAAATGGTAGGCAGGGCAGAACTGGTAGGAGGGGAGAAGGGAGGGGGGCATGGGGCGGGCAAAACGGGAGGGACGGAGAGGGTGCGATCAGCCATAGGCAGCGGGTAGGCCAGCGCGGTTGAAGGGCACCTGGTCCCCTTGCAGACAAACGGGCAGGTGTGCCACACCTAGCAGGCTCACACGAGAGTTTCCTACCATTCTACTTTACTACTACTAATTTGCACGTGAGCAGGCAGAAGAAGGCGGGGGCCCCTATCAGGCCCCTATAGGTTCCTATTCATCCCTGTTCCCTATCACATACAGATACAATGGACGGACTCACGTTCCTATTCATCCCTTTTCCCTATCAGATACAGATACAAGGGACGGACTCACCTCGCACACGAGCAGGCAGAAGAAGGCGGGCACCCATCGAGATGCCATGAGCCGCCCGTTGTCGGTCCACGTGGGGCCGTAGTCTTTGAAACCGGTGCGGATCGCCAGCCCCACGAACGTGAGCGTGCCGACGACGACCATTACGTACGACTGCTTGTGCGAGATGGAGAAGAGAGTGTGAGCTGTCGCCAGGTAAACACACAGCCACAGGGCGAGGGCGATCGCGTTGTCAGCTTCCACCAGCGCCTCCAATATCTGAGTCTGGTGCGACACGGAAGACGTTTCGGGGGTGGTGACCACCGTCGCGTTCAGGAGCGTCGAACCCGCGCCACCGCCGTCATCCGAGTAGCTGCCGTCGTCCACGGGGATGCGGCACTGGGAGTCCAAGTCGGTCCATATCGCGTGCACGATCTGTGGGTGGTGGTGGTGAGGGCAGGGGTGGGGAGGGGGTGGGGGGTGGGGAGGGGGGGGGCAGCAATGCCAGGGGTAGGGTGGGTGGGGTGGGTGGGGTGGAGGCCAGGGGGGGATGGAAATCAGGGTTCAGGTGAGTGTAAGTGGGGGCATAACAGTGAGAACTCGGTGGGGCAATTACGAGGGAGGATTTGATGGTGGCTAATGCCAAGGGGGGTGAAAGGTTGGTAGGGAGGATGTCCCATTTGTTATTAAAGGCTGGATGCATGGCAACTTGTCTTTGGTTTTTCTCATGCATGCATACCAGCGCTTTGCTTAGTTCATTTTCCACAGGCGGCGCCACGCCGGCAGCAATTTCACGTGGCCGGAGGCCGGCAAGCGCCGGCTGATAGCCGGCGTAGGCCGGCCACAAGCTGCCAAGTACCTGGCACTTACGCACGAACAACAC
The DNA here is from genome assembly GCA_009746045.1 of Mesostigma viride. NCBI lineage: Eukaryota > Viridiplantae > Streptophyta > Mesostigmatophyceae > Mesostigmatales > Mesostigmataceae > Mesostigma > Mesostigma viride. The sequence goes on from RPFO01000154.1 coordinate 5,230,381, forward strand.
TGAACTGAAATGAACCTGGCACGCGCACCCGCGAGTCGCGGGGGTGCCGGGCTGCTGCCGGCCCGGGCCCTGGCGCCTGGCGGGCGGCCATTACTGTGTTATGCTGGCTCACAACTCACAATAGGACTACAACACTAGATGGTATATAGGGACATCACAGAGGGTTATTTATTAGACAGTCCCACTATTACGATATACTAGCACGAGTTGGAACTTGTAACCAGAATTGATGATTGTATTTCCTGACACTTCATGCCTTAAAGGGGGGCCTCGCCGCACCAGCACCTCGTAGGGGCAGCCGTCGGGCCAGATCCGCGCAGGTCACTTTGAGGTACATCCGGATGCGTGCCGATCCGCGCTGGAGATCCAGCACCTCCGGCGGCAAACGAAGCGCTGACGCATACCCTTGCATTCACCCATGCTCATTTCCATGAGCCCATTACTCTCCAAACGAAATCTTTGCACCTATCTACTCACAATGCACATATAACAACAACAAACTCCACGGATGACCTAAGCACAGACATGCACGACGAGTACAACACACACGCCCCCCCCTTGCAAGCACCCCCCGGACCAAGTCCACCGTGTATGTAAACGAGTGTGCTGCGAGACCACGGCGCTGGCTCGCCCGCGTGTCCACCATGGGCATCGCATCTACAGAGAGGTGAGGAGCCACACCATTCAGCATGCGGCATATTTATAGACACCGGCGGTGGCCCATACCAGTTCCTCAATCAACGGGCGGCATGTCTATAAATAGGTGAGGGGCCTCACCATGAGCATGCAGCACGCAGCGGTGGCCACGTTGCTGGCCTCAAAGTCCCACCGGCTCCCCGCCTCCTTCGTGTGGTCCACCAGGAACTCGATCTGGCTGCGGCCACGCTTGCGGTACCAGTGCACCCCGCCGATGACGCTGAGGCCCGTGACGAGCAGCAGGATAAAGCCCAGGTGCAGCCAGCCGCCCGTGCAGTCCACGTCCTCGTAGAGCGCGAACGCGTGCACAAGCGTGTAGATGAGCAGCAGCAGGCACGCGGCGCCGTGTGCCTGGGGGCCCCCTGGGCGGTAGCTGTCCATCGTCTTGGTGAACAGCTCAAAGTCATCCTGTGAGTCAAGAACAAGTGGTAATAGTAGCGAAGAATAATGGGAAGCGGGCCGAGGAATGAGTGAGGCAGTTGGCGCAACGTCGGCCTACGGGAGAGAGGAAACAGGAAAAACGAGTAAGGAAAAAGGAAAAACGGGGGGAAAAAGTAACTAGGTGAACAGCTCAAAATCGCCCTGAACAGGTTGCAAGAAACTGGGGAGGAGTGGTAGAGGAAAGGGATATAGGAGCGACCCATGATCATGCCGTGCGGCAGCTGCGCAAGGAACGAAGGAAAAGGCTAGGGTAGAGAAACTGGGGAGGAGTGGTAGAGGAAAGGGATATAGGAGCGACCCATGATCATGCCGTGCGGCAGCTGCGCAAGGAACGAAGGAAAAGGCTAGGGTAGAGAAACTGGGGAGGAGTGGTAGAGGAAAGGGATATAGGAGCAACCCATGATCATGCCGTGCGGCAGCTGCGCAAGGAACGAAGGAAAAGGCTAGGGTAGAGAAACTGGGGAGGAGTGGTAGAGGAAAGGGATATAGGAGCAACCCATGATCATGCCGTGCGGCAGCTGCGCAAGGAACGAAGGAAAAGGCTAGGGTAGAGAAACTGGGGAGGAGTGGTAGAGGAAAGGGATATAGGAGCAACCCATGATCATGCCGTGCGGCGGCTGCGCAAGGAACGAAGGAAAAGGCTAGGGTAGAGAAACTGGGGAGGAGTGGTAGAGGAAAAGGGATATTGGAGCAACCCATGATCGTGCCGTGCAGCGGCTGCGCAAGGAACGAAGGAAAAGGCTAGGGTAAAGAAACAGGGGAAAGGACGAGCAGAGCAGGGGAGAGGGAAAAAGGTAGGGAAAAAGAAAAAGACAAACAGGGTGGGTGACGGAGGTGGGTGCGCAGCTCAACAGCCACTTTGCGGGGCTCGTGTGGTTGCAACATGGTCACTGCGTGTGCTCACTGAATGTGGTCACTGAATGTGGTCACTGTGTGATGACAGAGGGAATGTCACACGGCTTCGCTAGGGCAGCCCCTGCTTAATTCTAGCACATGGGCCGCGTGCCTGGGCACCAAGACAAAGGGGATGGATGGGACAGGGGAACGGGGTGAGGAGGGAAGGAAAAACGGAGCCAGGAGAGGAGAGCAAACAAAAGAAAGCGTGTTCAGAAGAGGACAGTTCTGTAAGGGTATACACGGGGCTCCTCACGGCTCACGCACGGCGACGATGGGGCTCCAGGAGAAGAAGGGTAAAGAGATGTAGCAGCAGCATGTCCAAGTGAAGTAGGAGCATGTCCAAATGAAACAGCAGCATGTCCCAATGAAGCAGCAGCATGTCCAAATGAAACAGCAGCATGTCCCAATGAAGCAGCAGCATGTCCAAATGAAGCAGCAGCATGTCCAAATGAAGCAGCAGCATGTCCAAATGAAGCAGCAGCATGTCCAAATGAAGCAGCACCATGTCCAAATGAAGCAGCAGCATGTCCAAATGAAGCAGCAGCATGTCCAAATGAAGCAGCAGCATGTCCAAATGAAGCAGCAGCATGTCCAAATGAAACAGCAGCATGTCCAAATGAAACAGCAGCATGTCAGCCAGCAAAGCTAGACTCTAGCCTGTGGCACCTCGGGGCGCGGACGACAGAAGCGCACGTCTGAACGCGCATGATGGGCGGCGCCCCGTCCCCTAGCGTCCGCACCAGCCCCACCCGTGCCCCGTCCCCTAGCGCGCGCACCAGCCCCACCATTCCCTAGCACGAACATCCCATGTGCGGTCCATGGTTGCATAGTATACCATGCCATGATATTGGAGGTAATACCGCCACATAGTACGATATAGCGATATATGGCAGGGATAGCCTGTTATAGCACAGGATAGCATAAAAAATCAGCACGACCCAACATGATGAAGCGGGCGGCAACACGTGCGGCGCTATGCTTGCTGGTTACCGAGGGGGCGTGCCCCCTTCAAAACCAGCCCTCATGACTTGTGCCTAGTGGCCATGCATCATGTCTATGGGCCCTACGGTGACTAAAACCCTGGCAGGGTGTTTGGCACGTGCTTATGCCACTGTGCCTGGGCCATGGCATGACCATTATGCATGCCACAGATCCCCATCGTCTGTCGCCACATGTACCTTGGCCTGCCATACCCTGACCTCTTGTTGTTGTTGTTGTTGTTGTGGTGGTGGTGGTGGTGGTGGTGGTGGTGGTTGTGGTGGTGGTTGTGGTTGTGGTGGTGGTGGTGGTGGTGGTGGTGGTGGTGGTGGTGGTGGTGGTGGTGGTGGTGGTGGTGGTGGTGGTGCTGCTGCTGATGCTGGTGGTGGTGGTGGTGGCGGCGGCGGCGGCGGTGGTGGCGGTGGCAACAGCGGCGGTGGTGGTGGCAACAGCGGCAGTGTCAGTGGCAGTAATGAGTGATAAGAGTTGCCCCTGCCGCGCTTACCTTCGATGGCACTGTCAGACTGCGCTCATCCACCCACCAACCTGAGCCTGCTGAGATGGGACCGAGCGCTGATGTGGCAACACGCAGGGCATCCCAACTGATGGATGGCCAGGAAGTGCCAGGCGCGGCACACAGTAAGGCACGCGATGGGGCACGCCATCGGGCATGCACCGGAGACACCTTACAACGTCCAACGTACCTTGTCAGAATCCCCCAATGTTTGCTGCAATCCATCGCCCCGCAGAATGGCCGCGGTAATGCTGTCATTTCTCAAAATTGTGGGTTGTGCTTGGAGATGCCCTGACAAGGTGGAAGACAGCGACCGCCGCCGCTCCTTGCCCGGGGAGGCTTCCGCGACGGGGCTGAAGCCGCCAAAGTTCCCATTTGATGCGCTGGATCGCCTTCTCGTTGGCATCGTCGTGAGCATTGGGTTGTTAAGCTCGCCCGAGCTGGACCTCCGCCCACCCAGGTTGGACGGAGAATGTACCAGCGGGGTTCGAGCTTGACCGTCATCCATGAATCGCGAGAAGTGCGACTCTGGGGCGAACATCGTCGCGCTGCGCCCCAGAGCCCCTGGGCTGGCATTTGTACGGAGCGGCAGGTTGGATACGAAATCTTGTCCAAGTGTAGTGATCCGTGACATGAACGATGCCTACACGTTAATAGCGCCTTGCTAGTCAAGGCGCCTTAAATTTAATTTGCCACCAACGAGGCAGAATATTCCTAACTAAACTAACCTGCCTGCCGCCACCAATCCCGAAAATGCGATCACTACAAGGGGGCGGTCGCATGACGGACATGGCCAGGAAATCGAGCACCATCCAAGCAACCGTTTTCCTTCTAGCGGGTCGCCATCGATCGCTATTAATTAATCGATCGCTATTAATTAATTAATCTATCGCTCATGTCGCATTAGGCTAACTTGCTGAATGTATCCAATGGCATACGCCGCTATGCATTCTTATCACACCCACAGCACGCCACAATACGTTGCACAGTCCTCCTCCTGAAAATATAGCCATCAATTCCTGACTGAAAGTTGCATTTGGGACGACTTCCCGACATGTCTACACGTTCGCCACTATTTTTTCACTGCGGATTGCGCACGGCGTCGATGGGTGGCGCGGACATCGTTCTTACAGTATATGCTTAAAATTAGTTCAACAGCATTTAAAGCGTATTTAACTCTTCAAGATGCCGCTCGATGTTGACTCCCGATTCCTGGCCAGCAGCAACACGACGAATGGATTATTTCGTCAGCTGTGCTCCACAACGATAATCGGCCATAAGTACCGTGCGTGCTGAGAGCCTATTACCATTCTGACATGTGTCAGTGAATTCTTCAGGTGCCTCCGCTGAGCGAGGATGGCACGCGCTTTTCGGATACGCTTGTCGTTGTAGCACGAAATGACGTCAGACGGTGGCTATTCCCCTTTTGTTGTTGTGGTTGTTGTTCCACTTGCTCTGTATTGACTTTTTTAGTGATTATTGCCGCTGTTGTTGTGTTGTGTTGATGTTGTTGTTGCCTACGCCGCACATGGGCATCAGAGATTTGGAAACGGCCGAGGGCCAGGACATTTTTATTGCCGTATCTTTGTTGACTTCAATTTTGTCCTGTCGCTAGTGTGAGTTGAGTTGTGCTCCGGTCGCGGACTTGGGAGTTGGGAAACCACTTGTTGGGCTTTTGTGGAGCTGCGCAACGGCACCATGGCCGTGGGTCTTGATTCGAAGGGATCCGCACAGCGGACGTAACTGTAAAGGCTTGATGCTGGAGTAAAGATGCAGATCATCAGATTCTCCTTAAAAAGATTCTCATATGTTTGCAGCACAGTCAAGTTCCTCTACCACTGTATGGTTGATCTTACGATCTGGATTCCCTGATTTGCGAGTTCAGTCTTTCTCAATTTTGTACGGATTAGGTGCCTTCCTGCGGCCAACGGCGGCGAAGTGTTGTATTTTTTTTGTCGTAGCACGCCCACCATCATGATTTCATGGGAGTCATCAGAGTATCATCAGTGTTTTTTAAATAAAAAAATAGTTTTGTTTGGGGGGCAGGTCAACGAGGTTCAGTTCAGTTTATTCACAGTGACTCAATAACGACATTTCAGTTCAGTATATTCAACGACGGTCAGATGATTCCCTCGCCGGTTGTCCGACAGTTGTTTTCCGGCGGACGGAGCGGAAGAACCTCAAAAGGTTTAGGTTCGAAGAAAGGGCGAAGCCAATTTTCCGGGGACGGAAATAGTCCTGGGGAAATGGGCTTGAAATGGGTGTTATATATCTCCATTTAAGTTAACCAAGGGATGCCCAAAATAGCCAGAAGATAAGCCTAATTTGGGTTGCCCGCATTCATAAGGTGGGCCCTGCGACCATGGCAGCGATTGTATTGAAGATCAATTATATCCGTCATCATGACTGATAGTAGTAGTCGGTCGGCCGGATCCGTCCGCCGCCCGCCCGGCCGGCCGGCCGGCCGGCGTCCGTCCGTCCGTCATCATGAGACTGCGGGCATGCCCGCCCATCCTGAGTGTAGTAAAGACCTTATGAGCTCATCCCCATAAGTGCATGAAAGTCTCAGTCCAATGGGCTTGGGACTACATCAGTCGGCCGCCGGCATTGTTGGGGCCTGGGTCCCATACTTCACTAGCTGTGTTGTTGTTACGTCGCCCAAAGCCCGCCAACTGACACATAACTGAGTATTCCTGACGCATGCCGGCCGGCCAGCCAGGTTCTAGGAGCGGGATTTATGATAACTGAATCCGGCGGACCACGCCACCTCTAGTTCCGTACTCGGCACCGACGTACTTAGTTTGAAGACGGTCTCGTTCGGTTGCGTACTTGCCAAACGGTGTGGAGCATCGTCATATGCGGAACTAGCCACTGATACCCGGCCCAGGCCATCTGGTTGAGTTGGATGTGAGGCTTGCGTCCCGAGTTGCAAAGAATTACAAATGATGCTAGGCAGGGCTCGAAAAAATACTGTCGGAACCGCGACACATTGAAATTAATGTATGCATTATTCAATCACGGTCTTCTCTTATGCAATATATCAGCTTGCCGCACGTGATGTTGATTACCTGGATGCGGACCGATGAATCCGGCGCCACTCATGTCGCTGGCCACAATGGTTGCCACAATGGTTGCCACAATGGTTGCAGTCTTGCCACGGGTTGTTAAGATATAACCATGGCAGACTTAAGTTTAGCGTCTGGTGTCTACTAGAAGGTTCCATGTGCACAACGCATATTGCATTGCCATACTTGTAACGACATTGCAGGATAAGGTTTCTAGGCATCTCTGGAAGGTTGACGCTGTAAATGTATAAATAAAAGCAATAAACCGCGGCCAAGGAGCCGCAGCCTTTGCAACCCAACCGTTCTCAAGTCATTCTCAACTGTCCCGTGTCCCAGTGATACCGAAAACGACCGTAGATACGGTGATGGTGGGTGGTGGTGTAATCTAGCCATCCATGACTTTGCCCATATATCAAGGAGACAACCAGCGCATGCCTGAAATCGGGAGTGTGAATCATAACCAGTAACCATTGCCAAACTGAACCCCTGCGAGCTGGCATCATTCCAGGAATCGCGGTGTTCAATCTTTTTCAATTGTTTCATCTGGGAAGGTGCATAGTAGGCACGCCACCGCGTGGGAGTAGTGATGGTGCAGCTGGGAATTGACCCCGATGGCCCGGTGCATTCATAGCAGGCGGGTGTTGGGCGTTTGTCGACCAAGGGGTGATCCACTGCCAAGAAGGTGATGTTCTTGATCCAGGTGTAGCCCGGCCACTCGGGGTGCCATCGTATAGGCGACCCCGGTGCATCCTGTGATGTTTATGGAGAAGAAGCCGGTATCCCCAATCCGGCTGCCGTGTACCCGAAGGGCCGCATTTCGTCATTGGGGTGCCGTCCGTTGTGAGGACCCACCCAAACTCGAGCGGATCCATAGAGAGCGTGTCAAGGCGCCCCGGCCCTTACCAACATGCAACCATGTGATCGATCGGTCTCGTATCACTGTGGTGGGGTCCAGGGGTAGTAACATGCACTACCTGTGCATGCCTGTGGCAGTGATCATGCACGGGACCACTCGAATGCGGTGACATTGTCAGATGTACATGTGTCACGTCCGTGATCATTTACAGTTATTATGCACTTGTTGCAAATGGATGCGAACGTGTGTTTGATTATGCAATGGCTATCAATCCATGCAAGCTTGCCAAGCTGGATGCATGGGCACGTAGGTTAGGGTAACCTAGCAATCCTGCACTATAGTGCTAACCAATGAGGTGCTGGTTGTATCCAGCCAGATCTCCTCCAGCTAGGACTGATACCGATGCCCACAGGCATGACTGCCTAGCAGCACTACGTGGACGGTCCTGGACCTCCCCTAGTACTAGGACCTCCGTACAGGACTAGCTATGCAGCCCACCTAAAGTTGTGGTCTACCTCACAGAGCTCTCATCATCAACCCTACCACGTGCGTATCACGTGTGTGTCATACAGATCTCTCAAGTGTTGGAAACACCTAGACTGGTTGCATGCCTCCATGCTTTGGAGAACCAAGTCAGAAAAAAAATCACACGTTTTTTATTGGAAACAACAAGCCATCAATAAAGGAGGACCCTAATCTGACCTCTGTCTTCAGTGATGTGAAGAGAGTCTACGGGCGGACGCTTCAGTCCTTGCCACCCCATGAACACCCTCCTATCTGGAGCTAGCTACCCTGCATGGGTTGAGGCACTTCACCCTCTGCCTTCATATGGGTTCATTAGCTTGTATTGAGCTCTATACTGAGGCCCTGCAGCCTGGGGCTGCCACTTTGGTTAGTGGGTCAGCTCGGCATTATCCGGGTCCTTGATGTGAGTCTTTGACTCCAGATAGGTACACTCCTGACTGAGTGCTTGATGTCCATGTTCCCAAGAAAAGTCCTTATTTTAGGACCAGTTTGAATTAAAAAATATATGTGCAAACATCAAATTTTGACCCTGGCATTTTTACCACTGACAGATAACACACTTTTTGAATTTTGGACAAAAACCTGGGTTCAAATAATTACATTTAGTGCCTGAATGGACCCTGGCCCATGGCAGGCCTCAAACCGCGAATTTGGTCAAAATGAGAATTTAGGACCAATAGGACCAATTAGTGTCAACGCATGACCATGCTATCCACACGGTCCCTTGAGCATCTTACAAGCGCTAGGGGACCCTACGAGGCCTTGGGATGGCGGGGCAGCGTATAACAAGGCCATACCCTGCTGTGGCTGCCTCTATATATACGCGTGCTTAACGGTGTCACAGATGGTGCAGGTAATGCAATATACGGTTGCATGGTTGCTGAGGTTGCCCGGCTTGAACATGGCCCACCCCTTGCGGTAAACTTTCTCTAAGCATATGCCAAACCTTCTTTGACATCACGGACATGCTGGCCACCACCCAGCGATGAAAAAACATTGCATTTGCATTGCAACTAACACATGAATGCAGCCAAATCAAGTTACAGAACAACGTTGTGCTAACATGCAACGCTTTGTGAGCGAATTCAGGGTGCATGTAACACGTAAACCATATTGTATATACTGTCTGAGAACACCCTGAACGACTGCAGGCCATAGGACCATGGTTTATAACTAACACATGAGTAAAACTGCTCTTACGCATGTGTGTTTTAGCTGCAGCGGACGACGAAGATAGAGACGTAAAAAATTGTATGACGTAAACCAACTATGTGTGACAGTTATGTGCACAGAGAGCGTCCCCTCTTTTTAGGCATAGCTTACTGACTCAAAACACCACGACAGCGTTGCCAGTTACACTCATGATCTAGGGCACCCCGGCACGTACCTGCTACTTACGTCGCCTCATTCCAGATGGTTGCAAAAAAGTCGCTGAAATCCGCAGCGAGGTCAGCTTTCCGAGAGCTGAGCGCACCAAAGCTGGCCAACCGGTTCGAAAATGATATAAACCACGCTTGTGCTGCGTTCTAGGTCCAAGAAATACCGAAAGTGAAGACCTATAAGGTGCGCTCGCTGCCCAGCCTGAACGTCCCTAAAACATGGTCGACAATGGAAATCGGGCAAGAATATCACGGCCCAGGCGCTCCCATGTCAAATACTCCGTTTATAAACTCCAGACTATAATCAAAATCGTCCACAAAAATTTCCTGGCTTGATTCGCACCACCATTGCTAATACACTAACATGTTTGTGCCAAAATCGACCCTCCGCGAGCAGGCGATCTGCGACCCATTTGTGTTGTGCCGCTGTGCTACAGCGCTACACATAAAAACTTGCGCAGAAAATTTCACAGCCTTTAAGCATAACTAACGACCTTTCGTTTTTGCTACTGGGCGCCCGAAATGATAAACGCACGTGAAAACGCCGGCCACGATTGTCAGGTCGCCATATCCACCTCAGATCATTCCCGCACCCACTTTTTCGCTCCAAAATCGGTTATATTTTTGGTCGAGGTACCTACTTTCCCGCCATTATACCCGGTACCCGGGTACGGAATCCGGGTACCATGTGCCGGTACCACGGGTCGGGTACATCATGCCGGGTACGGTCCACATGGGGTACGGTCCATATAGTGACCCCCCCCCCCGGTACCTCGGTTATAGTAAATTGGTCCTTAATTTAGGACAAAGTCCTAAATTAAGGACCGTGGGAGGCTTAACATTGAGGACAATCTAGTAGTCCAGATCAGTGTGCACAGCCAGGGGCCGGGTTGTCCAGGAAATTAAGAGAGAAGAGACTGTCTGTCAGTCAGCAGCTGAGCTTTGACACCAGCATAACTACCAGCCTGATGTTGCAACCACACCAGCAGATGGTTCAAGTACCTGGCATGCGACACAGAATTATTAGACCACAGCTCGGCATTCTGCTACATTAGTGCTGACTGCCTTACGCTTGTGGAGCCAGCTGAACCAGGAAACCAGGGATTGCTTGCCAGAGGAGGGGTGCCCCACTCAGTGTTGGGTACCCCGGGTCCTCCTGCAATTCCCGCGGGGACTGTCGACGACGGGAAAACATGCAGCGCCAGCCCAATTGCGGAACTCCTTCCGCGCCAATTTGGGCCCGGACGACGACCGTGCAAATCAGGACTGCATGAGCACCACAATTCAGCCCAATATGGCTTGCGCTCGGCCCGCCGGCCCGGCGCGTAGGTTCGCAGGATCCAGCCAGTTCTAGCCGGCCGGCATGCTGCAGTGGCTTGGCTGGCAATTACATGACTGGACCCTGACCGGACATTAGTTTTGCAAAGTGCACCAGCTACCCACAAGAGCTACTGACCACAAGATTCCACAAGATCTGGTCGCTCCTCCCGTCCATACTGGACGACGACCGACATCTGTCTAGTAAACTCGGAAGTCCTTCCGGCCACATCAGCCACTTGGACGACGACTCTAACTCGGAACTCCTTTCTTTCCTCCAACTAGACGACGGAACCCATTTTGGGCGGACCAACAGGCACCTTCCTGTCCAAAGCGGGATGACGGGGACGACACCGGAACGAGCAAAATGGCTGATGGGGCACCCCTCCTCTTGCCAGTGGGATTAGACAACATGAATAGACCTGCCTCTCGATCTGGCTTGTACCGGCCTTGGTGACTACCCGTCAGTGACTCGACCATGGAACTGTCCATCATGCATGTGATGTGAATGGGTTGGAACAGATCCAAGGAATGAAGAATAAGGGGAGGACCATCATGCAGCACCTGTTTGATAGCCCTGGACCCGACCTCCATGAGAACATCATCATCCACCTTGCTGACCACTGCCAGATGAGGAGCACACGTGGCACACAGCCAACAGTTAGGTTAATATGGTGCGGAACCTTTTTGCCACTTGGCTTCTAAGGCTCCGCACAATATTAACCTAACTAAAACCTAGCCTCTTGGGGCGAGGACGAATCACTAGGCTCGGAACACCCGTACATATGAATATGATCGAATATGAGCACTCCTTGGCGCAAACTGGGTTGGTCTGTACGCCGTACGAATGCGAAAAAATGCGGGATAAATCATATTTTGGGCCTCCGCGTATTATACGCGTATTTTACGTCAGACTACGCGGTTTGGACTTAGAATTTTTCGGGGGTACCAGCGGGCAGCGGGCACTGGCGCAGTGCCCAGGTTCTGGGCGCGGCGCGCTCACTGCACATTTGAGATTTTTACTACTAGAAGTAGATGCGTACAGTTCTTTTCATAAAGCGCAAGCCTTGCAAAATGTTTGGCCAAGCCCGCTGGGGAATACATTGGCCGGGCTACACTTGGGTTAAGATGATTACCCTGGCGGTAGACCACGTACCCTCTTGTGGACCGCAGGGCCACTGATGTACAACATCTTTTGATGCATATAGGGCGATAGGGGTCTGCGCTACGCTCCACGAGCGTTTTGGTCATGATGCATCATGCCTGTGCACGCACCCTAGTGAAACCATTGAGCACAGGTTCCTCTTCTGTAATCTCCCTGGGGTTTGGACGTGGCTCATTAACATCTGGGCCGCATGGACGGCATCGCCACCCAATCTCCCAATCAGCGTGCGTACCATCATTTTCGGTATTGCTGGCACACCAGGGACCGAGCTTTCAGATTCCCAAGCAAAATGGATATGGCTACGCACTACTATGCTATACGCGATCTGGACCATACGCAACGAGACAGTCTTTAATGTCCGCGAGGAGTTTACCCGCGGCGGCGTAGTCCGGCGCTTTATATACCTATGGAATGCGGCTATGCGCCGCTACTGGCTGTTAGCTCAGGAACAACACAGGGTGTGGGACCCAGGGCCCAATAACGACAAGCCCAGCCCGCTCCAGCTTTTTCATGATCTACTGGGCCGTAATCAGGTATTCACCATTATGCCTCACGGCGACATGACTCAGGTCCACTGGCTTCCCTGGTCTAATAACGCGCCCTATTAGCCTTTCACCTGTCACCTCCACACGTGTGTGTGCCCACCTTTAATTAGGATTCGCTGATACTCATTTCCCCTCTCACCTCTTTGGTCCATAATTGGCTAATAAAATATACCCATTTCCCCGAAAATGTTTGGCCGGTAGGAGACAGCTAGGACTAGGTACATAACGCATAATATCAGTGTGCCAGCAAATGCCAGCTGTGCTACTGACGGTGTATTAATGCAATATAGCGACGACGAGGCCAGTGCGACTGTGCGACAGTGTGCAGCCATTTTCGATTTGCAGCCATGAAGAAGAAAGGGCCTGAATGGGATTTCGTTCTCGAGAAGAAAGAAGCAGTCACAGATGCTGTTAGTAACAAAACGCAGTTTGTGTCGAATAAGTTCTGCTCATTTTGCAACAAGAAGTTCTCATACGGGGCGGGGGCAATCAGCGCTCGTATTCCGAGTCCGTGCACACTTTGCCGGAATCGCAGGGGAAGGGATGTTACCCTGCGACAAAATTCCACCGAATATCCGGAGCAGGTTTCTCACTCAGGATGTATAACAACAAGTTGCAGCAGTCAGACGCCAAGAAGCAGCACAATTTGAACAGGGCAATGGCGGAGATGGGAGGGGCTGCACCGGCTGACTTGTCGTCGGTTCCCAGCAAAGGCCAGCTGAGCATCACCAAATGGCTGGTTCCCGTCGACGAGAAAGGTGTCCAGCTGCTGGCTGCCGAATTTTTTATCGAGAACGGCATTGCCTTCAATGCGGCTGAGAGCGCCTCTTTCAAGCAGATGGTGGCCGGCATGATCCAGTACAAAGGAGGGCACGTCACCCCTCCTTCTCGGAAGTTGTGTCTTATGTCCTCTCATGCATTATATAGTGGATGGCTTTCCTTACAATCAATTAATTAATTGATTCCTTACTATTCCCGTTGCAGCCTGCTCCCCCCTGCATTTAACAAATCATAATCAGATAGGATTCCAGGGCATAAATGGAAGATGTTAATAAATAAGCATATACACCAAATTTCAGTTGCAATAACTGCATGACCATCATCAAGGAGCGTGCTAATTGGGTGACTGACAATTGGACCACAAAAACTGTCGCGTATTTTACCGCCACGTATTTTACACCCCCCACGTATAATACGCGTATTTTAGGTCCGCGTATTATACCCCGCACACGTATTTGCCAACCCGGGGCGCAAATATCGATATGAATATGAGCGCTCCTTGGCGCAAATATGATTCGAATATATATTTAAAAAATATAATTACTTACAGCAGAGTGAAATCACTCAAACCAAAGCAAACGCCCAGCTATAAACCTATATACAGAGCCATGTCAAAGCTCTATACTACGATAAGACCAATGGAAACGCCTAACGGGAGGAACCTAATAGCCCTGCTGCACCGCAAAATCAGCCCGCGTACGGCGGAGCATGATGTCAGCCATGGCTCGAGTCAGCGCCACCGACAAGCGCTGACGCCAATATGACGTCCAGCAGGTCCGCGCCGACCATGGGGTCCGCTGGCCCTCCAGGTCCAGCCGGTCCTCCCGGAGCCGGCAACACTCCTTGAAGAAGGCGGAGGTCAGGGGCCCCATGGCCCCAAACTCCTCCAGGACAAAGGGCACCACACGATGGTGCCCGACGTCGCCGTAGGCCAGGAGCTTGGCCCGCTCCGCCCGGTTCGCCGTGTAACCTGCCGTGAGGGAGGCCCCAGCCACGTGGCTAAGAGCCAAGGGCCGCGCCACCGAAACGTCGATAAGCAGATGCCGGCCACCCCCCTCAAAGTCCAGCACCACGATGTCAGGCCGGTGGTTGGGGGAATAGAAGGCAGCGCCATCCGCATCCTCGGACCGGATGTTCGCGTGGGGGAAAACCGACCGAATCATGGCGAGCACCACCGTCAGGAGGACAGTGTGCAAATACAAATACCAATTCTGATTCTGTTGGCCCCCCATGCAGGCAAGGTAGTGAGTCCCCGTGGGATCCAGCGGCTGCCCACAGCTACCACAAGGCCGCCCGGCCGGAACAAGAGGCTGCGGGGCAAATAGCTGGTGCCGGAGCGCCACCGAGTAGTGGCTGGGAGCCAAGGCGAATGGGGGGGCCATGGGAAGAGCACGAAGGTACGCCGAGCCCACACTCCGCAAGGAAAGCGAGAACAGCCACGCACGTCCCTGGGCGTTGAGGTCCGCGAAAAGAGCAATCCAATCAGCCGTGTGCAGAATACCCGCGTAGGTTTTCTGGTGTTTATCGATGACGCGAGCAGGGAATGCGGCGGGAGATTGAACGGAGGCGACCGAGGGAGTGCCGCGAGGGAGGTGGCGCTGTACCGCCTGAGCGGCACGGACGGGAGAACAGGCCTGCTGGATCTCAGCATAGGCCTCCTGGATGGCGGTGACGAAGGGCAAAGGGCTGCTGGGGTCCAGGAGGTCAGGCGCTGCCGTTGCCAAAAGGGGCAGGAGCCGGCAGCTTTCCGCCCACGACTGAGCGACGGAGCCCAAAAATGCTGCTGGGGCCAGCCGGGCGGCACGAGTCAGACCGCAGCCACCCATCCGTGCAGGCAGGGAGGCAATGCGAATAGCATGTGGCGGGAGGTCGGGGCCCGGGACCAGCTGCGCCAAGGCCGACTGGATGCGTTCGTCGTGGCCCTCGGCGGCCAGCCGGACCTGAGCCGGAAGAGCGCCCCGGAGCCAGTGAACGACGCGAGGGTGAGCGCAAAACCACAGAAGCAGACCCTTGGTCTGCGAATCATGAAGGCGCGCAATCAAGGGCAGTACCTCAGTGCGTGCCTCGAGGGCGGCCCGCAGAGCATCGATGACAAACGCGGGGTCGCCAACCGGAACGCCGAGGACATCCAACCCATGGAGGCGCTCGTCCCGGCCCAAGAGCTGGGGCGGAAAGCCGGAGCAATCACCTTGGGGCGAGTACACCGCGCACTTGGCCAGGGTCAACTGGAGGTTGATGTCGGCCACCGCGGTCTGCAGTGCCAGCAGAGCCGCGGTGGTGTCCGGCACAGGGCCCAGAAGGTAGATATCATCCAAGTAGGCCTGAATAGCGACCGCCGGGTGGGCAGCATGGACCGCTTGGAGGCAACCCTGGAGGGGGGCGGCAAAGTACAGGGGTCCCAGGGGGTCCCCTTGCTGGGTGCCCGACCGCGACAGCAGGCCGCCGCGAGTGCCGTCCTCCATGATGTGAACCAGTTGGCCGGGCTGGCCGTAGCACACGGCTGTCCAAGCGTACAAGTCCTCGAAGGACTCCATGACGGCCGCAAACATGCTGGCGCGGGACAGACTGTTGAACGCGTTGTGGCAGTCGACCTTGACGACAGCGTGGGTGGGGTGGGCCTCGAGGTAGGCCTGCACCGAATGGATGAGGATATCCGCCCCGCCTGGAGTCGTCACCCCCAGCTGGGCCGCCACCGAGGTCTCACCCGCTGCGAGGGGCGGGCAGAAAAAGGCACGGAGCTCGGGCGCCTTTTGGCGGCAGATCACTTTGCCCACGAGCTTGCGGAGCACCTCACCGCAGGCGATCGGGCGCACCTTGCCCTCGGGGGGGGCAAGACACCCTTGAGCAGAGCGAGGAGGCGAGCGCCCGCTAACCACTCGCGCGCAGCGGGAGGAACGCGACCAGCCGCCAGGTCAATGAGGGTGTCAAAGAGAATGTCCTCGCCCCCATGCCCCACCAGGACCTCCAAGTGCTCGTAGCGCCAGCCCGACGGCCCGGTAGAGGAAGCCCGCGGGACCGCACGCATCACCTCCAGGAAGCAGTCGCGGTCCAGCCGGAGGGGGGCCGGCAGGGGGTCCGGCACGGGCAGCTGGAATCCGGGCTCCGCAGGGTGAAGAGCCTCCAAGGCCGCCAGGGTAGCCGCATTGGCGGGGGCCAGCTTGGCCATTTCCAAGCGGGTCATGGCCCGGCTGAGCTGCCCCTCGCGGACGAGGCGGATGACGTCGGCGGCCACCCGCTCGAAGTTGACCTCCCCCGACAGCCGGGCCGTGCGCGGGGGTGGCACGCCAAACAGCCCCTCCCAGTCCCCCTGCAGAAAGCGTCGGCAACGGGCAATAACCGCACCCTGGAGGCCGCGCACACCACGCCCGAGAGGGGTGAGGAGCAGGCGGGGGGTCACCATGTGCAGTTTAACCCCTAAATGGTCTGAGATCCTGCCGATAAATCGGCTGGATCTTCACAATTTTGCAAACCAGATGCCATCCAACCTACCCATATCCAATGGCTGTCCTTGGGGGCCAAGCATGTCCATGAGTTGCCCTTCGGGTTGGTATATCACAACCTCACATATATGCAGGGTAGGCCATGTTTAACTGCCGTCAAAGTCAGGGGGGTCAAGACGCGCGTTTTCATTTTTGGTAGAATGTGCATTTTGAATTATGTTATAAGACCTAGGCACCTACCACTTCAGGGATGATAAACAATTAGTTGCTGAACAGTTTGAGCAATTGGGGTCATCATTTGGGTGGGTATACCAGCAGTTACACCCAGTACAGCCCATAGGGGTACCGTTGGTAAAAAGCAACCAAGGGAGTAGGGGTGGGCATACTACCTCCTAATATGGCCACCAACCATGCCAAACAATACATTTCCCTTCCACAATGATGGGGAAACGTAACTGCATCATCACACTGCCCTTACATGGCACCTATGTGCAGGTGCCACCTTGTCCATGCACGCAGGTAACGTGGTACGGACACCCTACGCAAGGCATGCATTCTAGGAGGCAGCCACCAACAAACTAGTGGTGTTGAGCCCATTTCAGCCTGCCCTAGCAAGGATAAACTAGGCCTAAGCTGCTATAGCTTGCCAGGTGATGGCCAGCACACCTGGTGGCACATGCTGTCAATGGGAAGCTTTTACTCACCAGTTACGTGCTTGATGATGCCACAGAGACCAGCCAACTGCCTCACACTCATGCAATATGTGTATGGGAAATGTATAACAAACATATATGGAGGTATTCAAACCCATACAGCCTCTAAAACTTATCACCATCACCCTGTGGCAGGTCAACTGACTGAGGGAAGCATCTAAGAAGGGTGTTTTAGAAAGGGGCCAGGCCAGGGTCAAGAAAGAGCATGAATAGTGCAAAAAGAATGTGCTACACAAGCTAGAACGTATATATAAACGTCAAACATCGATAGGAAAACGATGCTTAAGCTTTACCAGGCATGGATGGCGTTACCTTGGCCCAGGCGGTGGCCGCAAAATGGCGCATTTCGGCACACCAAAGTTGTGCAGCATGGTCGCTGGATTCGGCGATTTCTGGCCACCCTTGCACGTTTACGACTACTATGTATCATAAAAAGTACAAAGAAACCAATATATCCTTTAAAATACGCCGGAAAGGTATTGCTGTCCACGTTTCTATCGTCCGGCCTGATCGCATTTTTTTCCAGCAAGAACGCTGCCGACACCTATCAAATGGCATTCCCGCGAACCAAAAATTGGCCTGTATGATATTTAGGACGTTTAAAATCAATATCCTAAGTTTGGCCAGAAAATTCGAACGCAAACGTAAATGCCATGCGTGGGCGCAAGCCGCCATGGCCAGGTCGTCGTTTTCCGGCATGCACGTTGTACGTGAAAAAGTACCCTGACCCCTTGTACTTTGACCGGCCAGAACACCTCTATAACTTTGTCAAAAGTATGCAAACCCTAGTACCATGCTGTGAAGAATTTTATAAACTTTCGATCTTCTCAGCTAAACGTTTCCTAATTCTCAATAGATTTCGCGGCATCTGGTCCCCCGAGAAGGGGCCGATGCATCGGCTGGAACTCGATTTTTGGCGGAAAATCGGCAGCAAGACCATTTAGGGGTTAAAGCCCAGCGGGTCGTCCGGAGCGGCGTGCATGCGCCGGAGAGAAACGATTGCACATTGCGCGAAAAGGCTACGCGCGCGGTGGGGGAGGTCGGTCAGGGTAGACGTCGGGTTGATGGCGCATGCATCCCAGGGAACCGTGTCAAGCCAACGCCAACTGGCCGAGTAGTCGGGCGGCGGGGGCTGGGAGCCGGTGGGAGCCGAGGCGGGAGGGGGGGAGGGGGCCAGGACTGCTGGCCGGTTGAGGGGCCGTTGAGCAACACAGGCGCGCGCGTGCTGAGCGCGCCCGTGAATGGAGTACACCCGCTGGCAGTGAGCTTCCGGGCACCGGTAACAGCTCATGGCCTGCAGATCCGCCGCGCCGAGATCGGGGTGCACAGCGCGAAGGTGCTGGCAGAGGAGGTAGGTTCGAATATATATTAAAAATATAATTACTTACAACAGAGTGAAATCACTCAAACCAAAGCAAACGCCCAGCTATAAACCTATATACAGAGCCATGTCAAAGCTCTATACTACGATAAGACCAATGGAAACGCCTAACGGGAGGAACCTAATAGCCCTGCTGCACCGCAAAATCAGCCCGCGTACGGCGGAGCATGATGTCAGCCATGGCCCGAGTCGAATATATATGAGCGCTCCTTGGCGCACATATGAATATGAGCCGGGTGCCAAATCAGAACGAATTATTCCCCAAATAATCCGCTTCGGAGTGGATTCGAACCTGCGCCCCGCAAGGGTCAAGGTCTCAGCTACTGGTTAATTTTGTGCGGAAACCTTTTGCCACTTGGCTTCTAAGGTTCCGCACAATAATATACCAGCGAAAACAGTTAGCCGTATTGGGGCACCAATGTGCTAGATGGATGCAGGTTGAGGATGCCTTTGTATGCAGGCAGCAGGCTCGCAGCCTACGCGCCTGCAGGACAAGCTCCATGCGATGAAAAGCACTATTCCATCCCCCTCCCTCCCCTCCGTTCCATCCCCACCCCCACCTTCCGCTGCATCCACCCCCATCCCCCATCGTCGTTCTCCCCTGTTGGGCCAGCAGGCATCCTCGGCCCTCGCGACTTTCAACGTACGTACATTGCTAGCAGATGGCGACTATAGCTAACGGGTGGAGGAGCTCGTTGCCTTTTCCATTGCACATGCATCGCGTGTGTCTATTCTAGGCGTGCAGGAGCATTGTCGCACGGTGCCATCTTGCACGGTGCGCACTGATCGCCTGGTTGGCGGTCAGTTACTTCGCTGGCAGTGGGACGCCAGGCCAAGGTGGTGTTGGCCTTTTGTGTTCGTCCCTGGCAGCTCGGCCAGCCTCATGCAGCACGCTGAAGTTTCTAACCCCACGCCTTATGGTGGCACATTTCACCTCAGTTGAGGGGCGGTCTAAGCACCACCTCACGGTTGGGGTGGGTTACGCACCCCATAGTGGTCTAACCTAGTTGGAACGCCAGAAGTTCTTCGAGGACTTGCATAGCCTTGAGGGGGCCACCCCGGCCCGCCACTTCTTGGTTATGCTGCTCCACGCCAACGCCACGCTCCCCGTGGGCACTGCTGGCAGTTGCATTGCGCCTGCCGGCACGGCTGCTAACGACAACACCTCCTTGTTTTCTGCCTTTTTGCGGGATAGCGGGATGGTTGCTGTCAACTGCCACTTCCAACGTCCCTCACAGGACTTGGTCACTTTTCGGGGCCCTAACGACCGTCAGGCCTGTCTGGACTACGTGGTGGTACGGCAGCCCAGGTGCACTTCGGTTCTGGATACTCGAGTGTTCGACCCACCCACGGTGTGCTCTGACCACCGGTTGGTGCGTGCGACCATTCGGCTCCGGTTCCACGCCCCCAAGCGCCGCGCCCCAGTGGCACGTCCTGACTGGTCTGCGCTACGCCCGGTCCGGGGGGATCCTGAGGACTGGACGGACGCCGAGGACGAGCGGAACAGGTGCCGACGGGCGTACCTGTCGGCCCTGAACGCCCAGGCGGACGTCGACGCGCTGGCCCAGGGTGCTCCCAACGCTGCCATTTTTGCGGGCTTTGCGGCCCGCGCCCCGTTGCTGGCGGCCCGGCACCTGCCGGTCATGCCCCGCCGCCGCCCCGGCCCGCTCTACCGCCAGGACCCCAAGGTCTTGGCCGCCCGGCACCGCCTCAAGCGTAACCGGAACCCGCTGCTGAAACCGGTGCTCAAGGCCGCCCTTGTAAAGGCCTGCGCACATGCTCAGGACGCAGAGGCGGCCCAGTGCATCGCAGATGCCAAGGCCTGCCAAGCTCGCAACCAGGGCAAGGACATGTGGTACCACCTCGACCGGCTCAGCGGTCGGCGGCAGCGCTCCCGGTGGAGCACACGGGGGACGGCACGGCGCCGGTCAGCCTTGACCGCTGGTTGGCCCACAATGTTTCCTTGACAGGTGGGGCTCGCGCCCCTCCCCCGCCGCTTCACCCCGAGACAGCCGCCCGTCTTGGTGTTGCCGGACCCCCCCCGCCGCCTGCGCCCCCTCCTCGGCCGCGGACTACCAAGTCCCCGCCTTGCAGGAGGGCTGCCTTACCACCAACGGCGTCGTCCACCCCTTCACTTAATTTGAAGGAACTGGACGGCGCCCTCCCTCGCCTGCGGTACGACGCGGCGGTCGGTCCCGACCACCTTTTGGCTGAGCTGCTGAAGACCCCTGACCTGGCGGTGAGGGAGCTTCTGCTGGCGCTTTGCAACCGTGTCCTGCTCTCTGATGAGGATGCAATGGGCATCATTGCCAGCATCTTTTACATGATTTTTTAAATAAGCGGCATAATATGTGTTTTCATGATTTTTGACTGATTTTCCATGAACGACTTATTTTGTTTGTCCTGATTTTACTCAAATAATATGATTGCCAAGCTAATTGCAAAATAATATGTGTTTTCATTATTTCTGACT
This sequence comes from Mesostigma viride, assembly GCA_009746045.1. Lineage (NCBI taxonomy): Eukaryota > Viridiplantae > Streptophyta > Mesostigmatophyceae > Mesostigmatales > Mesostigmataceae > Mesostigma > Mesostigma viride. The sequence goes on from RPFO01000154.1 coordinate 5,251,546, forward strand.
GATTTTCAATAAACGACTTTTTTCAGGGCCTGATTTCACTAAAATGAAATGATTTCCAAGCTCATTGCAAAGGAATGTTTTTTGCGACTTCCGACTTCAACGGCCCCAGCCATTAGGATAAAATTAGCCAACCATGTGACTGCACCACGCGTGCACATCACCTCATCAAGTCTAATTAATCCTCTGGGGTTTGACTGAGGTTCAACCCTGCCCACTGTAGCCCCTTCCATTCTGGCGCGGTTGGCTTCTGCACTTCATCTGGGTCTTCGTCTTCGCCGGGAGGCGGTGTGCTGTATTTACCTCCCAGAATGAGTCCGTTGCGTGCGAAATGGAAGGTCGTGTTGCCATCAGGGACCCCGTTTGTATAGTTGCCCTCGAACTTGCCAAATGACCGCTCAGTGTACGAGGCAGGGCCATCCTGGACTCCATTCTTCCACGTGCCCGTCAGCTGCGATGCCATCAGACCACCGTTCAGAGACATGAGATCCGGATCAGAGCGCATCCGTTGATGCGTCACAGAATCCCATAGCCATACAAAGGCGGAAGCTCAAGGGCGCTACAAACTTGGGGCTGACACAGCCCGCACGTCTGCCAGCATCTGATGCGGTTAAAAGATACCAAATGCCGTATGGCGATGCAATTTGTAGGCCCGAATAGGCACAGGTAGGACGAGCAGAGGTCACCAAGAGCTGACCTAATTTCTCGCCGCAAACTGTTCCTATGGTGGCCGCCCTTCACGCATGCTGGGAGGGATACTATTGAGGCTCTGCGGTACCCTTAGAAGTACTTAACCATCTCACAGTTGTACGTGCAACAGCGAGCTTTCCTTCCTTAACTCATCTGCATGTTTCCATTTTGCGAGTTAGCAGCGGCATCCTTGGTGGCCAGTTATTCCTGAATCCTACCTCTCTCTCTTATCCTTTCCTTCCGCCCCTCAAGCTGCTGTTTAAGCGTGGACAACCATGCTGTTGTGGTGCTGGATGTGGGGGGCGACACATGCGTGCCCTGGAAAGACTGGAACAACTCAGCAGAGTGGAACAGCGGACCTACGCCTTCGCAGCGGTGCCCCCAATCCTGGTCTGGAAATGGCAATTCAACTGCTACACCTTGTCTATGTGATGGGCTAGCAGTGATGTAGGTATATTTCATTTTTTTACATGGATTGAACAGCAACATTGTTGACACTCAACCTCTGTGAACCCCAGAGTTGTGCTGCAATGCATAGCGAATGTGAATTTACAGGTGGTTGGGGTCCACAGCTGGCCTGCCGCACTTACATCCCCTCCCGCACTGTAGATGTACTTCCCGTTGCCGTGCTTCTTCCCTTCAAACCAGCCGCCCTCGTAGCGGTCACCGCTCGGGTAGTAGTAGATGCCGTGGCCGTGCATCTTGTCCGCTTGGAACTCGCCTGGCAAGGGGGGAAGGGGAGACGTATTTTGACACGCCAGAGGGAAGCCCATGACGCCCTGATAATTAAGCGGGAGGGTAGGTTGAAATAGAGGTAGGCCTCGTCAGACCAGCATCAGCAGGAAACGTACTCCCATTCGTAATGAGGTGTTTGTTGGGACCGAACACCTTGCGATGCGGGTTGATACCATATGTTTACAATGGACCAACTGCGTTTCTGGAAAATCATGGGAAACCTGTGCCTTTATTAGCACAGGCAAGCCTAGCCTACATGCAGCACGGGAACGGACCAAAAGCCCTGCCATGATCGCGCCAGGCAATCTCACAGATATAAGCAAGCCGGTCCCGTAATGGCAGCTCACCGCGTATTTTCTTTATCCCACCACGGGTACAAATGTCTTTCGTGCTCTTGGCCAAACATCCACACATGAGCGTGCGCCGCAACGGGACGTCACTTGTCTGAGAACCCCTGGACACTGTAGGCACCTTGCCTTTGAGACATCTCGAGGCTTCTCTTCGGCCAAAGGTGCACTTTTCGCCCACTGCGAGGCCAATGAAAGGCACGTGCCATCCTGGCGTTGCAGAGTGTTGAGGGTTAGCGTGCATGGCTACGGCAGGATTTAGCATCGCTCACCAGTGTACTTGGCCCCATCGGGCGTCCACAGGGTCCCTGTCCCGTGCCTCTTGCCGCGGTAGAACCCGCCCGCGTAGAGCGACCCGTTGGCAAACACATAGATGCCGCTGCCGTTGCGGCGGCCGCGCGCGTAGCTGCCCAGGTACACGTCCCCCGAGGGCAGCTTGACGCGCGCCTTGGTGTCGCAGCGGTTGTTCTCGTGGTCTACATTCCCGTCGTAGATCTGCAGGTGGGGCCAGGCGCAGCACGAGGGGCGGTCGAGGATCATGGCACCGCCACGTACAGGGCAGCTACCGCGGGTGCTCGTGCCCACCGCTTACGGTCATGCCCGTGCCCGCCCTACCCCGCCAACGGGGCCAACAACGACGGCAATTCGCAGTATGAGGGCGTGCTTGGGGGAGATTGAGAGAGCAAAGGAACAAAACAAGGATATATTGGGGGGGCAAGGGGGAAAAGGGGGGGGGGGGCGGGGTGTTGGGGGGGGACATTGTCCCGAGAAACATTTTCTGGAAGCTGTTTAGTCTATTGGGGGAACACAAGCGATGCGGTCATGGTCTTGGGATACAGATAGAGGGACCAGGAGTGCGGCATGCAGATCCCTAGACAGTCGACCATGTGTGCAGGTTCCAGCGCCAACCGGTGATCCTGGTCCATCATGAGAAAGACAGGCCTGTGGCGCAACTTGGCACGCCCTGGACGCTCACAATCAGCCACAAACAAGCGACCCAGGGACCCCTGTACAACGACGGCTTGGCAACCCCCTATCTAGGCACACACAGCCCTGCAGGCGGAAGTGCGTGGCCACCTAGACAGCGCATGCCCTGTGGCGATCGCACGGTTCGGTTCCCTGCGTCCCAACCCCCCCTCCCGGCATGAAATGGTCCTCACTCACATGACTAGCAAGAGTGCCAACCCCCATCCCTATGGCGCTAGACAGGTGCGATTGTCTCTCCTCCCGGCACGAGTCAAGGGCGCCCTTCCCCCCCTCACGGCACTCACCGCGGCCTCCTGCAGCGTCTCGGTGTAGGCGTCGCCCCCCCCCCCTCAAGAAACATGGCCAGGAAACGCGCGCGCATGTACGTGGGCGGGGGGGGGATGACGGGCTCCTCCCCATCCTCGGTGGGTGGGGGCGGGGGTGGCTTCTTCAAGAAGGGTGCGACGGTTTCCAGGCGGGGAATCTCCTGGATGGAGCGCACGTACTCGTCGAAACCGCGGTCGCCCGCGTCGACCAGGTAGTGGGTGAACAGGCTGGCCTCCGGTTCACGGTAAAGCTTGCACATGACCAGGCCTGCCCGGGCGGGAAGGGCGGGGGGGGGGGGGGGAGAGAGAGAGAGAGAGAGAGAGAGAGAGAGAGAGAGAGAGAGAGAGAGAGAGAGAGAGAGAGAGAGAGAGAGAGAGAGAGAGAGAGAGAGAAGAGAGAGAGAGAGAGAGAGAGAGAGAGAGAGAGACAGAGACACAGTGTGTGTGTGTGTGTGTGTGTGTGTGTGAGAGAGAGAGAGAGAGAGAGAGAGAGAGAGAGAGAGAGAGAGAGAGAGAGAGAGAGAGAGAGAGAGAGAGAGAGAGAGAGAATGTGTGTGTGCGTGTTTGCATGCGTCGTGGTGTGTTTGTGTTTGTGTGTGTGTGTGTGTGTGTTGACAAACACGCCAGGGAAGAGGGTTGGAATGGTTACTCAGGGAGGGGGGGACAGGCATGAGGTGGACAGCGTGCGCAAGGGGGGCAACAGCCCACATCTGGCAGGGCATTTAGAGAAGAGGAACCGGAACAAGTGCATGCAGGAACGTTTCCGTTGGATATGCTTGGCACCAGGTACAGATGTGCGAGGTACCAGCTTGAGGATGCCTCTCCCTAGTATCTGCATACTACTGTGTGCAAGGTACCAGCACAGTAGACCGTGCGCTACCAGCAGCAGAGCCTCGGCTCACAAGGGTGGATACAGTGTAGTGCATGGCAAGTACGCGCAGGCATACGTACCAGGAGCAACGTGGAGCATGGCAAGTACGCGCTGGCATACGTACCAGGAACAAGGTGGAGCATGGCAGGCGTACGTACCGGGAACAAGGTGGAGCATGGCAAGTACGTGCAGGCATACGTACCAGGAACAAGGTGGAGCATGGCAAGTACGCGCAGGCATACGTACCAGGAGCAACGTGGAGCATGGCAAGTACGCGCTGGCATACGTACCAGGAACAAGGTGGAGCATGGCAAGTACGCGCAGGCATACGTACCAGGAACAAGGTGGAGCATGGCAAGTACGCGCTGGCATACGTACCAGGAACAACGTGGAGCATGGCAAGTACGCGCTGGCGTACGTACCAGGAACAAGGTGGAGCATGGCAAGTACGTGCTGGCATACGTACCAGGAACAAGGTGGAGCATGGCAAGTACGCGCAGGCGTACGTACCAGGAACAAGGTGGAGCACGGCAAGTACGCGCAGGCGTACATACCAGGAACAAGGTGGAGCATGGCAAGTACGCGCTGGCATACGTACCAGGAACAAGGTGGAGCATGGCAAGTACGCGCAGGCATACGTACCAGGAACAAGGTGGAGCATGGCAAGTACGCGCTGGCGTACGTACCAGGAACAAGGTGGAGCATGGCAAGTATGCGCTGGCATACGTACCAGGAACAAGGTGGAGCATGGCAAGTACGCGCTGGCATACGTACCAGGAACAAGGTGGAGCATGGCAAGTACGCGCAGGCATACGTACCAGGAACAAGGTGGAGCAAGGCAAGTACGCGCTGGCATACGTACCAGAGGAGTCACTGCCGCCTTGCCGCTGGAGCAGGCGGGCGCCGCGCACATCCACGGAGTAGGCTGCCATCTCATTCTCGGCTTCGCTGCTCAGGGTTTAGCGTCAATTCAGAGACGAAGGTACGCGCTCGCTCCAGTAGCTATTAGAATCACTACACAGAAGGCAGGAGCATAAGCGCTACATCATGAATCAACGACAATGACAGTCCTCGTAACCTGGCATACCAGCAGAAACCATCGCACTGGAGGGTACCCAAGTCCGTGAAAACGTTCATGTCATGCAATACTCCCAAGTCCCATGCGCGCAATAGACGACAATACAGGCATTACCGCGGAGAATCGCCATGTGGTTGCCTAGAAGGCTCGCTGTGTCTAGTCAAGGCTAAGCAGCTAAAGACCATAACTCGTGCAATAACCTAGATAACCTCTTCATAGCCTGCTGCGCAGGTCAGGAAGGCGCATGGCCACTCTGAACGTGAAAGTTACTGGCTGGGCCCTGAGGCACTAACGAATGGAAGAAAATTCCCAGCAGAAATAGGGTCGAACACAGCACTCACTTGGACACATCCATGAGCCGCAGGTACACGGTCTGAACCAAATATTAAATAGAACGGCGTTCCCAGCAGAAATAGGGTAAAAAAAGGCACTCACTTGGACACGTCCATCAGCCGCAGGTACGCCGTCTGCACCGGCTCCAGCCCCGCGTCCCCAAAGTGAGTCACCGCAACGAACAGGCACCGGACCTCGGCGGGCAGCTCCGCCACTTTGATTGTGAGCGACTCGTTCACGAGGAACTTGAGCTTCTCCTGCCGCGCCACCGGCGGCGCCACCTTCCTGGGGATGGGTTCTCCGTCCTCGTCCACCTCGCCCTCGCCCGCGTCGGCCTCCTCGGCGCCCAGCCTGGTGGCGTACGCAAGCACCGACGGATGGGCCACGTGGTCTCATGTTAAGTGAGACAACTATTCCCGAAATGGTCGCCTACCCACAGGGAAGGGCGTGAGGTGAGAGTGTTACCCACTGGATGGTGGATGTGAATGTGTTATCATAATTCACGCACTGTGTGGCTTCATGAAACTTACCTCTTCTTTTCTTTTCTTTTCAACTTGTGCTTTGTGTGGCTTCTTGCCATTTGCCTTACGCTTCATGTGGCCGTGCTCCTATCTTGCCGTATTCTTGACACCACAACAACGTGCTTGCAAGGACAGGGGTTCGTACAAAGGAGGCGCTCACCTGGAGGCGCGACACCGAGGAGTGCATTCCATGGTGTCACAAGGGCATAATATGGTCGGCTCATGCTGCTGCGCCCTTTTTTCTCATTCATACAAAGCCCTCCGGCTCGCTCCCAGGCATCCCATGGGCAAGCGGGGTCTGCAAACAGCCAGGCCAGCAATGGCAGCGAGCGTAGCATGGCCAGCATGGCGGACCACACACAACTTTGGAAACCAGACTTCCATCATCCTCGAACGGCCACACAGCCACGCACCGTATACCCTCGGCCTCTGGGTTGCCCTTGTTGACAGTGCCGATCACCTCCCCCTCAGCATCCAGCATGATCACCGTCACGTCCATGTTGGGCGGTTCGGGCTCCTCCTCCCCTTCCTCCTCCACGGGGGCCTGAGCGAGGACGGCAACCCCCGCCATGGGCGGCACGAGCATGACGTGAGCGACCAAAGAAAACTTACACATAGGGGTAGATATTCGTTGACATGATAAAAAATGCTTCATACCCAATGCCCCGTTCCAGCTGGAGACTGCCGCAGCCCAGGTGCATTCGCCCTTCTGGTCGCAAGCCATAGGGACACGAGGTTCACACGAGGCAACATCTCCATGGGAGCATTTCTATGGCTTGGCAAGGCAACCACCCCTAGGCTATCGTGGCCTCACCTGGATGAGCCACCAGCCCAGGTCTGCCCTCAGCTTGGTGACACGTGGCGGCGCGCCCAGCGAGAATCCCAACCCCCTCCTATCGGTGGGCGGTGCAATGAGCGCGTCCAGCGCATAGTCCTCTCCCTTGGACACCACGTGGATGACCTGTGGGCGCGTGTGCCAGATCAAGGAGGGGATGCGCGCATGTGCCAGGAGAAGGGGGGAAGGGGACCGTGCGCGCGCGTGCCAGCAGTGGAAGGGAAAAAGCCGTGTGTGTGCCAGCAGCGATTGGGGGGGGGGGGAAGGGGCCATGCGTGGTCAGAGGAGGGGGGAAGTGTCGAGTGGGCTTGGTGGCCACAGCAGGCGAGCAAAACATAAGGAAGTTGTCTTGTTGGCCAGTAGAGGAGCATTTAAGTTTGGCCAGCTGGGAGTCATGACGTAAGAATGGCCAAGAGGGGCACACACTGTACGCATGGCTAGCATGGGAGAATCATATCGAGGCATGGCTTTCACAGCCAAGCTGTAGAGGTTCCCAGCCTTTACTTCCCACATGTCACCCTTCGCGGTGTTCCCGCGGATGTTGGGCAGTAAGGAAGCACCCGTGAATGCAACATATGTCATTTTCATATCTCACCTGGGAGGGGTGGACGGTCATGTTTGGCAGAGTACAAGGGGTTGTGGAGGCTCAAGCCTGGGAATACTTGCAGCTTACTGTCCACCGCTCACCTCGGAGGGGTCCACCATGACGTTTGGCAGCAAGCAAACACCACACCTAGTTCCACTTCTCACCTTGGAGGGGTCCGCCGTGATGTCTGGCAGCAAACAAACACCACACCCACTTGGCCAACGCTCACCTCGGAGGGGTCCACCGTGATGTTGGGCAGCACAGGCCGCAGCTCCTCCTTGAGCGTGGGAAGCATGAGGCCCCACGCGTTCTGCACCTGCGGGACCGCACTCACGCGGAACGCCCAGCGGCTCTCGTCGCCCGCAACACGGTGCAGCACGCCCAGGATGACGGAGCGCATGTCCGGCTGGGAAGGGGGAGGCCATTTTTTTTTTTTGTGTGTGTGTGCGCGCGCACGTGTGTGTTATTTTTTTTTGGCAGGGGAAGGGAAGGGGGCGAGAGGGAAGAGAGAGAGGGGTGGGTGGGCGAAGAGGGGGAAAGGGAAGGGGGGGGAAGAGAGAGAGGGAGAGAGGGGGGGGGGAGAGAGAGAGAGAGAGAGAGAGGGGGGGGGGGGGGGGGGGGGGGGGGGGGGCGGGGGGAGGGGGGAGTGTGTGTGCTGTTCGGATGCTTCATTGTGTGCTTGCCGGTCGGTGGACCGAATGGGCACGCCGCATTTGCTGGTTCGTGTTCGCACGAAAAGTAACAGGGTGGACTACATAGACAAGTGCGGTGGATAAATGCATGTTTGAAGGGATATTACTGAAGCCCAGGCAGCCTCGGCATGGATGCCCCCAGGATGATTTCCAAGGTCCATAGAAACCGGATGTCACACAGTAAAACAAATCCAGAATTGTGCCTTCATGGTGAGAGGCCACAGCATCTCCCGTTGGAACTTAAAAAACTAGGACGCAGAAACGATGGATGTACATAGAGCACCTTTCTCACACCTCGTCCGGCTTGCAGGCAGACACATGACCCCAGCAAGTCACACTGTTTGAGAGTCAATATAGGGGGACCATGGGAATTAAACAGCATAGTAAATTTAGTTGAGCAATCCCACGCGGGCATCCGATCATTATGAAGCCATCCAAGTGGCCATCAGCAAAGCTGGCACAAAGCCAAGGGGCAATGAGTGGACAGCTGGCCAGCTCGCAGACGCTCAAGACTCATGCTGCATCACCCACAAGCACTTATCTCTCTTTCTTCTACTGGCCCCGCATGCCTGTTAGGTCTATTTTTTCTATGTCGATCGATTTCTTTTCTCTATCGCCTCATTGGATGGTTGGCTCCGTGTGCGCCTCCGCAAGCACTGTTCTGCTGGGTTCCTGTGGCTCACCAGCTGGACCTGGGATTGGACCGACATGCTGAAGAGCACGGCGCGGTCGGCGCCCAGTATGCGGAAGAAGATGTCGTCTGCGTTGGCCATGGTGGTGTCGCCAAAGCTGCCCACGGTGAACACCATCGCGTACGCGTGGGAGGGCGCGTCCTTGAGGTTGATCAGGATCTGTGTGTGGGGGGGGAGGAGACCGGAAGCAAGGGACAGGGGCAGGGGGCAGGTGAACGACCGCGAGGGCACACAAGCAGGCACTGAACAAGCATATGCGTGATGATAGCAGGTGCCAGTTATGTGTATTTATCTGAATAATTTTCATTAATTTTTGTATTGCACGGGATAGTAACCACACTGGCAGTTACTAAATAGAATGAACAATGAATGCAACTAAATGGCATGCATTAACGTAAGGGCATGCATTTGCTATACGTGGGGTGTGCTGGCAGCTCATGGCCACTGAGGGCTGGGACGCAGGCGGGCGGGGACGAGGACGCATGCTGAGCGCTAGGCAGCGTGCTTAGCTGTTGATGCATCCTCTATAACTCATGTGTCTGCCCGCAATGCTCACATGGACCGCCACCAGGATGAACAAATTCAAAAAGAATTAATTATGAGAAGCTTTTATCCAGGTAGAACACAGGCACGTGTCCTATACCTAGGCATGCTCGGCTGTGCTGGTCAGCGCGAAAATTGGCAAATTTGGCAGGGGTGACAGGCGTTAAAAATGGTGCGCAAAAGATCCTGTGGAGCGTGCAGGCGGGTTACTCACCACTTCGTCATCGTCGTCATCGTCTCCATCACCGGACCTGTCATCGCCTGTGTGCCGAATGTAGCCACCGCTCAGAGATGTCAGGCAGCCGTAATAGACGGCATCTATCATCGAACCCTCCTGATCAAATGCCACGCATGACAAGTCAAGGTCGACAGCGCTGACGCCAGGTTTGGCATTCCAACCCGCACTGTCATCACGGTAAGTGGTAGGCGAGGCGCACGGACAAGATGGCAGGGCAATCATGCATGAGAGTGGATAGCTTCTAACAATTCTGGATGAGAGCAAATCTGCATTGAATGCAATCTTCTGAGTTGCTAGTAATGGCGACAAACGCAGCAGCGAGAAAATCAATCTTCATATGCCACGAAGACTAACCAGAGCGAAACAGCGTCCGCATTGATATCGAACGCGTGACCTCGATGACCCTGGCTAGAAGTATGAAGTTTGCCCATGGCCCTAGTGCGTGCAGTGATTACGCTTCAATTCCGCCGTAACTCACTACAAATGCCAGATATTATTAGCCAGGATGCCAAAAATTACATATCAACTACCACTAGCAAGAGCTGCTTAACCCAATTGTGTTACCGAACTGGACATTATTTACCCGTAAGATTTGATGCGTCCGCCATAACTAAAGCCAATTCACTCCCCAGTGCTTGCATTTGTGCCCCTTAAAATAGGCATTTCGCGTCGCGCCTTCGTCTCACAAATTTCAGCCCGATGGACCCACCCGCCACCCGGCAGATGGCATGGCGTCTGGAAGGTGGCAGCATTAGTGTAGCTCGGGAGTGCAGATTCACCTTCGGCTGGGCTTTGGCCTTTGGGCCTTGGCGGTCGCCGGTCGGGCCGCAAGCGGGCGATGCAAATGATAGCATAATGGCGTGCATGCTCGTTTGGACTTAGGACTTCCACAACGGGATTTCTTATTCCGGGGCCCAATGGCCGGCGCCGCGCCAGACTCGCCCGCCTTTGGGCTTTGGGCGTCTTGGAAGTGGGCTTTGGGGGAAGCGCATAATTTGGCTCTGATGACACAAACTCTAGTGCGGGGGTGAGTGCGGGGTTCCGGGACACCACCGCACTAAGTCCGACGCGCCTGCCCAGGCCACGCCGCGCCGGACCGGCACACGAGTTACGCGGGAAAAAAGGGCCTGCCGCGCCAATTACTGTAGGACTTGGCTAATTTCTTTGTTGACTACAAGCGCAGTCAAGGATGCAATTGGCATCATTGCATTATTTTTGCCAAGGTGCTGGCAATTTACGCTTGAAGGTGGCAAAAATCTGGTTTCTTTGTGATGCAGTAGTGACTATTGCCTGGCAATTGCGCAGCCGGGAAGTTGGGCGACGAGAATGCCATGGTTGTTCTAAAGTATAATCATCGGACCCTAATTTGTCTAAAGTAGGAGACAAACAGTCTTTGACGTCCCTGGGATCCATAGCAATAAAAATTCTGCTTTCTCTACTCGCAGTAATGTCGGCACACTTAGTTTCCTCTTCGAATCGATCTTTTGTCTGGCAATCTTTCCCTCTCTCGTTTTTTTCTCCCTCCCTCCCTCCCTTGCTCGCTCCCTCCCTCCGTCTCATGCGTTCCTCCAACGTCCCGTCCTGTCTTCTTCCCCCCACCCTGCCTTCTCTCGTTAGCTTCCGAGCTTTTTATGCATTGCCTCTCCATACCTCGCTACCAAGTTTCCAAGTAGACCTTGAAGAGATATACCGGGAAATGCGTCTGGACGCGGTCATCGTGCGCGCCTTTCTCTTCTGATTTTCTGCGTAAAGCTTGGTAGCACACCTTGTCGGCCCTCGCGGAACTGTCAGCCCGTATCTGGGAACTGGACCACATGTATCTGTTACAGTATCTTGCTTATTTTGCGTAGGTTGCTAGTGTTGCTGTATCCTTCAAGTTTAGTGTTGCAGAGTGTGACTGACCACTGTATCATTTGGTGATGGGTTTGTTGAATGCTGGGTTTGTTCTTGTATGAGTGTTTGTATAGGGATCCTTGTGTCCTAAAGTAGAAAGCTTGTCGTTGATACTGCTTCTTCTTTTTTTGGAGTAGCCCTTGGGACATGCAGGCAAGGATGGCATTACAAATATCAATGAAATACAGTACCAAGCTTTTTACCACTGACGTGCATTGTAAAATAGGTGCAGGCAACTGCCGTGCACATGCCGTGCCTGAAAATTGTTGAGCCCATGGTGAGCTTTTTTGCTTATTTGGTAATTACAGCGTCAATACGTTGTCTAATGTCAACCAACGTGGATCGACCTGGGCTGAGGTTGTCAGTGTGTGCGTAAATGTAAAGCACACATGTATGGCTCGCATGTTTGGGAGCCGATCCTAGCCGAATCACACTTTGTTGGCACCCATGCCTGCAGCTAGTGGGGTCTTTGTGGCTAGGTACCTTGGGACAGTGTTGGGGTTGGCTAGCTAGACTACGTGCAAGATGATTCCACCACTGGCCATCAGTGGCTCGGTCCTTAGAGCAGCCAACATACCAGCATACTCGCGCATATTTCAGCTTTAGCACACCCACAGTTTGCCATAGTCCAACGAGCGTTGAACGCAGCTGTGGCCTGCCTTCGGGCATGAGTGAGGACGCAGGTGTCTTTGCCCCTTTCCCACTGTGCAACTTACAGGGACTGGAAAGCACTCTAGGTGCTACATGCCCACCCCACCGAGGCATGCTATAATTTATTTAATTTAATTTTAGAGCAGGAAACATGTTCCTGTCATCCATGAGATAGCGGCCATTGGCATTGTGAGGATGGATGCACGTCAGATCATATAGTAAGAATTTGGACAATCAAGAATGTGTTTGACGCTCTTTCAACCCAAATTAAGGTTTGACTGATAATTTGGTCGGGGCTCATTGCTCAACCATTCCAATGGGGATGTATGCTCGTTGACGCAGTCAATCATGACATCTTATGATTATTACTTACGGCAACGTGACGTGTGGATCCGCCAATAAATTAGCTATCAAGGTCAACCAGCATCGGTATGCATTATTAAATCAGCAGACGCATGCATGTGTTGAATGTTAGCAACGCATACCTTGTGTTGGCCGGCCACCTGCAACTTTACTTACTACTGCAACTTTATTACTGACCAGGTAGATGTTGAAGAACCTCACAATCATCCAGTTGTCGCATGGATCCTAGCTAGCCCACGAGGAAAATTTTCAAGGTGCCCAGTTTTATAGCAGTATGCATATAAGACACATGATACTGCACCACTGCGGCTAGCTTATGACTGTCCCCATCCCCCCTTCCCCATTCCATCAGGAAATATGCTGACGCTGTCTACGTGTTTATTAATTTATTCATTCATGACTGTGTAACATGGCCAACGTGAAGGCAGGCCTTTATGATAATGGGCCCTTCAACTCGAGAGCTCCATCCATTGCAGCCCTTGGGCATTTGCAGCTGCCAGCTGATAATGCTCCAATATGAGGGTAGTCTTGGAATCTTCATGCCGAAAGCTCGGTCACCACCTCCTGCATTAAGAGCAAATAGACAAGCACTGAGTTTAGAACCCTGGACTCAACCACACACAAACAATGATTCGTGACAAGCTATGGATGAAAAACTTCAGGAATCTCTTTTTCTATTTGCGTACATATGGGCATTACATGCACATGCACAACCACAATACAATAACGGGGGAGAAAAAGGGAAAAGGAAGCCCAGCAGAGAGAGACGCAGTGAGAGGGAGTTCGTTAGGTTGGCAGTCGGGCAGTCGGGCAGTTGGGCAGTCGGGCAGTCGGGCAGTCGGGAAGTCGGGCAGTCGGGCAGTCGGGCAGTCGGGCAGTCGGGCAGTCGGGCAGTCGGGCAGTCGGGCAGTCGGGCAGTCGGGCAGTCGGGCAGTCGGGCAGTCGGGCAGTCGGGCAGTCGGGCAGTCGGGCAGTCGGGCAGTCGGGCAGTCGGGCAGTCGGGCAGTCGGGCAGTCGGGCAGTCGGGCAGTCGGGCAGTCGGGCAGTCGGGCAGTCGGGCAGTCGGACAGTCGGGCAGTCCGGCAGTCGGGCAGTCGGGCAGCCGGCAGTCGGGCAGTCGGGCAGTCCGGCAGTCGGGCAGTCGGGCAGTCGGCAGTCGGGCAGTCGGGCAGTCGGGCAGTCGGGCAGTCGGGAAGTCGGGCAGTCGGGCAGTCGGGCAGTCGGGCAGTCGGGCAGTCGGGCAGTCGGGCAGTCGGGCAGTCGGGCAGTCGGGCAGTCGGGCAGTCGGGCAGTCGGCAGTCGGGCAGTCGGGCAGTCGGGCAGTCGGGCAGTCGGGCAGTCGGGCAGTCGGGCAGTCGGGCAGTCGGGCAGTCGGGCAGTCGGGCAGTCGGGCAGTCGGACAGTCGGGCAGTCCGGCAGTCGGGCAGTCGGGCAGCCCGGCAGTCGGGCAGTCGGGCAGTCCGGCAGTCGGGCAGTCGGGCAGTCCGGCAGTCGGGCAGTCGGGCAGTCGGGCAGTCGGGCAGTCGGGAAGTCGGGCAGTCGGGAAGTCGGGCAGTCGGGCAGTCGGGCAGTCGGACAGTCGGGCAGTCGGGCAGTCGGGCAGTCGGGCAGTCGGGCAGTCGGGAAGTCGGGCAGTTGGGCAGTCGGGCAGTCGGGCAGTCGGGCAGTCGGACAGTCGGGCAGTCGGGCAGTCGGGCAGTCGGGCAGTCGGGCAGTCGGGCAGTCGGGCAGTCGGGCAGTCGGGCAGTCGGGCAGTCGGGCAGTCGGGCAGTCGGGCAGTCGGGCAGTCGGGCAGTCGGGCAGTCGGGCAGTCGGGCAGTCGGGCAGTCGGGCAGTCGGGCAGTCGGGCAGTCGGGCAGTCGGGCAGTCGGACAGTCGGGCAGTCGGGCCGTCGGGCCGTCGGGCAGTCGGGCAGTCGTGCGTGCGTGCGTGCGTGCGTGCGTGCGTGCGTGCGTGCGTGCGTGCGTGCGTGCGTGCGTGCGTGCGTGCGTGCGTGCGTGAATCGCTGTCCGGATCATCCTCCTGCACTTCTTGTCCGGCAGCTAATGTTGATGATGCACCCCGCGGGGCGGAGGGCACCGCAGCCGGGGCGCATGGCACGGCAGCCGGGGCGGAGGGCACGGCAGCCGGGGCGCAGGGCACGGCAGCCGGGGCGCAGGGCACGGCAGCCGGGGCGCAGGGCACGGCAGCCGGGGCGGAGGGCACCGCAGCCGGGGCGGAGGGCACCGCAGCCGGGGCGGAGGGCACCGCAGCCGGGGCGCAGGGCACGGCAGCCGGGGCGGAGGGCACGGCAGCCGGGGCGCAGGGCACGGCAGCCGGGGCGCAGGGCACGGCAGCCGGGGCGCAGGGCACGGCAGCCGGGGCGGAGGGCACAGCAGCCGGGGCGGAGGGCACAGCAGCCGGGGCGCAGGGCACCGCAGCCAGGGCGGAGGGCACAGCAGCCGGGGCGCAGGGCACGGCAGCCGGGGCGGAGGGCACGCAGCCGGGGCGCAGGGCACGGCAGCCGGGGCGGAGGGCGCCGCAGCCGGGGCGGAGGGCACCGCAGCCGGGGCGGAGGGCACGGCAGCCGGGGCGCAGGGCACGGCAGCCGGGGCGGAGGGCACGGCAGCCGGGGCGCATGGCACGGCAGCCGGGGCGCAGGGCACGGCAGCCGGGGCGGAGGGCACGGCAGCCGGGGCGCAGGGCACGGCAGCCGGGGCGGAGGGCACGGCAGCCGGGGCGCAGGGCACGGCAGCCGGGGCGGAGGGCACCGCAGCCGGGGCAGAGGGCACGGCAGCCGGGGCGGCATCCAGTGGGGCGTCCGAAGGCGGGGCGCAAGCTTTTGATGTCTTTTGTGCATTGCTCTCGTTTCGTCTACAACGAGGCTTGCAGTTTGCCCTTTCGCCCTCGCCGCTCAAATAGTCAGCGGTTCTGTTGGTTGGTAAGCTAGATCGCAAAAGGACCCTTTGCTTTGGACCTTTATCGCAAAACACCAACACCCAGTTGAGGTCGTGAAAATTTAGGGGCCCATTCTTGAGCTCTTGCTTGTTGGCTTTGTCGAGCGCCTGATTAGCGAGCTTGGGGGTCTCATATATTTGACCGCAGTCAACATTGGGGTAAGGCTTCAGGGCGTCAATAAATTGGTTAATCTCCGTAGTGCTCAAGGTGCTGCTCGATATTGAAACGCCACAAACACGGAATACAGCAAAGTACAAAGCATTCATGTAAGACAATGCGGGACAAATGGGTAACAAATGGGGAGAGTTATATTAATGAAAAGAGACAACGAACTTGGAAGCATGGCACGCCGAGCCCCCGAGTAAGGTTAAACATTTAGCCACCACGCATTGGGCTTGCCATGAACACCCCATGGAGCGCTATGCTAAGGTTTTCTTGCGACCCCATGTTGTGTGTGGCTTGTCAGTAATGTGCTAGTAGGAAAGGACAAGCCACGAGGTTAAGATAAGATTACGCCCGGCATAGGGCTGCCAAACGGGCTCATCTACCATAAACGCTGCAATAAGGCTTCTGTAGAATAAAAATCTATTTCCAAGCAAAACCATACCGTAAACCAAAACTAGCAGGCCATAAAGACCAATCACAGGCCAATCAACAAAACCCAAAGAACATTCAGCCAAAAGAGTTACATTATGCACTACTACAATATTTGATATGGCCTTGGTGAACACCATGAAAGCTAAGGCAACTAAGAGACTGTGCTTGATAAACGACGCAAATCAGAAAAAGGTTGTTCAATGTATTGATGACATGTAGAGTAAAAACAACACGCGCATACCCAAGCGTACCTTTTCTTGGAGCGTACAGCATCCGCGCACCCCGTGCAGTATAAATGAGAGCCAACGAATTGAAGTGGTTCAAGGCCGGCCACAAGTGGATTGTCCGGATGGGTGCCCGTGTTGTCACAGCAGCGCCTCCCAGAAATACCTCTGCGAGCACACTTGTAGGAGGCCTTCCTTTTCCTGGTTGCCTTGTTTGTGCCTTCACAACTGGGCACTGGTGTTGGATTTTGTCTTGAACTTCCCTGTTTTGGGTCAGCAACATAAGAAATTAAACACGATGTTCAGAAACTAATTACAAGTTACAACATAGTCATGGATTTGGTGGGTGCAATTAGCTGGGGACGCCATAAACATAAGTTGCCATTATGAAGCTCACTAACTGCCTTATATGCAAATAACTCCATTATCATGGAAAGATGCTTACAACAAGAACATTCCAGACCATGTCGCTACCAAGCATGAGCGAGTTCGAACGGGAAAATGAGATAACGACATGGAAGGGCAACGTACGTTGGAAAACGGTTGTCCGCCGTGCTGACCAATCGGTGCCGGCGCTGCCGCAGGTGGAGGTGCTCCAACATGGGAAGGTGGCGGAGAAAGTGGCGGAGAAGGTGGCGGAGAAGGTGGCGGTGGCGGTGGCGGTGGCGGTGGCGGTGGCGGTGGCGGTGGCGGTGGGGGTGGCGGGGAAGCAGAGAAAGATAATACGTGAGAGTACGTAATACGCAAGAGTACGCGTATCCGTAGGCATACGTTTAACATCCGTACGGCAAAGCTGCGTATGATGTATAGTCTGCGTACGAAACGTATCATATGCCACACTATTTCCCTTTGCGGGGAAGGTGGCGGGGGAGGGGGAGGGATGCTTTCCCCGCGCTGTGAGGAAGGATGCTTGCGTTGCCGCACCGCTTTACGCCGAGCGAGAAGGCGGCGAACAATACCGCGATGCCTGGGTCGCCGAACTGACTGCCGTTTTGGAGCGATGCATTGTGCCTTGTGCCAAATGCAGACATGGACATAAGGAGAGCACCTCGGCATATCCCTGCTCAGCAACGCGCAAAAGGAAAAAGGGCAGCGAAGAAAGAAGTTATGAACTACCTCGATCGCACCTCAAAATGGCCAAGCAAGTCTAGGCATAGCTGCATGGGGCTGCCAATATAACTCCAAAAATAAACCCTAACTTAAGAATAGCTTCCGCTAGATCCCAATAGGCTAGGCCCACCGCGTGCCGCACGTGGCGCCAAGAAGTATCTGAAACAACTCATCATTGTGTATTCCGCTGGAAACTGAAAGAGGAGCATTCAGTGCATTAGTCGTTTTAGGGTAGCATGGATTCCTTACCTCAGACCAACATGTAGTGCCAATAACGCCAAGGTGATCCACCATGTGGATGCATGAAGATCTGCACCACATTGCCGCGTGACAAGGTATGAACATACCAACAAAGTTGCAGAGCAAGCCGTTCTCAGGAGGGCTATTACCCAACCATAAAGCCCCATGGCATAACGCTTCCATCTCGTGCAAAAGGACAACTATGACCTAGAAATTCAGAAAATATATTCTTAGTCTTTCCCTCTACTCCTTGCTTACCTGGGTTGATAGGCGCGACAACTGAAAACTTCGCAGGCACCCGCGCGCGCTCTTGCACCGCCACATGCCCTACATGGATAACCACCAACCAAACATGAAAAAAGGGTATAACTAGAAGGATTAAGGAAAGAGGAAATGCATTTAATTCATATAGTTAATATCGCCATGAAATTGTATGTTGAAGTAATAATGGGCCGAAATATGCACATCGGGAACACGTCCCATTAATGCACATGCGAAGCTAATGTCAGGACAACGCATCATTAACAAGGGGGGGGTCCGCATGCGCAAGACGAAGCAAGTACAGTTAATATGATGTGCCATTTGGACAGAAACTGGAATAAGGGCTTAACGCCTTACCTAAGGCACAGACCCACACGATGCCGCTGACCGCTAGAAAAATTGCGAGGATGGCCACCAGCACACCCTGTCTGGTGCTGGTCAAGCAGCAAAGGCAGGGCCGGGCCATGAAAGCTGGAGGTCACGAGCACTTTGTTGCAGTGGATGTAAACGACCCCCCTGTTTGGAGCACAAAAGGCGAGAAGCAAATTAAAAACGGAAAGCGCCAGTCATACACCGCGCAGCTCGCGAGAATTCCAGGAACCAGTTTTTGTGTGATATTCGCATTTAGATGTCGTGCATAACCATTCCTTTATTATCGCACACACCAGTAAACAGTACAAGGATTTGCGTCAACCCAGCTAAATGCCGAGGGTGCCACGGACGTGTATGCCAGCGAGCTCGAGTCTGGCGAGCAATCACTCAAACATGTCCACTGTCCCTAAGCCGAGCATCACCCTAACATGTCCGCCATTGCTACGTTTTATCATCCTTGACTGCGC
Source organism: Mesostigma viride (assembly GCA_009746045.1). NCBI lineage: Eukaryota > Viridiplantae > Streptophyta > Mesostigmatophyceae > Mesostigmatales > Mesostigmataceae > Mesostigma > Mesostigma viride. The sequence goes on from RPFO01000154.1 coordinate 5,270,111, forward strand.
TTGTAGTCAACAAAGAAATTAGCCAAGTCCTACAGTAATTGGCGCGGCAGGCCCTTTTTTCCCGCGTAACTCGTGTGCCGGTCCGGCGCGGCGTGGCCTGGGCAGGCGCGTCGGACTTAGTGCGGTGGTGTCCCGGAACCCCGCACTCACCCCCGCACTAGAGTTTGTGTCATCAGAGCCAAATTATGCGCTTCCGGCTTTGGGCGTCTTGGAAGTTGGCTTTGGGCGTTTGCTCTTTTGGCAGATTTCTACACTACACTGGTACTACGTAAAAAAGCACAGACTGGTGCAGCGTAACATCCATACAACGTAAAATTACCGCCGCACAGGCATGAGGCCGGCAGCAATAAACTGGCAGCCAGCAAGAACCGGACAATGGCCGCCGCAAGATAGTCGTCGGTTGCTTGTATTTCACTTCTACACTTCACAGACTGCTTTTGAGTTTTGAGCATTTCCAGCGAACGTGTTTCCCACTTGAAGGAATGTGGACAAAGGCTAGACTTGGTGATATATCGATTACTGATCGCCTTGAAATACATGAAGGATGATCAATTAGTGAAAGATCACGGTAGTTACATCAACAGGAATTTGTACAAGAATGAAGGGACTGCTGCAGAAGTTGCCAAGGAACTGCTTCCCACCGTTGTAACGCATTTAGACAACGCTTGTGAAGGGGTTTGCGAAGTGCTCTCTGCGGCAACTAGTAATGACAAGGTGAAAGTGACATTTCGGAGCTTACAATTCCCTCTTGGATGTACATGCTTGACAGCACATACCGGCAAAGTTTTTTGCCATTTTATTGCATCATAATTTGCTTTTCCACAATGCGTGCACTCACGAGAACTTGGATGTATTATTGTGCAGACGCGCCACATTTGGTGTTCCTCGTGGGAAAGTTTTCCAAGTGTTTGTTGATGAGTTGGAATTTGTCAAGGAAGAAATGTCCAAGTATCCCACAGATCGGCACGATGACGGTCACGTCATGGACGTCAGCGACATGGAGCCCTTACCTGACGAGGAGGGTGATCGCTTTCCGCGTGAAGATGACTCACTGCCAGCTGAACCCAACGACAAGGAGCTGGAAATGCGACTATTGAATGCATTTGACGGAGCCATGCAGGTAAATATGCTGCATTCTTTTTGCCAAAGACTAGATGTGCACAGATTTGGTACCTGGCCTTCAATCTTTTTGTGTGTGGGGGGTAGAGATAACTTAACTCACGTTGACATCGGCTTGAATGTGATTGCCTGCATGTTGTCCACAATGTACTACAATGCATATGTCGTTCCACTTTACTCCTGAACCGCAGGCATGGAGGATGGCTTCCTTTACTGCCAAGGAAACGGCCGCAAAAGTTTTGTTAGCGTCTTTTGTAGAAAGTTGTAGGATCTTGACTGAGAGCACAGTTGTGCCGATTGCCGAAGGAAATGAATTTTCGGGAAGAGCGGGCTCTAAGCCGATTCAACAAGACCCTGTGGTTTTGCGAGCATGCAACAAAGGCAGTGCCAAACGGAAGACGGACGAAGTGGACATGCCGGAGCTGACGTCAACCCATGCTGCCTCCAATGCACCTTCAAAACGGAGGGCTGGGTTTCGACAGAAGCTCTCAGAGCATTTACCACGACAACCGATGAATGGTGAGCCATACAACTTAAATAAGCCGCTCTAGATTCTAATGATGAAGTCAATATGAGCATGTGCATGTTGTATTGATTGCGGTTTACCCTAACAAGTACATCACAACAAAGTTGACAATGCCATTTTTTATTTTTTTTTTTGTGCATGCAGTCCCTAACACCATGGAGGGAGGCCCAAGCACTCCTGCAGGGGGTGGAATGCCTGATACCAGAGAGAGCGTTAACTTAACAGGTGAGAATCTTGCCCCAGGCTTGTGGGATCGCTGACGACATGCCATATGCGTTTTAAAACAAACACGCATACATTTACTTGCTGTGAAGATAAACCCATACCCACTTGTTAATTAAGCAATGACATGGACACACACATGCGCCTTAAGTCTTTACCACATGGCTCTGCTCACATGACGCTCGGGATCGCTTGGGACCTATTTATGGTAACGTGAGAGAGGCCAGGTTTGAAAAAGCGAGGTAGTAAATCTATAACTTGGCGGAGAGGCCGGGTTTTGAGGAATCTACTACTGTATTAAACTAGTTTACATAAAAACCTTGGAAATAAATGTCTTTTTGTGAATGCATGCAGACCCTGACGTCATGGTGGGAGGTCAAAGCTCCTCTCTTGGTGGTCGGGAAGATGCACGGACCTGCATTGAGGACTTGACAGGTGAATCGTGATGTATGTTTTATACACATGAATAACAACCTAGCAATGTTGTTGATTTGTTCGCATTTGATTGTAGTATAATTTGATTGTAGTATAATTTTTAATTTTTGTAAGTTGTTCTCTACCTGAACTACATGCCGGTGCTTTTTTGTACGTGGCCATATATTTTTGCTCACAGGAAATCACACACAAATTGTCCAATACACATGACCATGCACCCACACATGATGTCGATCGGTTCTCGGTTTGGTAGTCTCGGTAAGGTATACTTTTTTTTGTTAATTTACATATGTCAAGAATGGCACCCACATACGCTTAGCAGAATGCGGGTTTATTACCAGGGGCATGTTTGGCATGTTCCCAAGTCCGATAATATCTTCTTGTCTTCCTTTGTATGCATGCAGGCCCTGACCTCGAGGTAGAAGTCCCCACTAGTCCAAGAACATAGATGGCGAACGAGGGACGCGACGACAAATTGAAGACGGAGCTTTGCGACCGATAGTGGTGTCAGATAAAGGACAAGTATACTAGTGGGAAGATCGGCGGGGAGCTATCAAACGCCACGTTGTGCCGCATTGACGAGGTGGTGGTGCTACCAGAAATTCACGCGGCTGTTCACAGCTGACTCTTCACCACATCTTGCTGAGTAGGAATTCAATCGCAATGAGACAACCAGCGCAATACATGGTTAGGAAGCATGGTGATGCCCGCTGGCTATGTTACTTTGAATGTGCTGTAGGTTTCACGTATATTCATGGAGCTTGGTCTGTGGTGATCGTGGAGACCTTGGCGCCTTGCCATGAGTCTTGACTCCTCGCTTCTATCCCTTGGGCATCCATCATTCTACGGCATGCCACCGGGTCAAGGGATAGGATTGAACTGAGATTTGCCCGGTAGGCCAGCTTGGTTATTGAGCTGGCCCCGGCCCCACTGGGACCATAGGTCATTCACAGCCCCACTCACATGCGTACGGATCCTATATCATGTTTTAAAGGAGGAAGTTGCTAGGTTGGCGAAGAAGCCAACCCGGCCCCGTTGAAGGGGAAGGACTAGTGTTCGCATGTCTTAACTTCAATCAACAATGAAATTGTAATGTTTTGTTACGTTAGACAACTCTGAGTTGATGCGATGGGATCTGAGTAAAGAAAATTGTGCAAGCTAGTGAGTAGAGAAATTTGTGCAAGTGAGACAACTCACTTAATTAATCAAACTCGTGCTCCCGTTGGGGAGTCACGGAGCCCGAAGTGCCTGTAATCCCTTTGTTTGCACAACAGGAAGGAAGGTCAGAGACCCCCTTTCTCCTTCATGCCAGAGGCATGCCACAGCTGCGTGACTCCCAAACGGGAGCACGAGTCTAATTAATTAATTAATTAATTATTTAATTAGACCCCGAGACGGCCGCCCGCCTCGGGGTCGCCGGACCCCCGCCGCCGCCAACGCCCCCCTCCTCGGCCGCGGACTACCAAGTCCCCGCCTTGCAGGAGGGCTGCCTTGCCACTGACGACGTCGTCCCCCCCTTCACTTTGAAGGAATTGGACGGCGCCCTTGCTCGCCTGCGGTACGATGCGGCGGTTGGTGCCGACCACCTTTCCACTGAGCTGCTGAAGACCCCTGACCTGGCGGTTAGGGATCTTCTGCTGGCGTTCTGCAACCGTGTCCTGCTCTCTGACGAGCCTCCGCCTGCTGAGTGGCAGACGGCCATCCGCGTCATGCTGTACAAGAAGGGCTCTGCTGCTGACCCCGGTAACTACCGGGGTGTCTGCCTCCAGAGCGCCGCGCTGAAGGTCTTCATGCGCATGATGCTGCACAGGCTCCGCGCCGCGCTGGACCCACACCTGGGTGAGTCTCAGATGGGTTTCCGTCGTGGTCGTAACACTGTCATGGCTGTGTTTGTCGCGCGCCGGTTGATGGAGGAGGTGCGTCGACTTCCCCCTGACAGTTTGCCGCTGGTCTTCATTTTTGTTGACTATATCAAGGCCTTTGACACGGTTCTCTGGGAGGCTCTTTGGGCCATCCTAGCTCTGGATCGGGTACCACCTGCGTTTATTGCTGCCATTCGCCGTCTGTATGAGGGTTCACAGGCAGTAGTGCGGACTGCGGAGGGCACCACTCCACCATTCCCCCTTCACCACGGGGTGTGGCAAGGTTGTGTCCTGTCTCCATACCTGTTCATTATTGTCGTGGATCACGTCATGCGCCGGGCACGTGCGCGCTTTACTGCTCTTAAGGGGAGGTGCGCCCGCCGAATTTTTTGGCGCCAAAAAAATTCGCGGTACCGCCGTGAAGTGAAAACTGGTGGGTGCGAGATGTCCGAGTGCACGCAAGGGCGATGGCGGTCACGCGAGCTGAGCGCAAGCTCGAAAATGAATGCATTGCGCTCCTGCGAGCTTGGCAAAATGGAACGCAGTATGCCGCCTATGATCTAGATGATTTACTCAGGCGGGAGAAGCTTGAGACGATGAAGCCAGCCGGCAAGAAATACACCCCCCCTCGACCCGGACCCAACTACATGGCCATGTTGCGTCACGCTGCTTATCGTAATTTTGCGGACAAGCTGGGGTGGGCCGGGGAAGGAAATACTGCTCAGCGGCTGCCCGGCGAATTTGAGGGCATAGTTAAGAAGCGTTTTCCCGATCCTAGGGGCGAATACACCGGATTTATTGCAACCGGTGACAGATAGTTTTATCGCCTGATTTTTTTTGGCGTGCAGGCTTTTGTCGGAATGGCTCGGCTTACAGCTAGGAAATGCAGTCAGCGTGATCGCCGCGCACAAGAGCACGGAGGCATTCTTACTGCGAATAAAATCATTCAAAAACGACGCCGGGGGAGGGGGAGGCCGCTCGGCAGCAAGAAAGTGCCGCAAGTTGGGAGGCCAAAGATCCAGCAAAAAAAAAAAGGCAACGCAAGGGGCAAGCAGAATGCAGCAGAAATTAAGGGTCGTGCGAGACCTGCAGCTGGCGAGGGTGTTCCGGCAACTAGTGGACGTGTTTTTTCTCCAAAGAGCAGCCCGCCGAAGTCTCCTCGCACAGGTATGCGCACCGGCGCGCGCAAACGACAACCTGCCCCTGCATATCGATGGTCGCCTTTGGCGCTAGATTCTTGGGGCCACATTCGCAGGGCCAAGGCTTCTCCTCCCCCTGTTTCCAAGGGACGTGCTTTCTCCTACCCGCGCATGATTGTTGATACACAGATGTTTCTTGGCCATTTCACAAAGCTGCGCTGCCCAAGCTGTGCTGAGCTTAGCATTCAGGTGGCAGAGAACCCTGCCCCCAAGCACAAGGCAGCACCTGAGGTTATTGTCTATTGCAGCAATCCCCACTGCATCTCTGATGAGAGCAAGGAGCCATGGCAAATGGCTTGCCCAACACAAGCGGGCGGAGGGGTTGCTCCCTTGGGCTCTGGGCGTGCAGGGGTTAGTGCCCTCCTAGCACTTGCCACATGTGTCCTTTCTGTCACGCGCCCTGAGCTCTGCCGTGTTTTTACCATGCTAGGGCTGCCCTTCCCACCGCGTTCACGTGCATGGGAGGCCGATGTGGCAACTGCCAAGAAGGTCATCAATGACCACCTGCACCGTCTTATCGAGGGCAACCGTGAGACTGTCAGGGCGTGGGAGCAAGAGAAGGGCAGGTTTCCTGTGGATGCGGAGGGTAGGCAGGGCACACGCGTCAGCATTGATGGTTCATGGCCAAACAAGGGATTCCATTCGCAACAGGGGCAGCAACTGGCCATTCATGATGAGCTCAAGCTCGTCATAGCCCACCATGTCAGTTCCAAATGGTGTGCCTCCTGCAGTACTGTGGAGGGCAAGGTGGATGAGAATGGCAACCCCCTTGCTCCTGGTGAGCACGTGTGCTACAAGAACCATGAGGGCAGCAGCAAGTCCATGGAGAGTGTGGGGACAGTGGCCATGCTGCGTGACGTAATGTCCTTGCACGCGGGGGTCGACACGGGGCAGGTGGTGAAGGAGGAGGAGGGGGTGGTGCCTGCTAGCAAGCCAGAGGGGCAGCTTTTGTACGTCAGCGCTGTGGTGTCGGATGGGGACACCGCTTGGCTGGCCCAAGCCAAGCAGGATGAGGTGCTAGTCGCGGCAGGTCGCGTCCCCAAGAAGGACCACGACCTCAATCACCTTGCCAACAACCTCGTTGCTGCACTAGCGAACACCAAGAAGAAGTGGCTGTCAAAGCACAAGGGGGTGTTAGGGGAGAAGAGCCACATCTTCCACATGCGGCGTGGCTTCAATGCGTGTGTGCGTGCCAACTACCACAAGGGGGCAGAGTGGCTGCATGGGGCGCTGACCAATGCACGCGAGCACTACCACGGCAATCACTCCAACTGCCACAGGTGGCCCAACCACAACTTGCAGAAGGATGGCACTGTGCAGGTAGCGCAGTGGTGCTGTGTGCATGCACGGCATGAGAACAAGCCGCCGTGGGGGGGGACTTGTGAGGACTGGCTACCCCGTTCATCGACGAGGGGCAAGGAGGTGGTGGACGTGGAGGGGCTAGTGAAGGAGGTGTGGGACAGGTACACCTCGTTAGAAATCCTCCCAGGACTCTGCCACAACTCTAGCTCCAACATCAATGAGTTCCACCACAGCATGCAGGTGATGAGCACGCCAAATGGCAAGGGGGGGTTTCCTGCTACCTTGTACCCAACTTCTTGTGCTGTGGGGATCGTGCGGGCCAGCGAGGGGGAGGACTGGTGGCCTGGCACGGTGGCGCAGGAGCTGGGTGTAGACACCTCCCCCGCTGCCCTTGCACAGCTGGATGAGCTGAGGAAAAAGAGGGAGCTCAAGCAGGTGGTGAAACGGACGCTAGAGTACAAGGCCAAGGCTGCAAAGGCCAAGAGCACAAAGCGTGGCCACCACTGGGATGATGCCAAGAAGGACAAGCAGCGTGGCCAGCACCCATACAGCAAGGCGGTGTTCTATGGGGGGGTGGGGGCTGCCACTGGGGGGGAGGGTGATGAGGATGAGTGTGACACTGCCCACATTCCTTGCTTGCGCTGCTCTAAGACTGACGCACCCGACGATGACCCCTTCCTGCTGTGCAGCTCATCCGGGTGCGAAGGAGGCCTCCATCTGAGCTGCACGATCCCCCTGCTGCCTAGCGTGCCCAAAGGGGCCTGGTTCTGCCCAGTTTGCTGTGGAGAGGACTGTGACAATGGCAGTGACAGTGACAGTGACTAGTACAGCGAGCGACCAGGTAGCAACCTGCCTCAGTTAATTACTTGCAGACCGCTAATCAGATTGACCTGTAACTTGGCAGGCGTATTTGTCGATCAATTTTTGAATTTTGTATATCTTTGTGGCCTCTAATTCCATGATTTCATGTCACTTTTATGCAATGTCCGGAAAAAAAGGTGCTTTTTTGGGGGAAAATTAATTACTCTCACAATACACCTCAGATGCTACTTGTGAGTAGCCCAATGTTTTGGCCCTGAACGATTCTACATGGGTATATCTCGCTGTCCCAAACGGATGTGTGGATTGGCTGGGGCATACCTAGTCCTAATTAGCGTCTTTTGCTATTTATAGCGCATTATTGGCGTATATATGGGGGTAGTACCCTCAACAAGTGCATGGACAACTCACCAAACATGTTATTTCATGCCCCCAATCATTGCTGAGCATAGTGGAAATGAATACAGGTTGATATTAGCATGTTTCAGTTTTAGGGTGGTTTTGTGGCGCACCTCCCCTTAAGGGGTTCGAGCCAGGCTTGGACATCCTTAACGTGAAAGAGCACGGCGGGGTTAGACCTGGTTACCGCCTTGCCGACCTGATTTATGCGGATGATACCACCCTCATCGAGAGCCCCGAGCACATTCAGACCTGGCTGGACTGCCTGGGCCTGGAGGCGCGGGCGGTGGGGCTGGAGATTAGTGTCAAAACTGAGGCGATGGTGATGGGAGCATCCAGTAAACCACCGCTGCCGCGCCTGCTCGACGGGACGGAGGTCCCGTTCCGCGACCGCTTCAAGCTGTTGGGGAGCTGGCTTCCTGACACCGCCGACGATGTGGACACCCGCATCGGCCTTGCCTGGGCCAAGCTCCGTTCGCTCACACCCTACTGGCGCTCGACGGGCCTTAACGGGCACCGCAAGCGCATGCTCTTCAAGGTCCTCGTCCTCACGGTGCTCACGTATGGCGCCGAGGCGTGGACCCTCCCACCCAAACTGGCAGCTCGGCTCGACGGCACAGTTTACAGGATGCTCCGACAGGTCCTTAATGTAGGTTTTTCCGAGCGTCCGTCATCCGAGTCTTTGTATCATGGCATGCCTCGTGTTTCGGACGAGATTAGGCAGCGTAGGATAGCATTTGTAGGACACCTTGCACGCACCAGCCAGGTCGACACCACCCTCGGTCTGGCCGGCCCCCAGCGGCTTGGACAGCCAGGGCGGCACATTCTGACCTGGCCTGGCCCCAAGGACATTCCCAAAAGGGTAGGGAAACCTGTCACGAACTACGTTCAGATGTTGCTGGACGACCTAGTGGTCCCAGCCCAGTTTGAGCACCGCATCCACTCTCTCTCCCGTCTTTGGACTGCCATGCAGGACAAGACGCGGTGGAAGAAGATTGTCAAGGCGCACACGCCCGACCCTGTGGGCAAGCCACCTCCCCCCAAGCGGAGGAGGCGTTTTGATGAGTAGTGCAGTTAGGATTTTCTAGATAGAGTTAGGATAGTTCGATCACGCGGCTTCCTCCACCCCATCCATCATGAAATATGTGCTACATGACCCCCCCACGGAGGCATGTTATAATTTAATTTTATTTTAATTTTTAATTAATTAATTAATGCCACAGCTGCAATCGGACGCGCGCTAAACGACCCTGCAAGATCTGTGGGTGCAATGAGACCCATGTGAGCTTATCATAACAAGGAGCGTGGGCAAGTAATGTGAGCATAGCCAAGACGTAGCATCATTGGATGTACAAGGAAATATTTAATAGCTATCTTGATGTGCGTGTAGGAAGATCTGCATGGAGGAATAACGGCGAACATGTGAAGGAACAAGTATCCCACAACCAGGAACGTGCATCCCACAACCAGGAACGAGTATCCCACAACCAGGAACGTGTTTCCCACCACCAGGAACAAGTATCCCACAACCAGGAACGACTATCCCACAACTAGGAACGTGTATCCCACAACCAGGAACAAGTATCCTCTGCCGGCCGTGCCACCCCATGCAAGACCCCACAAGCCGTCCTTGCATAAAGGGGACATGCAATCATCACAAGGAGTGGTAACTGCCGGCAGTGCCACCCCATGCAAGACCCCACAAGCCATCCTTGGGTCAAGGGGACATGCAGTCATCACAAGGAGCGGTAACTGCCGGCAGTTCCACGCCATGCAAGACCCCACAAGCCGTCCTCGCATAAAGGGGACATGCAGTCATCACAAGGAGTGGTAACTGCCGGCAGTGCCACCCCATGCAAGACCCCACAAGCCATCCTTGGGTCAAGGGGACATGCAGTCATCACAAGGAGTGGTAACTGCCGGCAGTGCCACCCCATGCAAGAACACACAAGCCGGGGACATGCAGTCATCACAAGGAGTGGTAACTGCCGGCAGTGCCACCCCATGCAAGAACACACCAGCCGGGGACATGCAGGACTTCATCACAAGGAGTGGTAACTGCCGGCAGTGCTACCCCATGCAAGAACCCACAAGCCATCCATGCAATCATCACAGGGAGTGGTAACTGCCGGCAGTGCGCGGCCCTAACGTTAATTCCCACACCCCCTCTGCTAACGTTAGTTTCCACACCCCTCTGCTGACGTTAGTGCCCACCCCCTCGGCTAACGTTAATTCCCACACCCCCTCTGCTAACGTAAGGTCCCACACCCGTCTGCTAACGTAAGTGCCCCTCCCCCCTCTACTATCGTTAATTCCCTCCCCCCTTTACTAACGGGAGTCAACAGCCCCCTCTGCTAACGTAAGTGCCCCCCCCTCCTTTGCTAACATTAGTTCCCACACCCCTCTGCTAACGTTAGTGCCCTCCCCCCCCTGCTATCGTTAATGCCACCCCCCTTCACTAACGTTATTCCCCAGCCCCCTCTGCTAACGTTAGTGCCCGCGCCCCTTTACAAACTTTAGTGCTCGTGCCCCTCTGCTAACGTTAGCGCCCCCCTCCTCTGCTATAATTATTTCCCCCTCTGCTAACTTTAATTCCCACACCCCCTCTGCTATCGTTAGTGCCCGTGCCCCTTTACTAACGTTAGTGCCCAGCCCCCTCTGCTAACGTTAGTGCCCGTGCCCCTTTACTAACGTTAGTGCCCCCCCCCTCTGCTATAATTATTTCCCCCCTCTGCTAACTTTAATTCCCACACCCCCTCTGCTATCGTTAGTGCCCGTGCCCCTTTACTAACATTAGTGCCCAGCCCCCTCTGCTAACGTTAGTGCCCGTGCCCCTTTACTAACGTTAGTGCCCAGCCCCCTCTTCTAACACTAGTGCCCGTGCCCCTTCACTAACGTTAGTGCCCGTGCCCCTCTGCTAACGCTATTCCCCAGCCCCCTCTGCTATCGCTAATGCCCGTGCCCCTTTATATTTGGACCAGGAACACATCCCACAACTAAGCTCGACTATCCCACAACCAGGAACGTGCATCCCACAACCAGGAACCCATCCCACAACCAGGAACGAGTATCCCACAACTAGGAACGTGCATCCCACAACCAGGAACAAGTATCCTACAACCAGGAACACATCCCACAACCAGGAACGAGTATCCCACAACTAGGAACGTGTATCCCACAACCAGGAACACATCCCACAACCAGGAAAGTGCATCCCACAACCAGGAACAAGTATCCCAAAACAAGGAACACATCCCACAACCAGGAACGAGTATCCCACAACTAGGAACGTGCATCCCACAACCAGGAACAAGTATCCTACAACCAGGAACGTGCATCCCACAACCAGGAACCCATCCCACAACCAGGAACGAGTATCCCACAACTAGGAACGTGCATCCCACAACCAGGAACAAGTATCCTACAACCAGGAACCCATCCCACAACCAGGAACACATCCCACAACCAGGAACGACTATCCCACAACTAGGAACGTGCATCCCACAACCAGGAACAAGTATCCCACAACCAGGAACACATCCCACAACCAGGAACGTGCATCCCACAACCAGGAACACATCCCACAACCAGGAACGAGTATCCCACAACTAGGAACGTGTATCCCACAACCAGGAACAAGTATCCTACAACCAGGAACAAGTATCCTACAACCAGGAACACATCCCACAACCAGGAACGACTATCCCACAACTAGGAACGTGTATCCCACAACCAGGAACAAGTATCCTACAACCAGGAACACATCCCACAACCAGGAACGTGCATCCCACAACCAGGAACACATCCCACAACCAGGAACGAGTATCCCACTACTAGGAACGTGTATCCCACAACCAGGAACAAGTATCCCACAACCAAGAACGTGCATCCCACAACTAGGAACAAGTATCCCAAAACAAGGAACACATCCCACAACCAGGAACGTGTATCCCACAACCAGCCGCGCAGTCGGTCTGAATGACTGGCATTATAACGAGCGTCATATTCGTCTCCGGCTTGGCAGTGCCGCCATCCTGCATACAAAAAGCACATTGGAGCCAGCACTTTCCCACGGGTTGTAGCCGATATTCCTCGAGCTACCATGGTCCGGATTCTCCCGATTTCTGGCCTGCGCTGGTTGTCTCCTTGATATTCCTCCATGCAGCGATATTCACCAATCATGCGCTATCAATAAACAAGTCGACACCATCCGGGTATGTAAAAAAAGCACGCTGCTGGCCACGACGGTCACGGCGATGATGAACGACAATAACAAGAACGCCTAATAGCAGGCGTCATACAAACTAGAACAGACCGGAACAACTACTTACCCGGTCGTCTGTGATCTTGACACAGAGCCTGGTTTACAAGGAAGCGAGGGAAACCGGCCACTATGAGCACCCCTACTTAACCCACATAATGAAGGTTAGGAATCCTCCCCATCATGCTAACCGTAGACTCGGTGAAACTGACGCCCCATGCTACAAATACGATAGCCCAGCAACGACTACTTGCGGCCATCACCTTGTCCAGTTCTGGCTGGCTGTGCGGCGGTAATTTTACCAAGTTTAAAAATGTTACGCCGCACCAGTCTGTGCTTTTTTACGTAGTACCAGTGTAGTGTAGAAATCTGCCAAAAGAGCAAACGCCCAAAGCCAACTTCGAAGATGCCCAAAGCCAAATTCCAAGACGCCCAAAGCCCAAAGGCGGGCAAGTCTGGCGCGGCGCCGGCCATTGGGCCCCGGAATAAGAAATCCCCTCCACGGTGAGAACTAAGAAGTAAGAACCAAGTTCAGTACGCAAGGATGTTCCCGCTAGCTATGGCGGGTACTCAAGCTAGGAGAACCAGTAATTCATGATATGTCGTATTGAAAAGAGACTAAACGGGAATCTAATTGCGTATTCGTGGTGGATAACGCTGTTTTGCAAGAGCACTGAAAAGGGCGCGCTGATTTACACGGCTGCCTGAATAGGTTCCGTGATGGCCGCTGGGGCACCATTGAACCCGGATACATGCCTCAGTTTGTTAAATGCAGCAGATCTTCATCCTCAATCATATATCAAGCCTTGATATTTTAGAGAGTTTATAGCCTGGGTCTCTGCCCGTAAGTTACCCTTCGTTAGCAATGGATGTCAAGGATATACTGGGGCTTCCTCGAGATGCGGCGCCCGCGCCCGCTCGGCCGAAGCCCGCTCCGTCCATGAAAAAGCCGGAAGGTATCAGTAGAGAGGTACGTTCCGCATTGCATAATTTCATTCTCCCCGCGATTTAACGTGGTTTTTTATGCCTTAAGGGACTGAAAAAACTTCTTTAAGTGGATATGAGTGGTTACTGTGATGGTTCATGTGCGCATAGACGTCTGTAGACTTCCTTGTTAAACCATATTACGCCGGTCGGACTTTTGCACTATTAAGTCAAAATGAAGGGCTCCCAGTCGGCGTACCCACATGAATGACCTAATTACTGTGTTGCTGTTTATTACTTTTAAAGGTCGGGGTCTGGTGCAGGTTTGCTCCTATTGAATAAACCCTATTGCCCCCTTCCGTGAGAGTTTTAAACGTTATGGCAACATCTCGTACAGTTACAATGCTAACAACATATACAGGAGGATCCTCTTCCCATCCTTTTTTGCAGATGCCTCCTCACGCAACGTGGGGGATGAGCGGTGCCTGGCAAAGTTATGGGGGAGATGGGGAAGGTTGGGGTTTGCAGCTCGGGGAAGGAGCTGGAGGGACTTAAAAAGGGGTCGTTACATTAAGCCGCCTTGGACATGACGTGTCGTTACCTGAATTCTCGCCTCGGTGCCACGCCCCTGCAGGTGTTTGCGCTGACCGGTGGGATCCCCCCTGTGGTGCCAAGTGTCGACGTCATCGCGGGTCTCAAGGAGAAACGGCGCACAGGGTCCCAGGCGAGGAAGGTGCGTGGTGATACTAGCCTTAATGCCGTACCTTGGGGAGGTGTGGTGTGTGTAATGAAGGTAGTTGGGCTATCATGATGAGCATTGGGTGCCTGCACTCATCCCCAGCGTTCTTGAACGCATGAGCATTAGCACAAGCTAGTATTAGCACAAGCATTCGCACAAGCTAGTATAAGCACAAGAGTAAGCTCAAGCATTCGCACAAGCTAGTGTTAGCTCAAGAGAAAGCTCAAGCATTCGCACAAGCTAGTATTAGCACAAGAGTAAGCTCAAGCATTCGCACAAGCTAGTGTTAGCACAAGAGTAAGCTCAAGCATTCGCACAAGCTAGTATTAGCACAAGAGTAAGCTCAAGCATTCGCACAAGCTAGTGTTAGCTCAAGAGTAAGCTCAAGCATTCGCACAAGCCAGTATTAGCACAAGAGTAAGCTCAAGCATTTGCGCAAGCTAGTATTAACACCAGCATTCGCACAATCTATTAGTAGCACAAGCATCAGTGCAAGCTTTTATTAGCACAAGCATGTGCGAATGTGGCATGACCCCGTGAGCATTCCTCTGAACTGCCTTCCAAGTAATGTGTCTTGACCTGCACCCCTCGTATCAGCTTCTGGAATAAGCCATTAGACTTAACGCCTCTGTCCCATGCCCCCATGGAGGCCTGGCTGCCAGCGCCGTGACCTGGGCGCCCTGCCTTGTCTGCTTTGTTTGCGAACGTTGACGAGTGACAGGTGTCATGGGAGTGGAAGCCATTCCAGTCCTCCGCACGCAAGGACGGTCTGCAGCTGTGCCACTGGGTGAGTGGCTTGCGTTGTACTGTAGCGACTTGCGACGTACTGTAGTGGTCACGTGTGCATGGTACGACAAATTGGCGCTCCTCTGCTGCTTTTCTAGCACTTAAGCGCTCGCACACTCATTCTGCTGTTTTCCCTAGCGCTGAGCGCTCGCACACTCATTCTGCTGTTTTCCCGAGCACTGAGCGCTCGCACACTCATTCTGCTGCTTTTCTAGCACTTGAGCGCTCGCACACTCATTCTGCTGCTTTTCTAGCACTTGAGCGCTCGCACACTCATTCTGCTGTTTTTCTAGCACTTGAGCGCTCGCACACTCATTCTGCTGCTTTTCTAGCACTTGAGCGCTCCCACACTCATTCTGCTGTTTTCCTAGCACTTGAGCGCTCGCACACTCATTCTGCTGCTTTTCTAGCACTTGAGCGCTCGCACACTCATTCTGCTGCTTTTCTAGCACTTGAGCGCTCGCACACTCATTCTGCTGTTTTTCTAGCACTTGAGCGCTCGCACACTCATTCTGCTGCTTTCTAGCACTTGAGCGCTCGCACACTCATTCTGCTGCTTTTCTAGCACTTGAGCGCTCGCACACTCATTCTGCTGCTTTCTAGCACTTGAGCGCTCGCACACTCATTCTGCTGTTTTCCTAGCACTTGAGCGCTCGCACACTCATTCTGCTGCTTTTCTAGCACTTGAGCGCTCGCACACTCATTCTGCTGCTTTTCTAGCACTTGAGCGCTCGCACACTCATTCTGCTGCTTTTCTAGCACTTGAGCGCTCGCACACTCATTCTGCTGCTTTTCTAGCACTTGAGCGCTCGCACACTCATTCTGCTGCTTTTCTAGCTTCCAGGCGCGTCCCCTGGTGTCCCTCGTCCAAGGAAACACCTCACCGTTGGGGGGGAAAGTTGACCATGTTCCTCTTATGCGTTGTGTCTTTGCATATGCCGCTTACGCCCCATCGCGTGGGTGCTCGGCACCCTACCTACCTCCGGCGCACACATCCACTCTACCTACCTGCTGTCGCACGCACCCCATCCTGATAACCTTACATGTGCTCTCATCCCCTTGTGGGGTGTCCTCCCGGTTGTGGTGGTGTGTGTTGTCATCCTCTTGTCTTGCGCGCCCCCAAAGCGCAGGTGCGGAGCGTGGTGGGCCAAGAGCCGACATCGACGGACCATGCGTTCGCAAAGTACAACAAGGTACGGAACTATTTCCAGTCCAGTAATATAGCCAACGAGGCACTTGGACAAACTCGGTAACCTCTGTGGCCTCGGTGGCCTGTGACAGGTGGTCGCGCCTGTGCTAGAACACAGCGCAGTGCCGACAAGGGTCAAGGTACGACGCAAGAGGCGGACATTGCGTCTACAGTAAGGTACGGCTTGCTTTTAAAACAGCTGGGTGCAGCACTGGACAAGTTTTCGTTTCAAGCTACGGTGCTCGACCAGGCA
>RPFO01000154.1:5291145-5301145 GCA_009746045.1 Mesostigma viride
ATTGCTCACATCTCTCCCCTAGTCTATACCTTGGACCTGCCGCCGTGACAGGTCATCGCGGCCGCCAAGGCAATCGAGGAGGCCCGGAAGCAGCGGGCGGTCACCGGCACAGGGACCCTGGCGGACGCGCACCTGGGTCTGGCTCGCAAGAAGGTGCGCCGTGGGTGCCCAGTGCAGTAGGTTGCATTCCCACCTCCACCCCACCCACTAACCCCCACCCCACCCCGTTGCTCATCCTCCCATCTTGCCCGTCTGCCCTTGCACCCACCAAGCTGTCTTGCTGGCTTGCATCCTTTTCGCTTGCATCGCGCTTGCACTCTGTGCGCTTGCATCCTGTGGCTTGCGTGTAACCACGGGTCCACATGTGTGGGGAGACCGGCCTTTGCGTCAGGATTTCCTCCCTCCCTGTCAACCTGCTTATTACTGGGGTATTTGACGCACTGGGAAGGGTGGCTCACGTGGGTTCAACGCGAGGACTGGTTTACACGGGAATGTAGTGCAAGGGCATGTCTCATATATGGCTTCGATTGTGAAAATGTTGATAAGCAGCAGCGCGCAAAGGTGTGGTTGTTCCATTTATAGGTCGGGGCCATGTGACCACTTTATAAGTAGAAACCAATGCTGTAAACGATCAAGAACTCCAGAATCGGGCTATCCAGCATTAGCTCGAGAATGAGGTTAGTCAGTAACTAGCATGCAACGTGCGGCCTCTGAGGAACATGCACGGAACCATGACCTCCCTGTGTGCTAATTTATTAATTAGCTGCTAATTAATTAATTAGTTAATTAGCTGCTAATTAATTAATTAGCACGCAACCCGTGGCCTACGATGAACAAGTGCGGGACTGTGACCTGCCTACGTGCGTGCCTCTGTATGGGTGGGTGGACGCCGATGGCGGTGTGCAGGGCGTCAAGGGGGGCGCGGAGCAGCTGCAAGGGTGCATCCCTATGTCAGCCATCTCACGACAGGTGAGAGGGGAGGAGGGGACCAGGGGACCAGGGCACCAGGGGACCAGGGGACCAGGGGACCAGGGGACCAGGGGACCAGGGGACCAGGGGACCAGGGGACCAGGGGACCAGGGGACCAGGGGACCAGGGGACCAGGGGACCAGGGGACCAGGGGACGAGGGGACGGGGGGACAAGGGGACCAGGGGACGGGGGGACAAGGGGACAAGGGGACGAGGAGAGGAGGGAGGAGTGCTCGTGTATTGTCGGCGCCAGATAAACGTACTTAGGTTTGATATCTCACGTTGGATATCTCACCCAACATGTGGCCTGATGGCGACTGCGTTTTGCATCACAGGACTGGGCGCCCAGGCATTGTTTCAACCCTTGAAAAAGGCACTCGCATTTTCCATGGGGCCCTGCCCAGGTTCCTTGTTGTTCACAGATGTGCTTGAAAGGGATCTTGCGTGTGGCCTTTCTTGGGCGTTGGTGCCCCGGACGCCTTGTTGCTCACAAAAATACTTGGAGTGCCTGTGTGGTTTGTTATGGACTGCCTTGCTGTGTGGTTTTCTATGGACTGCCTTGTGGTGTGGTTTATTATGTTTGTGTGTGGTCTGCGTTATCGTGGAATCTGGCGCCCAGACACCGGGCGTTTTCCTGCGCGGCATAAAGCTGACGACCGCGATCTCACAGAGCAACTCGGGGCTTGGGGGAAAGATCGGCCGGCGTCTCGAAGCGATGATGCAGGACGAGCTCAAGGTGAGCTTGTCTATTAACTAGGCCTTGATACGTTAAGAGCTCAAGGTGAGGTGTTTTGAACAAGGCTGTAAAATAGGACAGGGTTGTCGCTGACGGTTGGTGGCTCTGTATAGGCCGTGATGCAGGATGAGCTCAACTGCTCAAGGTTGGATGGGTAGGGTAAAGAGTTGTGGGTTTTGCTGATATCCCCTTGATAGGAGACCTTCCCAGCAGAGGCCCTTCTATCGATGAGCTAATTGATGAATGGACAAAGGACATCCCCCCTCTGCTTTCATGGGAGTGGGATGTTACTGGATTTGCATGGGTTGGGTTGGCCCCCCTGATTGTAAGTCAGCACTGACACAACCGTACCGTCTCTTGTGCGTGTGGTGCCTGCGTTTATCCGGGGGCTTCCTGGGCGGCTGGGCCGCGTTGGGTGGGATGCATGGGTGACAAACGACAAGCGGCAGGTGTCGCCCCATGTCACCTGCCCCACCAAGTTGGTGTGCGTCGAGTACATCCGGCTGCGCGCCGAAGCTCTGCAGCTGCACCAACTGCAAAAACAGGTGGGTGCGCTAGAGGCTTCTATAGAACCCTGTGGGCACGGTGCCTCTCTCACCGCCTGCAGAAACAGGTACATTCATACGAATGCGCACCGTGGCTCGGCAGTAAGTGTTTTTTCTTTGAGATTGATTTTGCCAGTAATCGGTTTTCTCTGAATGTAGTTCAATGAACGCATGCGGGAAAGATAGGGCCGTTGTGCCTTGGCATCCGATGTGGAAGTCTGTCTGCGACATGGGTTGGCTAATCCGATCTTTACAAAGGGTGTCAAGCTCGTCTAGTTCCCCTTGAAGGTCCCGGTTGTTTGTAAGGGTCAGTGACCTTTCTTGAGTGGTCTGAAAAATAAATAGTAGGATTTTTCCGACTTGCTTGTAAAGATTGGTAATTGTTTTGGTTAGCAGTGCACCGGCTGTGAAGCTAGGGACCTGTAGGGTCGGCTTAGCAAGTCTTTGACTGAATGTTGTTAGTAAGTGGTGATTAATTATTGTATAGTGGACTTGGACCGAGCCACAGGGTCGATGGGCGAGATTTGTGCTCGTTAGTTTTAAGGACCTTTTCACGACTTCGTTTATGGTTACTGTGCCATTTTGGGGGTGCGTGGCCATGCTGGGTTTAATGTCGTTTTCAGCACCGTTCAGGCCGGTGCGTGACGCATGCCGGTTGTAATTAAGGGTGATGTCAGCTTGTGTGTCGGCGGACAATGCCTTAAATTAGCTAGGCAGGCAATTATCCTCAATTTTTTTGCTTCCTCGTCTACGCTGGTCAGGATTGTGGTGATGGGCTCCATCTCATTCCCACGGCACTGGCATTTGCTCCCATTATGCTGACCTATTTTCGCCATTGCTGGTTGTATTACCTGTGCTGGTTGCTGCTATATGTATGGCTACTTTCGGCTGACCGCTATGCTTTGGATTTATACCCCTCTCTGCCAGGTGGCGCGCAAGGAGTACGAGGTGTCGATGCTGCGGCAGAACCCCCACGCGGAGATCCCTCCCATGCCCATGCCCAAGGTGGGTCCCTGGAGGAAGAGCAACGTCAGCTTTGCTAGCAATGGGATAGGGTAACCCATATTCGACTGCGATTAAGTAGAAGTGCATTTCATAGCACCAGGATTGTACAGGAGGCACACAGCCTTCCTAGGTAGCACCAGTCAAGGTATTATCGACCTGTCATGGTAGTGCGCAATTCTACTCTTTCGTTCTTCTTCTTTTCTCTGCAATTAGTAGGTCTTTCAACGGGCGTGGCCACCTTCGCTCACATCCTTCCTGTGTTGTGGGCGCGACAGCTGGCGGCGCGCGCACAGAAGGTGCCCCCCGCAACGCCAGCATCCGTGCCCGAGGAGCGCGTGTCCACCCGCGCGACTGCCATCACCCCCAGCACGCCCGAGGCCATCACGCCCCCGCTGTTCCCCGAAACCGCTGCCGCCGCTGCCCCCACACCGGATGCCAGCAGTAAGCACGGCCTGACAAGCATGTGTTGGGTGTGAAGTGATGGACTTGTCGTTTCTACCGCTGCGCTCGGCGCCCCCACACTATCTGCATAGTGTTGCAGATGGCGGGGCATCCCCCCGTCACGATTCTCGTGCCAACCTGCAACTTCACCCGTGTTGTGGGCTGGTTGAAGACCGGTGATCTTCGGTAGGGGTGGTCTGGCGGGTGGGCGGGCGGGCGGGCGGGCGGGCAGGCGGGCGGGCGGGCGGGCGGGCGGGCGGGCGGGCGGGTGGGTGGGTGGGTGGGTGGGTGGGTGGGATGGGTTGCTGGGTGGGTGGGTGGCTGGGTGGCTGACAGGTGGGTGGGTGGGTGGGGTGGGTGGGTGGGTGGGTGGGTGGGTGGGTGGGTGGGTGGGTGGGTGGGTGGGTGGGTGGGTGGGTGGGTGGGTGGGTGGGTGGGTGGGTGGGTGGGTGGGTGGGTGGGTGGGTGGGTGGGTGGGTGGGTGGGTGGGTGGGTGGGTGGGTGGGTGGGTGGGTGGGTGTGGGTGGGTGGGTGGGTGGGTGGGTGGGTGGGTGGGTGGGTGGGTGGGTGGGTGGGTGGGTGGGTGCCAGGGTGGGTGGGTGGGTGGGTGGGTGGGTAGATGGGTGGGTGGGTGGGTGGGTGGGTGGGTGGGTGGGTGGGTGGGTGGGTGGGTGGGTGGGTGGGTGGGTGGGTGGGTGGGTGGGTGGGTGGGTGGGTGGGTGGGTGGCTGGGTGGGTGGGTCTGCATACACTAGCCACCGTTACATGCAGGGTTTGTAACCCATCTCGTTGTATTTCATGGCATGGGGCAGGTTTAACACCCGGGCACAAGTAACTGGGGTGTTGTGGAACTGTGCATGGCCGGTGTGTGGGTCGCATGTGTGTCGGTGGGTCAACAGTGGGCTGAATGTGGGTTGTTGCCATTGGCAACGGAATGCCTGCCTGCTGCCACGCAGTGAGAAGATTTTCTGCTTCTCCCGCAGGGATGGCCACTGCAACTTTGTCGCTTGACCAGCGCAACCATCATTGACTTGTCCTTGCACCTTTGAGTGGAATGGGTCATGAGGGCACTGGTGTGTGTAAACCGGGAGTGTAAGCATGTTTGGTCCCTGCTGCAGGAGCCCTTTCCTTTCGTCACCAGATCCTCTCTGAACTGATCAGAAGGGTATCAGAAACTTTGCTTAAGAAGTTGCGAAGGATTCTGTAATTTTTTTATTAGAAGATCATTGGAATATTTTCCCAGTTCCAGTACATAATAAACTCTCTCCACGAAACTACTGATATGAATGAAAACCTTTTTTTTTGCAACAACTGGGCTTACATGCTATTTTGTCTTTGGTGCTCTCTCCCTACCCTGCCCTGCATTGCCTGCCCTCCCGCCCTGACCCTGCTGCCCACCCGGTGATGCGTCAGCCGATGCGCTGGCCGCAAGCCTCAAGAAGAGGGGCGAGAAACGCAAGGTGAGGGCAAGTCAGCGTAGCCATGGACGGGCGCCTGCTGGGTCGTGCATTTCAAGAGTCTCCCCTCCCTTTGTGTGTTTAGGACCGGCCAGGGGTGATTTGGCGTATCTTGCCCCTGAATGTATGTGTGACCAGACAGCGCTTGTTGCCATGTGATGCCCGTGCTCATGTGGGTGGTCGCACGTGGGTCGTCACCGTCAAGTAGCTGGGATGAAATTATGAACAACATTGCAAAGGGATGCAAAGGGGTCCGTGCCCTGCAACAGTACCCTGCTCTGCCCTCTCTCCCGGCACGTTTGGCCCCTTGTAGTGAAGGAGTAGCCAGGCGTGTTCCTTTCGTTTCGACCCCTTGTGGTGAAGGAGCAGCAGGGTGTTCGTGATGCACATTTGCAGGCCTTGTGCGTGAGCAGGTGCCCACGCGCATTGTCCAGGGTGGGCACAGGGACACGACCGTATTGGTGTCTACTGTTCGGAGTAATGAACGAAATATGGAAAGCTCCTATCCTTTATGGCATGATGGACAAGAGTAGGCACCTGACTCTTTTCCGTGACTTATATGCCCCGATGGCATAGGCGCCATAACACTATCGATGAGACAAGCAGCACTGTCAAGGAGACAACCAGCGCAGGCCAGAAATCGGGAGAATCCGGACCATGGTAGCTCGAGCACTGTGTTTACTGGACAGGTACTCACTTTGGTACACAGGTACACTGGATGTTTACTTCTACAATGGTGGCTGAGCATGTCTGGGTATATCTTGGTTTAGTGTTGTCATGTGCCATCCATACCTTACCCATGTTGGATGATGCCCCTGCCTAGTGAATGCGCTGCTGCATACGTTGTGTGTGAAACAGGCGGTGAGCCGGTTTGCAGAGTTTCCGACGCCATCTACACCCGGCACAAACTTGAAGCGACCTCGCAAAGTCCGAGGCCTGGATTAATTAATTAATTCATTATCTAATTAATCAATTAAACTCGTGCTCCCGTTGGGGAGTCACGGATTGATCCAGGTCTCTGGGTGGTGCTTCCTGACATCCAGTGGCTATGTGCCAATACGTGGATCAGTTTTTGGTTGATGCTCAACAAGACCCCCCCCCCTCAATGGTGCCCAGCGGCTGCCTGCCTGTGCCACTTGAACTAACTGGCCTGAAGCAGCAGTTGGGGTTAATCCCAAGTACTATTCATCAGCGGTTTCATCGCAGTCAGGCTAATAAGCGTGCGCTCCTCCGGTCTCTACACGTAAGCCAGCAATAATTTCAATGCACAAGGCTACACATTTCCATCTCAATTCATATTCATCATCCTGAACGAGGGCACTGAGCACGTGCAGGCGTGGCTTGACTGCCTGGCAATCGAGGCCCGGGCTTGAGGTCAGCAAGAAGACAGAGGCTCTGGCGATTGGGCTCACTCAGCCACCGCCCGACCTCTTTCTCCTTGACGGCTCTCGAGTCCTGTATCGGGACCGCGTCAAGTTGCTGGGCAGCCTACTCCCCAGCTAGCTGCGAAGCCGGTGTGGACCACCGTATCTCCCTCGCCTGGCACGCTTTACGCCAGTACCGGGCCCTGTGGCGCAAGCCCTTGGGCAGGATAGAGAAACAGGACCTGTGTAAGGTCCTAGTCCTCCCTGTTCTTACGTACGGGGCCGAGACGTGGACCCTCACAGCCGACCCTGCCAGAAAGCTGGACGGCGCGGTCACCAACATGCTGCGCTCCATTTTTCGTGTAGGATACGCCGCTCATGTTCGCAATGAGGACCTGTACCTTGGCATGCCATATATCATCAGCATCATTAAGCAGCGGCGCCTGCAGCTAGTAGGGCACTTAGCTCGCACCAACCAGGTAGACACATCACGTGGCCCCCCCGTGGGACTGCGCCCAGCTCAGCCTGACCGGCACCTCCTTACGTGGGCCGGGCCCCGCGATGCTCGCCGCCGCAAGGCCCGCACCTTCAAAAAACAGCTAGTAGAGGACATGGGGGGCTAGGCGCCTCTCCGTGATTTGGAACAAGATGATGGACAAGGCCAAGTGGGCCCCGGTCATAGAGGACAACGAACCCCCTCCCGTGGGGAAGCGCCCGCGTTTGCAAGCGAAAGGGATGCACGCTCGACAGGACCCCTAGGGTAGAGAGCTTAGAATAGAGTTGGCTTGATGTCAGTTGTAGATCGATTAGACCGGTAGGATTGTATGTCCCCATCCATCCATCCATCCATCCATCCATCCATCCATCCATCCATCCATCCATCCATCCATCCATCCATCCATCCATCCATCCATCCATCCATCCATCCATCCATCCATCCATCCATCCATCCATCCATCCATCCATCCATCCATCCATCCATCCATCCATCCATCCATCCATCCATCCATCCATCCATCCATCCATCCATCCATCCATCCATCCATCCATCCATCCATCCATCCATCCATCCATCCATCCATCCATCCATCCATCCATCCATCCATCCATCCATCCATCCATCCATCCATCCATCCATCCATCCATCCATCCATCCATCCATCCATCCATCCATCCATCCATCCATCCATCCATCCATCCATCCATCCATCCATCCATCCATCCATCCATCCATCCATCCATCCATCCATCCATCCATCCATCCATCCATCCATCCATCCATCCATCCATCCATCCATCCATCCATCCATCCATCCATCCATCCATCCATCCATCCATCCATCCATCCATCCATCCATCCATCCATCCATCCATCCATCCATCCATCCATCCATCCATCCATCCATCCATCCATCCATCCATCCATCCATCCATCCATCCATCCATCCATCCATCCATCCATCCATCCATCCATCCATCCATCCATCCATCCATCCATCCATCCATCCATCCATCCATCCATCCATCCTCCACAGTGGGCGGACTTGCTTAAGCATCACACCACCTCCACCACCTCCACCATCGCGGCACAACTCAAGCAACAAGCCCTCGACCTTCGCGAGGCGGCCGAGCTCGACAAGCGCAGCCACAATGTCATCGTCAAGCACTTCGACCAGCCGGCAGGTGAGACCTCCACGAGTCTCCTTGAGGCAGTTAAGCGCGCCATTCTTGCCCCCATGTTACTCACTGGTGAGCTGGACATGTCGGTTGTCCGCCTCCCCCGCGCGCGGGGGAAGGCTGGCCCGGCACCCGTGCTCCTCACCTTTAAGTACATGACGGACAAGCTGGCGTTCCTTAAATGCCGCAAGAAGCTCTCGGAGACTCGCTTCACGCTGGACGACGACTTGACCTTGGCCCAGCAACAGCGGCGACGCGAGCTATGGCCGACCTACCTTCAGCTCCGGCCGCGTGCAGGGGGGAAGCCGGTATACTGGAGGGGGCGGTCATCCACGTTGACCACAAGCCCTGGCAGGCCCCTCCTGCCACTCCAGGCTAGGGAATATACCAGTAGTGTAGATTAGATAGGCTTAGCCTTGCAAGTGGCCCACGCGCATGTGCGCCCATAATGGCCCCCATGGATGATGCTTTCAGTATCTAGCCGCGCCCAGCCTACAATGGGACCTCCCATGGATGATGCATTAAGAATTTAGCCATGCGATGCCTATGCAGGGAGTTACTCTCTGCTGAGATGCCATGTGTACACCAGCTATAGCCTAGCCACATACCCTCCACCCCATATGTCATGCAGGCCTTCTAGGCCCTCTCCTCAAGCCCCCCCTGGGTGCCTGTGCTTGTTAAGGAGGCATGAACCATCATGGCGGTGCAGGTGCACCTTGTGCACCCAGAGCAGGTGACAACTGTACATCCTCCACCTGCAGGTTGTAGCCCTGATTGTATTACAAACCCATAGATGCCCCTTTCTCAGGGCTATGTGTTACATATCCTCCCAACGGAGCTATGATTTTAATTAATTAATTAACTAATCCATCCATCCATCCATCCATCCATCCATCCATCCATCCATCCATCCATCCATCCATCCATCCATCCATCCATCCATCCATCCATCCATCCATCCATCCATCCATCCATCCATCCATCCATCCATCCATCCATCGGCATCCGGCATCCATCCATCCATCCATCCATCCATCCATCCATCCATCCATCCATCCGGCATCCATCCATCCATCCATCCATCCATCCATCCATCCATCCATCCATCCATCCATCCATCCATCCATCCATCCATCCATCCATCCATCCATCCATCCATCCATCCATCCATAGATCCATCCATCCATCCATCCATCCATCCATCCATCCATCCATCCATCCATCCATCCATCCATCCATCCATCCATCCATCCATCCATCCATCCATCCATCCATCCATCCATCCATCCATCCATCCATCCATCCATCCATCCATCCATCCATCCATCCATCCATCCATCCATCCATCCATCCATCCATCCATCCATCCATCCATCCATCCATCCATCCTCCACAGTGGGCGGACTTGCTTAAGCATCACACCACCTCCACCACCTCCACCATCGCGGCACAACTCAAGCAACAAGCCCTCGACCTTCGCGAGGCGGCCGAGCTCGACAAGCGCAGCCACAATGTCATCGTCAAGCACTTCGACCAGCCGGCAGGTGAGACCTCCACGAGTCTCCTTGAGGCAGTTAAGCGCGCCATTCTTGCCCCCATGTTACTCACTGGTGAGCTGGACATGTCGGTTGTCCGCCTCCCCCGCGCGCGGGGGAAGGCTGGCCCGGCACCCGTGCTCCTCACCTTTAAGTACATGACGGACAAGCTGGCGTTCCTTAAATGCCGCAAGAAGCTCTCGGAGACTCGCTTCACGCTGGACGACGACTTGACCTTGGCCCAGCAACAGCGGCGACGCGAGCTATGGCCG
>RPFO01000154.1:5306145-5578645 GCA_009746045.1 Mesostigma viride
TGTATTATAGGCCATATTATTATTATTATTAGGAACATCACTCCGTTGGGAGTCAATGTAGCACATATCCCTGAGAAGGGGCATATAGCTTTTAATACATTCTAGGCTACTTCCTGCAAGGGTGGGAATGTAAGCGACCCTTGCTCTAGGTGCACCAGGGCACCTGCACCCTCATAATTCTGATTTGGCACGCTGCAAAGGTGAAGACCATTTGCGTTCAGTGCCGGTCCGATTGCTCGGTTGCACCTAAATGGCACATGCGGGGCAGGGGCCTGCGGCACATCACGCAGCAGGCACAGAGGGACATATGTGAGGGAGGGACAGAGGCGCATATGCAAGACATTTTTGTTTTTCTGGCACAGGGTGGCTAGGACAAGTACAGATATCTGCATGGCCCACGATATGGCCACTAGTGCACTGTGCTATCATGTGAGACTAGGCGACATGGCGTCGCGACATCCAATGGTCGAACAGTGTGCCATCATGCAGGACTAGGCGGCTTGGCATTGCGCCAGAAAATGATAGAAGGATATCATGCAGGACTAGGCGGAAGGGTGTTGCAACATCTCAGGGTAGAAGGTTGTGCCATCATGCGGGGGTAGGCGGCAATAGAGTACCAAGAAATTATTTTTTTTTACATCCTTACACTTGCTATCTAATCTATCATTCTCCCCCCCCACCACCACAGGCTGGGCATGATGGCCCTCTTCGTCGCCTTCTGCGCGTTCCTCTCGCGCACGGCGGTCCCCCCCCTGTTCCGCTTCATCTCCAAACTGTCGATCGCGAGCGTCGAGCTCTACCAGCTAGCGGCGCTCTCCTTCTGCCTCGCGGTGGCGATGCTGAGCGACCTGATGGGCCTGTCGATCGAGCTGGGGTGCTTTGTCGCGGGCGTCATGGTGTCAAGTACCGAGTACAGCGAACGCACGCTGCACCAGGTGGGTGTTACAGTGACCGCTGGCCAGCACCCAGTACAGTACAAGGAACGCACGCTTCACCAGGTGACCCCCCAAACGTCGTTACCTTCTACTGCCACGCTGTGACCCCCATCTACACCACGTGAATCTCACCCACAGCATGATCATGAATCCTTGCGAGGCGATTCCTTGTTTCCATCGGCATGATCATGAACCCATCGATGAACCCATCATAGACCCCACTTTGCTGCCTCCTGCTGGCGACAAAGTTGTCCTGACCCACCTGCCTCCTTCCAGGTGGAGCGGATCCCCAACATGCTAGCAAGCTTACTCGATTATTTCCATCAGCATGACCATGGACCAACTACAAACCAACTATGAACCCAAAACGTAGCTGCTTCCTGCTTGCTGCCACGTTTTTAAACCCGCGCCCCACATGCAGGTGGAGCCCATCCGCAACATATTTGCGAGCCTGTTCCTCGTCTCCATCGGCATGATCATGAACCCGCTCTTCCTTTGGGAACACCTTGACATTCTGCTGGCGTCCGTGGTGCTGGCCGCCACCGCGAAGACGGCGCTGATCACGCTGGTGGTCAAGGCGTTTGGCTACTCCATGCGGACGTCGCTGTCGGTGAGCATGTGGCTGATAGCATTATCAAGGATTCCAGAGAGAAGGACTTATACTAGTCCTAGGGGCTGATACTAACTGTTTAGGGTTACTAGGATGGTGGCCCTGGCTGATCCTAGGATGGTTGTACTGTTACTGGTTTATACACCAAGGGCAGTCTACCATTGCTTGTCGGGAGTGATGCCATGACGCCGCTCCTCATTCTCTCTGGTGGTCAAGGCGTTTGGCTACTCCATGCGGACACCTTTGTCGGCGAGTACATGAATGAATGATACTGTAGCTACTGTCGTTCCCGCCTTATGTTGGGTTCGAGGGTTTATTGGGGGTCACCCCAACTTAAGGCGTGAATGGCTGTGCTAAATTTTACTAAGTTCAACTAAAGATACTAAAACATACTATTCTGAACTACTTTGAACTTAGAATGCCGAAATCCTATGCGACCCAACTTCAGGCGTGAACACAACTTGAGGCGTGAATGACCGTACTGTAAGTGTCGATCTTTGAGTGGGGTCTGACGCCGCCCTCGTTACGCTCATGGTCAAGGCATTTGGCTATCCTATGGGAGGTTGGGTATCTGTGAGCACATGAACTTGCACTACTATACTTGGCTATCCTATGGGAGGTTGGGTATCTGTGAGCACAAGAACTTGCACTACTATACTTGGCTATCCTATGGGAGGTTGGGTATCTGTGAGCACATGAACTTGCACTACTATACTTGGCTATCCTATATGGGGGGTTGGGTATCTGTGAGCACAAGAACTTGCACTATATACTTGGCTATCCTATATGGCGGGTTGGGTATCCCCAGATAGCTGAGTATCGAGCGCAGGAACTTGCACTACTCTTCTGCTCTACGCTGCTGTCTTAGCGGTAGGCCCTTGAGTGGTGCTAGCCGCCACCGCCTTGACCATCCCCATGACGCCAATAACTTTAATAACCACTAACAATTATTACACTAGTAATGACTGATGCTCTCGATACTCACCGAGGTCGGTTTCAAGGCCAGTTGATAGGCGCCTGTCTTCCTCATCCACCCCCCACCAGTCTCTCCCATTCTTTTTTGCAACTGTTTTGAAATGGGTTATGATTTGGGGGCTTCGTTTTTGGCATCGTTCCCCTGGTGGGCCTGGCCATGGCATCGTCTAGCTCGTCTACATCACCGGCTTATTCTTGCATTGTTCCATGCTTGAAACAGCGAACCCCCAGGTGGGCCTGGCCATGGCCACGGCTGTGCCATGATCTCAACGCTGTATGCTCCCCTCATTCACATCGCTTACTTTTATTATCCATTTGTTTGTTTACTTGTGCTTCGTGTTCCAGGTGGGCCTGGCCATGGCGCAAATCGGCGAGTTTGCGTTTGTGCTGCTGAGCCGTGCGTCCAACATGGGGCTGGTGCAGGTACGTGTACGACTTCATATAATATGTTTGTATAAGACTTTATTGTATTGTTTATATCATGCTTTGGTTTGTATAATGCTACACACTACAGTTAACGTAAAGGATTTACGTTAGATGGATAGAGATTGTTACGCTCTTTCCAGCGGCACCTTGAACGCCTCATTTGGTTAAGGAACGTAAAAGTTATGACGTTTCCTAGGCTGTGCCGACAGTACCCGGCGCGCCACTGTGGGCGCGTACGGACACAGGATGTACAAGTGTCACTTTGATAGTCCGCAGGACGTTGACAGGACTTGTACAGGACTTGATGGTCAATTGATAGGTAGGCGTGCTGTAGCGCGCCAGGACCTATGAGACAATTGATGCTGACTAGTGTACGGATAGGTCCACAGGACTAGCCGTATGGACAATTGATAGATCTGCGCGCCAAAGGCGTGCCAGAGTCTGTGTAATCAATTGATTGACAGTTCAGCTGTGACAGTGCAGCTGAATACTTGGACGCGTCCCTAGCAAGCTATATGAGTGACTTGGTCACACCGGGACGCTAGTTCTTGCGTGCACGTTCTCTTGGCACTGCGACCCTGTCGTCTGTGCTGCGTGCAGTCTTGGAAGTGACGTGACTTACGTCTGTGTTTCCTGTTATTAATAAAGGCAACTTCCTGCAAGAACCATGGCGGAATTCGTGGCATTCTACCCTCACAACTCGTATTACACGCTCTGTAAAAAGATGCCAAATTCG
This sequence comes from Mesostigma viride, assembly GCA_009746045.1. Taxonomy (NCBI): domain Eukaryota; kingdom Viridiplantae; phylum Streptophyta; class Mesostigmatophyceae; order Mesostigmatales; family Mesostigmataceae; genus Mesostigma; species Mesostigma viride. Next base: position 5,309,828 of record RPFO01000154.1, read on the forward strand.
GAAGAATTTCGGATTCCCGATGAGGAAATAGCCGCTCCGCCGGCTGGTTCTTCGTCAAGACCGACTGCGCCGTCGTGGCAGCAATTGCTCGACGAAGTTACGTCTCGCTCGACGAGCTTCATCGTCAGCAGCGCGCAGCTCACGCATTGCTCGGGGATAACCCCGAGGACCCCGATTTGCCAGCACTGGTGCCGGCAATCCGCAACCTGTTGGACCAGATTCGAAACATTTTATCGACATTTACGGTCCAGGTGCGGGGAGGTTTGCGGTCGGTGACCGAAGTCACGACTGCCATTGAGGAGTTGGACAACGTCCTCTCTTCACTCACCGGTTACCAGAGAAACCTGCAAAACTGGGCATCGCTACGCACGGGGGGCGCGCCGGCGGTGTCAACAAATTTGTTTCAGGATCTCGCGCTGCTATCGCTGCTCACTCGCGGCGTACGCAGTCGTGAGCGCCAGGTTTTAATTAACCTGGTGGCATTTCTCGCCTCTGTGCGAGAGTGGATTCCCGCGGGGTGGGAATTATTGACGATCTTTACACATCCTCTGCGCCTCGTCGCGCGTCGGCGCGTCGCAACTTACGCGGCGGGGAGCACCGGTTTTAATTCATACCGGTGCAGGTCCGGAGCTGGATATGGAGGATCGTGAGTTCGTATACACGTACTGCGACTTCAGGGGCCTTGACTACTAGTCGGCCTAATTTTCTTTGCAGTACTCGTCGACATTTTTTTGTCGAATTTTCAGCGGCAATTCGCGGGGGCGGCAGCGACACCGGCGCAGGCGGCAGTGGCGACACAAAAATTTTGTACATATTTTCTGCTGCTTTGTTAAGGTGTTCTTTGAATAGCTGGTAGTGCAGGATGGCTGAGGGACGCCGTAGCAAGGGTCCAGCCAGTGGGAATAATAATGGGGGTGCTGGTAGTGGAACCGCTCACGTAGATGACGTGGGGCTTACCGGAGAGATTACCAACCTTCCTCACAATAATAATAATGCACAAGCTATTCATGGCTTTGATCTTACCACACAGGGTCTTTTAATTGTCAATCAGTTGCAGCCTGTAACCTCAGACTCCAAGCCTAAGCAGGCTGAAGAGTTTGTGGAGGATTGGAAGGGTTCCCTAGCTTGTACGGTGGTACAAATTACTATCAAATCTGGATAGGCAGTAGCACTTTTGGCAAGTGTACTGACCAGATTAAGGACCTAACCAGGGAGTGCAAAAGGCCAATAAGGCCTGGGCACTGTACGTGGCTGAGCTGAAGGAGCTGCTGGAGACCAACGCAAGAAGGTCGGCATCCATTGGCAGGACAAGTATCAAGGGTGGGAGGTCAAGGGGGACCTGATCCAGAACTTTCTCAACTATTGTAAGATGGTTGAGGAGGGCAGGGCTCACGGCTTTAATGTCGCTGATAACATAGCCCTAACCAACTGGCTCAAGGTTTCTGGGCTGGATAAGGCGACACGTGGCTCCTTAAAAGTCATGTGTGCCCCACACTCTACCCTGAAGGCCTACAAGGTCATCATTAAACAAGCACTCGAGGCAGAGGAGCTGTTTGAGGGTGGAGTGCCAGCAGTGAAGGCTACCCAGGCAGGCGGGCGTACCCAGGGTGGCTCCAAGACGTCTGAGGCTGACCGAAGCCAAGGAGGGCGTAGGGGCAACCATAACAAGCGCAAGGGAGATCATTCACCTGATTCTGACAGGAGGTCACACTCCAAGTCGGTGTTCAGGCGGGTGGGTGGTCAGCCCAAGCAGGGCAACGCGTCTGACAATGGGGGCAGTGGCCAGGGCAAGTCCAAGATACAATGCTACCTGTGCAAGGGGTGGGGGCACATCAAGAAGGAGTGTCCCAGCTTCAAGAAGTCCCAGGGCCAGGGCAGCAACAAGAATAACAACAACAACAAGAAGAACAACAACAAGTCCCAGGCAGGCCAGCCTTCAAAGGGCAGTCAGCAAGAAGACAACAAGGAGCAGTGACTGTCTGAGGCAACCCCTACACACCTTAATTCACCCAAGGGGGAGGCCAGGTGCTCCAATGCAGATTTTATATCTGGGCAACAAGAGGGTGATCTCCAGGTTCAGTGTGGCCCCAGGTCACCTGGAGAGGTACAGGTTCCTATGAAGACGTCCTTGACAGCTGATGCAGCTGTAAGAATGTCTGACCCTATGCATCCTCGTGCTGGGCACGAGGGTGGACCTCTCATTTTGAGAGAAACCAATGTACAACCACAGAGGGGTGTGAAGGCCTCTGGTGGTATGCATGTGGTCCCTGCTGGCGGTCCAGGTGTTGGGCATGAGCAGGGTGACTCAGGCTCTGAGTCAGAACAGGATGGAAGTCAGCATGGTGATGCTGGACAACCTGACAGCACAGTCCTGACTGTGCCAGGGACTGCTTCCTCTGTGTACCAGGAGTTGGGTGCCCGAATCCACAACATGTTTGGGCATGCCACTTCTCTGTCAAACAACTTTGCCTTCCGTATGGGCAGGGCACCCCTTCTTAAGGCGTGTCAGCAAGCTGCCTCACGGTGTAAGTGCCAGTTGTCCTCCAACAAGCCCAGGAAATCACATGCCAAAGCTCTACCTCAGAGCATTGGTGATCTGCAGTGTGATATCCAACACATCAGGGGCATGCAACTGTTGGTGTGCGTGGACAGGTACACGAAATACAAGGTGCTGGAGCATTTACCTTCTATGAAGAACAGGTACTTGCTGGCTGCCCTGCAGAATGTAAGAGCCAAGTTTCCTACCACAAGGATCCAGGTGGACATGCAGTTTCAGCATCTCAAGGGTGATCCTACCCTTCCTGAGTTGCTGGTTACACCTAGGGAGGCTCATGGGCAGCAGGGTGCTATCGAGAGGGCAATCCAGGAGGTCAAGAAATTGATCATCTCTGAAGACTGGGTACCCTTGTCTGCACCTGCACTTGTCAGGAGTGCATGGCTGAGGAACGTGGAGCAGCAGCTGAACAGCAGGGTTAACTTCTACTATGATGGAGTTGCTGTCAGCCCAATGGGTCTATATCATGGCCTGTGCCCACCACATGTGCTGGAGGGCTGGAAACATGCTGCACATGTCACCTTTGCCAAGCTGAGGGAGAAGGACCGGGGTTGGAAGATGCTGGAGCCACAAGTGGGTCAGAAGGTCCTAGCTTGGAAGGAACCTAGCCTTTATGGCAAACGTGGTAGCTGGAGTCCTGGGGTGGTTACCCAGGTTGATGAAGCTAGCCACGCATGCTTGGTCAGCATGGAGGACGAACCAAAGCATGTACACCGGCTGAGTTGGTCATATGTCAAGCCTAACCTGATGAATGAGGGCAGTCAGGCACAAGGCTCACAGGATCTGCAGGATTTTCAGGTCCCAGGTGACATCACTGACGCAACGACCACATCTGTTGCAGGGGAATCTGTCAGCCCTGGCCAGGTTGCAGAGGTACTTGTTGAACAGGCTGCAAGGTCAACAGCTGGGGAGTCAACTGTCAAGCCCAAGGCACTAACCAAGCCCAGGGGGACAAGTTTGGCTGGATTGATTGGGGCTCTACAAAGGGCCAAGAAGCAGCCCAAGGTAGCCAAGCTCAGGTGGCATGGCAATCTGGGGCTGGACACTGCCTTAGAGGTAGACACTAATTCTCAGGTTTCCATCATTGGGACCAGGGCTGCAGCAGGGTACAGCATGTCTGAACCCAGCTATCAGTTTGTGTCTGACTTCAGTGGCGGGGTACACGTGAAGGTACTGGGTGAGGTATTCATTCCTATCCTTGGACAGGACACTGCTTTTTGTGTCTTGGAGGGCTATCAAGGACCTGCTCTTCTGGGGCAGAATTTCCTATGCCAGGATGGGTAGTGATCACGTCCTCTCTCCTGACTAAGGAAGGGGCTGGTCAGGTCCCACTGATTAATTTCAGGACCACTCACCTATCACGTGCAGTAACCAGGTCGGTTAAGCGTGTGCAAGTGTGCCAGGGGCAGGAGCCCTTGGTTGATGACCTCATACTGCCAGCTGCTAGTCATCCAAGCAGTTTGGGCATTGGTCCTCACTCACTTGCTGGACACAGCCCTATCAACTACCAAGGCCTGGTGAAGCTCATGTCCTCTCCCATTATGTGTCCCCAGGTCACACTGGGTCTGATTAAATCTGGGGAGGACTGGATCTCCAAGAAATGCGTGGAACCTGTCAATGACCTGCCTCCTGCACGACGTCTACTCAAGCTCAAGTTTGTCATCAAGATGAAGGAGGTGGACGGGGTCAAGGTACCACATGTCAGGCCAGTGCTGAATGAGTTCAAGGGTACTGGTGAGTGCACTGCTGAGGAGTTGTATACCCCTGGCATGCTGCATGATACTTGGAGGCTGCTGCTGTGTGTCTTTCTAGGCCTTCTCAACAAGGGCTTGGACTATGGCTCAGTGGTGATAGACTTCAAGAGGGCATTTCTGGAGGGGATGCAGATGTGGCACAGGAAAAGTGGGAGGGCAAGACGCCTTTCTATGTTAGGGTGCCTGCTGTATGGAAAAGGGACATCCACACGGAGTTCCTTAAAATCCTCAAGGGCCTGGAGGGCCTGAGGTCAAGTCCAATAATCTGGAGGGAGACTCTCAACCGTTTCCTGAAGGAGCATTGCAACTTGAAGGTCTCTCCTGTAGACCCCTGTCTGTTTCTGGGGCAATGGGAAGGCCTGCCAGTGTATGCTTCGCTGCACGGGGATGACCTACATCTGATAGCTCCCACGTCGTGGCTTAAGGAGCTGATCTCCATCATTAAGTCCAAGTTTCCTCTGGGTAGGGAGCAATGGCAGGTGGAGAATGAGCCTCTGCTGTTTGTGGGCATGGAGGCCACACTGGTGAAGAAGGGGGGGAGTGGCGTATGCTGCTGGTGGGGGGCAATGATTATCAAGAGACCCTCATTAGCAAGCTTCCTCCAACCATCACACAGGCACTGTGTCCCATGGTGAGGGGCATGGTTGCTTGGGTGGCAGGCATTTCCAGGCCAGACCTTATGGTCATAGCCAGGTTGCCTGATGACATGCTGGTGGAGCTAGGGTCTGCCAAGGTGGCTGATCAGGTCAGGGCTTCATCTGGCATTCTGTTGTCTGCAGTGGATTTATCACAACCCATTTGCATGGAGCTGTATGTGGATAGCTCAATGGACAGCAGGCAGGTCTCCAAGGTCAGGGGCAGGGCTGCAGGGCTCTTTGTGCTCAGACAGGAAGGCCTGGGGAGTTTGGTGAGCTGGTTTAGTCGCCTGCACAAACGGGTGGCTGTCAGCAGTGATGTGGCAGAATGCAGGGCTATTTGTGAAGGCATTCACACAAGCCTTTATCTGAAGGAGTTGCTTCATCAGATGACTTCTAACACTCCTTGGCCACTTCAGGTTACCACTCTTCTAAAAACAGACTCCATGGGGATGGTGCAGTTTGTGCACAGGCAGATGGCCAGAAGTAGGGACTTGGATTATCTCCTTCTTAAGGAGTTGTCCTCCTTGGCCAATATTGAGCATATCCCTGGGGTTGACAATCCTGCTGATGCTTTGACCAAGCTAGTGCAGAAGGCAGCAGTGCAATACAAGGTTCTTCAGTCTCTGATGGACCCATCTCAGCAAGCTGTCTAAGCTGGTGCATGGTTATAGGGCATTGGAGAGCAGATTGTGTGGTAGTGTCAGCATTGTGACTGGCATAATACCTGTATTTTAGTCTGTACTAAGGCTCATGGACCATGGTACACTCACTCTGATTTTAATCAGGATACAGCCAGGTTTTGGCTGGGGTTCATGCTGTTGACTACACAAGGTTGACAGGTCCATTACAGACCATGTATTCTATTTTAAAAGAAATGTATATTTGTACATACTTCTCACAATGGTCTGGGAACCTTTATTCTGGGGTTTATAGGGCGGGGTTCGATTCCCTGGTATTATGTTTCTACAAGCTGGCCTGTTCAGGTGTTTGCCTGTTCAGACTTCCCTAGTTCCCCAGGGCAGGATTTAATTGTTGCCTATGTGTTTCATTTTGTCATTTGTTTGCTGTGGCAGTTTACCATCTGGCAAGTAGACGGGCGCCGTAAGACGGGCGCCAATAGACCCCTGTTGAGAGAATGACAGGCAAACTATTGTAATACGCCTTACTTTGTCAAGTGGTATTTTAATTGTCATGGATTTATTGTACTTATATTGAATATGTACTGGGTTTTATGGGATTAGTATCTGGGATTAATGTAACTCACCGCCAGAAGGTCATTGTACTGGAGGCTCTACCGAGGTGATGGGATTAATTCCTGGAGAAGACCTCATAGAATTAACCTGTATGTATTTAATTTTGTGTGCTTCTAATATCTGGTGGTACTCTGTAATGCCACTTCCATAGGTTTTTATCCATTTCTCATGGAATGGTTTTCCCTGTGGCAGATCTGTTTCTTTTCCAGTTCCTTAAAAGAAAGGGCTGGGGGAATGGCATGGCCATTAAAGACATCTGTTCAAGCTTCAAGCTGGAGTGAAGGACATTTCAAGCTACTTCAAGGGTCCCTGGCAGGGGATGTGATCCCTAAAGAAAAGAAGGGATTGGAGTTAACGTAAAGGATTTACGTTAGATGGATAGAGATTGTTACGCTCTTTCCAACGGCACCTTGAACGCCTCATTTGGTTAAGGAACGTAAAAGTTATGACGTTTCCTAGGCTGTGCCGACAGTACCCGGCGCGCCACTGTGGGCGCGTACGGACACAGGATGTACAAGTGTCACTTTGATAGTCCGCAGGACGTTGACAGGACTTGTACAGGACTTGATGGTCAATTGATAGGTACTGTAGCGCGCCAGGACCTATGAGACAATTGATGCTGACTAGTGTACGGATAGGTCCACAGGACTAGCCGTATGGACAATTGATAGATCTGCGCGCCAAAGGCGTGCCAGAGTCTGTGTAATCAATTGATTGACAGTTCAGCTGTGACAGTGCAGCTGAATACTTGGACGCGTCCCTAGCAAGCTATATGAGTGACTTGGTCACACCGGGACGCTAGTTCTTGCGTGCACGTTCTCTTGGCACTGCGACCCTGTCGTCTGTGCTGCGTGCAGTCTTGGAAGTGACGTGACTTACGTCTGTGTTTCCTTGTTATTAATAAAGGCAACTTCCTGCAAGAACCATGGCGGAATTCGTGGCATTCTCACCCCCACAACTACTACTTTGCTTTGTATATATAAATACTTTGCTGTGCAGTATGTAGCGCCAGTATCCATGTTTGTAGCACCAGTACCCATGTTTGTAGCGCCGGTACCCATGTTTGTAGCACCAGTATCCATGTTTGTAGCGCCAGTATCCATGTTTGTAGCGCCATGTTTGTAGCACCAGCATCCATGTTTGTAGCGCCAGTATCCATGTTTGTAGCGCCAGTACCCATGTTTGTAGCGCCATGTTTGTAGCGCCATGTTTGTAGCGCCAGTACCCATGTTTGTAGCGCCATGTTTGTAGCGCCATGTTTGTAGCGCCAGTACCCATGTTTGTAGCGCCAGTACCCATGTTTGTAGCGCCAGTACCCATGTTTGTAGCGCCAGTACCCATGTTTGTAGCGCCAGTACCCATGTTTGTAGCACCATGCTTGTAGCGCGAGTACCCATGTTTGTAGCACCAGTACCCATGTTTGTAGCGCCAGTACCCATGTCTGTAGCGCCAGTACCCATGTTTGTAGCACCAGTGTCCATGTTTGTAGCGCGAGTATCCATGTTTGTAGCACCAGTGTCCATGTTTGTAGCGCGAGTACCCATGTTTGTAGCACCAGTATCCATGTTTGTAGCTGTACCTTGGAGGGAAAGTACCGATGCCTGGTCCACGTTTGCAACGTGGGCCTGATGCAGACATGTGCACAGTTGGTGCACCTGTTTGTTGTTGCTGTCGTACTTTGGGCGAGTACCTCCAAATGGTGAAGGATGTGCGCCTCCCATGTGGGCCTCGTGCACGTTGGGCTTGCCTTGGTCTCTATCACATAAGAGTGATATAGACACGGGACGATCAATTGAGGGACTTGACTTGGCCTATATCCCGTCACGGTACAATAGAGGGAGGGACTTAACTTCGCCTATATCCCGTCGCAGTACGATAGAGGGAGGGACTTGACTTGGCCTATATCCCGTCACGGTACAATAGAGGGAGGGAGTTGACTTGGCCTATATCCCGTCACGGTACGATAGAGGGAGGGAGTTGACTTGGCCTATATCCCGTCACGGTACAATAGAGGGAGGGAAAACAGCTGCTTCCCCCTCTTCCTGATGAGGCTGGTGCAGGTACCTGGGAGATCATACCCGAGCGAGCGATGATGATGATGAAAGCAGTGGTTGTCATGGGAATCTTCATTTGGTTTGAATATTCATGGGAATCTATCAAAGTTAAGGGATTGCGAGGGGTAGGCAGTAGGAGGTAGCCTTGGTGTTGCACAGCCGCAGGCGGCATAAATTGGGCCTGGTGCAGTGCCTGCCTCTTGTTTGCGCATGCCACTGTACCTTTGCGCATGCCACTGTACGTTTTCGTATGCCACTGTACGTTTGCGTATGCCACTTTACGTTTGCGCATGCCACTGTACATTTGCGTATGCCACTGTACGTTTGCGATGATACATTAGTTGGTTAGTGGTACTCTTCAAGCCGGTCATTTGCCCTCCGTTGCAAAAGTATTATCTATGGTCCATCGTTTCAGGGGATCAAGCGCAGGGGAGTGGATGCATCTGTGCTGGTTACAGGCTGCCAACGTAGACTGACAGAGATGGGGCCTCCTGTGTGCGGACGACAGCCTTCGTGAACCCCCCCACGCCCATGCAGGGCCCATGCAGAGCCCATGCAGGTCTGTGCAGATACACGGCTCGTGTGCGTGCACACGCGTCCATTCTTGGAAAGTGGGGGCTGGCTGCTGTTGGTAAAGCCCGGAGTTGATGAGCGCAGGATGGCGAAGGGGGCGAAAGAAAGCCAAGCGAGAAAACGAAATGTTCTGCCACCCGGCACTTAGTCGGCAATCGAACATCAAACTATCTCCGCGGCCTTATCGGAGAAAAAGTCTGTTCAGGATGTACTGTACAATATCAGTTACACCCGTTCACTCCCAAGAATCACCCGTCTTTATGAGAACAATGAGTGGGCTGGGACATCATCGCCTGAAACCCGCGCGGCCGGCGAGACATAAAACCGGCGGCTGTCCCAGCCGCCTGCGGCGGTCTCTCTCGTGCCACTATACTAAACTATTTTTGAAGAGATCCGATTTTATTCCCTTGCTTTTGACACTATCCAATTTATACCTGCTATCGATTTCATACCTTTGCTCTCTCATTCTTTACTAACTATTCTCGTTTTGTTCGATTGCTGTCTCAATTGCAGAAAAAGCTCTACCTGCTCCTCCTCGGGACGACCGCGCTCAGCCTGGTAAGCATCTTCTTGTCCTCCTCTCGCAACTTTTCCCTTTTCGCATGCATCGCCGGCTACAACATGTTACTGGTAAGCACGGTCATTGTTTTTGTTGTGTTTTGCTTCAGATGAACTGCGTTACCTGTGACATGCTGCCATCCATTATCCCTTTCTCATTCGGCGCTAGCAATGCTGGTGTGTGCGCCATCATGGCATCCCGCGTGAGATTAGTTAAAAATGAGATAAGATAAAAATGAAGGACGGGAGACGGTTAGGCCAGGATGAAGCACTTGATATAAAAAGTTGGAGATGAAGCACTTCAGATAGTATGTATGTTGATAAGGATGAAGCACTTGATCTAAAAAGTTGGAGATGAAGCACTTCAGATAGTATGTATGTTGATAAGGATGAAGCACTTGATATAAAAAGTTGGAGATGAAGCACTTCAGATAGTATGTATGTTGATAAGGATGAAGCACTTGATATAAAAAGTTGGAGATGAAGCACTTCAGATAGTATGTATGTTGATAAGGATGAAGCACTTGATATAAAAAGTTGGAGATGAAGCACTTCAGATAGTATGTATGTTGATAAGGATGAAGCACTTGATATAAAAAGTTGGAGATGAAGCACTTCAGATAGTATGTATGTTGATAAGGATGAAGCACTTGATATAAAAAGTTGGAGATGAAGCACTTCAGATAGTATGTATGTTGAGAAGGATGAAGCCCTTGCGACATTGCCAGGCTATCTGACACCTTCCGTCTCGTATATATCCCTTTTTCTGTCCTGTGTGAAATCCTCCCCTCGTCCTCGTGCCTGCTTCGGCCCGCAGGTGCTCACGCCGCTGGTCTTCTATTTAATGCCACATATCGTCCGAGTGTGAGTCGGCGTGTGTCAGAAATATTGAGACTTGTAGGTCGAAAACGATAGTGACAATTAAAGATTACGCTTTATTATCATTGCATATTAAATCCCGGACTACCACCGTTTGTCCACCAAAACCATGATGTGGCTCCCGGGTGGGGACCATAAGCGTCAGCCATAACTCATGGCTCAGACCTTAGGTAAGTGCAACGTAGGTTGCGTCTTCCTCTTATGCACAAAGGTGCACAAAGAGTGAGTGCTCGACAGGCTGGCACAAAGATTGCGTAGCTTATCTGAAATGTGCTGAGAATGCGTTACGCTAGCCAGATTCCGTTAACACTCTCTAGTCGAGTAGTACGACTGAATAGTACGCTAGCTATAGGTCGTAGGACCCTGAACGTACAAGTCTTGATATAATGTGCCGGTTCTCGTAGCTTCGGCACTAATATCTTAGTCACTCCGTGACCAAATCATGAGCCGTAACATGACACGTGCTCACTGCCCCAACACTGCATAATACTCTGCCGATATTAATTATGGCCACAAATACGGCAGGCGGGTGCGATTATTAGGGACGCAACCCTAATACCTCCGTTTACAATGGATGGCCTATATGAAATATATTAACGGCAGGCAGTTGGGCACACAGGGTGAAATTCACCTCTGACACCCCCCTTGCACAATGCCTAAAGTGAAGACACTATGCAGGTACAATAGGGCCAACAGTTTCTCCCCGCTCAATTCAGGCAAGAGCCTAAAAAGCTGGGTGGGGCAGCCAGGTATAAAGTGGCTCTCACACACCCCTTGTTCAACTTAAGCCGGTACACGCTCTGGTAAATCCAATGGTATCAAAATGCCCCCCTTGTTTGGTAGTTGGTAGGACTTGCTAGGTATGATAACCAGCACATTCCCCTTACCCAGGAAGCTTGATCACGATGAACCAATGTACCCATTGGGCATGAACATAAAGGAGAATTATGACATGCACAAGCATGCCAACGCGGGGCACAATGCGCCCCCCCCCATGCTTTCAAAAGGATAAGCAATAACCAAAAAGGGCATCGGAATCAAAAAATTCCGACCTCTTCATTTCCATAGACAGCGCTGGCTTCTCGGCTCCGGGATCCCCGATGCCGCCGGCTCAATTCGCATAAAGATCGAGCACTTAAAACTCGAGCGAAACAGCGCCTTCCAACCGCACCCAAAAAAGATAACCACAAAGCTCATTTTCGGCTCACGTTCGCTCCTGGCATGGATTGAACTTGGATCTTCTGTAGCGCCAGCCTTCAATCGGCATGTCTGCCGCAGCTGCACTCACGAAATCTGGTGCTTTTGCTGGAATCAGGAAATATATGGCCCAGCGGCTCTGTAGGCCGCGGCCGACTGGCCTCTTCCAGGCCGAGTGTGCGGCTTGCCAACAACAATGCCGCGAACTTCCGGGTAATATTCCATGACGTTACTTGCGTATCTCGCTAATTCGTAGCATGTCACGTTCTTCATCTTAACCCTAAGGTTTTTCTGTAATGGTTTTGTGTCAGAAATATTGAGACTTGTAGGTCGAAAACGATAGTGACAATTAAAGATTACGCTTTATTATCATTGCATATTAAATCCCGGACTACCACCGTTTGTCCACCAAAACCATGATGTGGCTCCCGGGTGGGGACCATAAGCGTCAGCCATAACTCATGGCTCAGACCTTAGGTAAGTGCAACGTAGGTTGCGTCTTCCTCTTATGCACAAAGGTGCACAAAGAGTGAGTGCTCGACAGGCTGGCACAAAGATTGCGTAGCTTATCTGAAATGTGCTGAGAATGCGTTACGCTAGCCAGATTCCGTTAACACTCTCTAGTCGAGTAGTACGACTGAATAGTACGCTAGCTATAGGTCGTAGGACCCTGAACGTACAAGTCTTGATATAATGTGCCGGTTCTCGTAGCTTCGGCACTAATATCTTAGTCACTCCGTGACCAAATCATGAGCCGTAACATGACACGTGCTCACTGCCCCAACACTGCATAATACTCTGCTGATATTAATTATGGCCACAAATACGGCAGGCGGGTGCGATTATTAGGGACGCAACCCTAATACCTCCGTTTACAATGGATGGCCTATATGAAATATATTAACGGCAGGCAGTTGGGCACACAGGGTGAAATTCACCTCTGACAGCGTGCACACCCCCACATACCCCAAGGCTCAGATACTCAAATGCCCCTCCCTTGCTTTAGCAGCCTTCTTCTATTTCATGCTGCACATCTTCCCAGAGTGAGTGGCCGTCTTTTTCCTCATAGTTCCCCTACTAGTGTTATTACCCCCCTACTGGTGTCATCACCCCCCCTACTGGTGTTATAAGCCCCCCTACTAGCGTTATCACCCCCCCTATTAGTGTTATCAATCGCCCTTTGCCCTCTCCGCTCTTTTTTCTATTCGATGCCTCGCGCTGTCTGACTGTGATGGGGCTTGCCATCCTTTCCAAAATCCCCCGACTAGTGTGATCCATCACCCTGTGCTCCCCAACTTTCCTTTTATATAATGTGGCGTGTTGTCCTAGTGTGAGCGGGCTTTCATTTTTTTTCCATACTCCCCGTACCGCGTTGGCATTATCAATCACCCCTTGTGTCACGTCCAAGCCTATTTTTCATAGCTACTCGGCTATAACAAGGGGGACGCTGTCGCGGACAGTTGTACTTGGTAAAGTTATCTTTATTGGCTTCGACAAAATTACTGGGCCGGCGCACCTCGGTGCTGGCGCATTGGTACTGCCTGCTGTTCCATGTGTGCCGGGCTTTCGTTAAATGTAGGTTTTCCTACTAAATAGAATTGACTTGTGAATATCGCTTACGCTAGTTACTTGGCTTGTGCACTATCGGCGGGACATCCCCACTGGCGTGCAGCGAGTGTGTGCGGGGGCTTGAATCAGCACAGGTTATGTTGTATGAGGGTTGGCTGGGCGTCGCCGTTGGAAACCATTTTTTTCTCGCCACGTATTGGGTGGGTGCTCGCATCCTCTTGACAGCCATGAAGCCGCCGCCTTGATGAGGCACCCACGATGAATCGCCTTCATGACCTCCTATATTCTGAAGGCCTTGACGAGGCACCCACGATGAATAGCCTTCATGACCTCCTATATTCTGAAGGCCTTGACGAGGCACCCACAATGAATCGCATTCATGACCTCCTATATTCTGAAGGCCTTGACGAGGCACCCACAATGAATAGCCTTCATGACCTCCTATATTCTGAAGGCCTTGACGAGGCACCCACAATGAATAGCCTTCATGACCTCCTATATTCTGAAGGACTTAAAAGCCACATGCAGTCAACGCGCATTCTAGAAACCAGGCGACCAATCGTCTCAAAGTCTCTGTAGCCCCACATCCCTTGCCTAAGCTAATTGTACCTTCCAAAGCCCCTGAAGCCTTTTCACCATATGGCACGTGCACCCCCTCATCTGATGTGTTCCGGTCTCGCGCCATGATCTAAAGAATGGCTTTAATGCCCGTGTATCTGCGGTCATTTGTGAGCTAACGCTCGTATTATCTTGTTTGCATGCAACGAATTGCCTAACTAAGAATGCCTAATGAATTGCCTAACTAAGAACGCAGAACGAATTGCCTAACTAAGAATGCCGACTAACTAAGAACGCCTTTGTATCTGCGGTCATCGTGTGCACAACCTCACACCCCGTGCCGCCCAAACTCCCACCCTTGCTTACCGCAGTGGCGTCATCCTGAAATGGATCAAGGCAAAGGAGGACGATGGCCCGTTGCTGCCTGAGGTATGGCATTGACTGGGACGATAAATGTGAGATTGTAATAGTGCATGGTTTAAGAAAATCATACATTCAAATTATTTGGAATGGTGTTGGTCAGATGGATCAAAGCCAAGAAGAATGACGGCCCATGGCTGCCTACGGTGCTACTACAACATATATATGCTCAAGAGTGCTACTACTCCATATATATTAAAAATATAATTACTTACAGCAGAGTGAAATCACTCAAACCAAAGCAAACGCCCAGCTATAAACCTATATACAGAGCCATGTCAAAGCTCTATACTACGATAAGACCAATGGAAACGCCTAACGGGAGGAACCTAATAGCCCTGCTGCACCGCAAAATCAGCCCGCGTACGGCGGAGCATGATGTCAGCCATGGCCCGAGTCAGCGCCACCGACAAGCGCTGACGCCAATATGACGTCCAGGTCCGCGCCGACCATGGGGCCCGCTGGCCCTCCAGGTCCAGCCGATCCTCCCGGAGCCGGCAACACTCCTTGAAGAAGGCGGAGGTCAGGGGCCCCATGGCCCCAAACTCCTCCAGGACAAAGGGCACCACACGATGGTGCCCGACGTCGCCGTAGGCCAGGAGCTTGGCCCGCTCCGCCCGGTCCGCCGTGTAACCTGCCGTGAGGGAGGCCCCAGCCACGTGGCTAAGAGCCAAGGGCCGCGCCACCGAAACGTCAATAAGCAGATGCCGGCCACCCCCCTCAAAGTCCAGCACCACGATGTCAGGCCGGTGGTTGGGGGAATAGAAGGCAGCGCCATCCGCATCCTCGGACCGGATGTTCGCGTGGGGGAAAACCGACCGAATCATGGCGAGCACCACCGTCAGGAGGACAGTGTGCAAATACAAATACCAATTCTGATTCTGTTGGCCCCCCATGCAGGCAAGGTAGTGAGTCCCCGTGGGATCCAGCGGCTGCCCACAGCTACCACAAGGCCGCCCGGCCGGAACAAGAGGCTGCGGGGCAAATAGCTGGTGCCGGAGCGCCACCGAGTAGTGGCTGGGAGCCAAGGCGAATGGGGGGGCCATGGGAAGAGCACGAAGGTACGCCGAGCCCACACTCCGCAAGGAAAGCGAGAACAGCCACGCACGTCCCTGGGCGTTGAGGTCCGCGAAAAGAGCAATCCAATCAGCCGTGTGCAGAATACCCGCGTAGGTTTTCTGGTGTTTATCGATGACGCGAGCAGGGAATGCGGCGGGAGATTGAACGGAGGCGACCGAGGGAGTGCCGCGAGGGAGGTGGCGCTGTACCGCCTGAGCGGCACGGACGGGAGAACAGGCCTGCTGGATCTCAGCATAGGCCTCCTGGATGGCGGTGACGAAGGGCAAAGGGCTGCTGGGGTCCAGGAGGTCAGGCGCTGCCGTTGCCAAAAGGGGCAGGAGCCGGCAGCTTTCCGCCCACGACTGAGCGACGGAGCCCAAAAATGCTGCTGGGGCCAGCCGGGCGGCACGAGTCAGACCGCAGCCACCCATCCGTGCAGGCAGGGAGGCAATGCGAATAGCATGTGGCGGGAGGTCGGGGCCCGGGACCAGCTGCGCCAAGGCCGACTGGATGCGTTCGTCGTGGCCCTCGGCGGCCAGCCGGACCTGAGACGGAAGAGCGCCCCTGAGCCAGTGAACGACGCGAGGGTGAGCGCAAAACCACAGAAGCAGACCCTTGGTCTGCGAGTCATGAAGGCGCGCAATCAAGGGCAGTACCTCAGTGCGTGCCTCGAGGGCGGCCCGCAGAGCATCGATGACAAACGCGGGGTCGCCAACCGGAACGCCGAGGACATCCAACCCATGGAGGCGCTCGTCCCGGCCCAAGAGCTGGGGCGGAAAGCCGGAGCAATCACCTTGGGGCGAGTACACCGCGCACTTGGCAAGGGTCAACTGGAGGTTGATGTCGGCCACCGCGGTCTGCAGTGCCAGCAGAGCCGCGGTGGTGTCCGGCACAGGGCCCAGAAGGTAGATATCATCCAAGTAGGCCTGAATAGCGACCGCCGGGTGGGCAGCATGGACCGCTTGGAGGCAACCCTGGAGGGGGGCGGCAAAGTACAGGGGTCCCAGGGGGTCCCCTTGTTGGGTGCCCGACCGCGACAGCAGGCCGCCGCGAGTGCCGTCCTCCATGATGTGAACCAGTTGGCCGGGCTGGCCGTAGCACACGGCTGTCCAAGCGTACAAGTCCTCGAAGGACTCCATGACGGCCGCAAACATGCTGGCGCGGGACAGACTGTTGAACGCGTTGTGGCAGTCGACCTTGACGACAGCGTGGGTGGGGTGGGCCTCGAGGTAGGCCTGCACCGAATGGATGAGGATATCCGCCCCGCCTGGAGTCGTCACCCCCAGCTGGGCCGCCACCGAGGTCTCACCCGCTGCGAGGGGCGGGCAGAAAAAGGCACGGAGCTCGGGCGCCTTTTGGCGGCAGATCACTTTGCCCACGAGCTTGCGGAGCACCTCACCGCAGGCGATCGGGCGCACCTTGCCCTCGGGGGGGGCAAGACACCCTTGAGCAGAGCGAGGAGGCGAGCGCCCGCTAACCACTCGCGCGCAGCGGGAGGAACGCGACCAGCCGCCAGGTCAATGAGGGTGTCAAAGAGAATGTCCTCGCCCCCATGCCCCACCAGGACCTCCAAGTGCTCGTAGCGCCAGCCCGACGGCCCGGTAGAGGAAGCCCGCGGGACCGCACGCATCACCTCCAGGAAGCAGTCGCGGTCCAGCCGGAGGGGGGCCGGCAGGGGGTCCGGCACGGGCAGCTGGAATCCGGGCTCCGCAGGGTGAAGAGCCTCCAAGGCCGCCAGGGTAGCCGCATTGGCGGGGGCGAGCTTGGCCATTTCCAAGCGGGTCATGGCCCGGCTGAGCTGCCCCTCGCGGACGAGGCGGATGACGTCGGCGGCCACCCGCTCGAAGTTGACCTCCCCCGACAGCCGGGCCGTGCGCGGGGGCGGCACGCCAAACAGCCCCTCCCAGTCCCCCTGCAGAAAGCGTCGGCAACGGGCAATAACCGCACCCTGGAGGCCGCGCACACCACGCCCGAGAGGGGTGAGGAGCAGGCGGGGGGTCACCATGTGCAGTTTAAAGCCCAGCGGGTCGTCCGGAGCGGCGTGCATGCGCCGGAGAGAAACGATTGCACATTGCGCGAAAAGGCTACGCGCGCGGTGGGGGAGGTCGGACTACTCCATATATATGCTCAAGAGCATATAAACCTACAGTAGTGCATCCATCACCATGCCAATACGTAGTATTTGCTATGGTAAGGGATATACCACCACAACTTTATATGCTATTGACGCACCGGCTCCCGTGCGCACACCATTGCATTGGGCCATATTTGTATGCAATAGCATTTTATGTCATTACCTCACTCATTTGGAAAATGCCCTCACTCTCCGGCTCTTGCCACCCATCTGTGGTTATACTTTTTAAAAGAAATTATTCTAGTAGAATATCAATCTTCTACTTAATATAACTGCCAAGAAGCCCCTAGAATGTTTGTCCCACTGGCATGTGTGCTGGGTGGCTGCCATTTGTATGCTTACCCAAGGGATTGTTTCCATTTCATTTTGTGTTATGAACTCACTGAATGGGCGTAAAACAAATTGAAGTCCCCTGGCCCGCTGCCCCTCCTACTAAATTTCCTCTCTTTCCCCCCTCTTCTTTGCCCCTGCCCCCCCCCCCCACACACACACACACCGACCGGGGCACGCAGGTGGAGGCCAACGGGAATGCGAACGACAGCCACTCACACAAGCGGTGACCGACGTCGCCTTTGACACTGAGCAGAGAATGACTTGTGCAAATGGCGTCATTTTGCACGTACGGCTTCGCGAGGCAGCCGCTGTGCGTGCCGACTATAGTGACCGCGATGTGCCCACTGTTGTGATCGCGATGTGCCCTGTTGCTGCCTCTTCGCAACGCAAACCCGTGGCTTTTGGTGATGGATGCTGGCCAACGCGGTAGCAGGCGCCGCCCCTCGCCCAGGGTCTGCGATGCTGGGTGGCTGCAAGCTGCTCGCAAGCCGTTAAAGCGCAACAAGTACAGAGACCAGCCCCTTTTTTGGCGTCTCGAAGCCGCTGCAAGTCGCTGGCAAGCCGCTGCGGAGCGACTCCTACAAGCCGTCGGATGCCAGGAGCAGCATCTTCCGGGATATACCGGCTGGCCAGCAGGGAAGCGCGTGCGAGGCGACTGTCCTCAATTACCGCTCTTCAAGCGGAGAGCGGCTGGCAGTGACAGACGGTAGCAAACGACCGTCTCTGATTATGACGGGAGGAGGGTAACTCCCACTATATATCGTGGTATATATATGTATTCATTGAGAATGATATCGTGGTATACATATATATTAACTACGTATAGAGCTTTGACATGGCTCTGTATATAGGTTTATAGCTGGGCGTTTGCTTTGGTTTGAGTGATTTCACTCTGCTGTAAGTAATTATATTTTTAATATATATTAACTCTCTGATGCTGGCGGGAGGGAAGCAACCCCCACAAGGTGGCGGCGTCTTCCGTGATGAATGCTGTGGCGGCGGAGTCTGCCTCTGACAGACAGGAGGGGAGGGAGCAACCCTCACAACATGATGAATGCTGGCTAAACAATACCCCATCCAAAAAAGTGGTGGCCACAGGCCAACAACACCCATCTCCCCGCCTCTGCGATTTGTCTCGCGGCGCTGCGGGATCCCTCGCACGAGCGGCAGCGAGGAGAGGCATTCATTTCTTGTGAGGCCCTTTCGTGGTCGGTGCGGGAATGAGAGGTATTCGTTCGCACACGCGGTCGCATGTTTCGTGGGGACCGCTGCTCAGGATGGCAGCGGGAGAGGGATTCCCTGGAGACCAACTTGGCCAGAGCGGTGGCGCCGTCTTTGGCAGCCGCTGGCGCAGAAGATCATTATCACGGTAGCGCGCCACTGGAAATTTTCACGCCCCACTAGCACAAGCAGTAGCAAGCAAAGGAGCCTATGGAGGGTACCTCGCGCAGGCCTTGGCGCAGCCTTTGGTCACCTCTGGCGCAAACGCTAGTGCTGTCGGAGCATTGTTCTGGAAAATGGTTGCGGACAACGGAGCCGCTGGAGGCTTTACTCCAACCACTAATGATGACGACGGAGCCGCTGCAGGCTTACTCCAGCAGCTAGTGCTGACAGCGGAGCCGCTGCGGGCTTTATCCAACCACTAATGCTGATGACGGAGCTGCTGCAGGCTCACTCCTACAACTAATGCTAACAGCGGAGCCGCTGCAGGCTTACTCCATCCACTACTGCTGTCATCGGAGCAGTAGCGTTGCCAGAGCACCCCCGGCATGCACATTGGAGGCAAACGGAGGGACCCAAACCAAGGGATTTTGGTTCCCAGACCCTCACGGTCGCGAACGGGTGTGCCGGATGGCAGCAGCTCGTGTGCCTACGCCTCGTATCGCTGTCACATCTCCTGCTGTTCCTTTTGCGGCGGTGACTATGCTTGCGACCATCGACGCGCGGATAGCGGTGGCAGATGCCAGCTGTTCTTCCGTGCATCCTCGAGGGAAAGGCAGCATCAAGGGCAAGGCATCATCAAGGGCAAGGGTCCTGCAGCCACATGGGAACCAGCAGCACAGGCCTCGCATGAGTCCTGCGTGCGTGCACAGGTATCTGCAGATGACGGCCAGCGCAGTGAGGACTGGGCCTGGGCAGGTGTGCTGTGGGAGACCATGTTGGGGAGCGGGAGACCGCAACACTGTTACGGAGCAAAGGAAAGGGGGGAACATTAAAGTGCGGAATGGGATTAGACGGCGGGATTAAACTGCGGATTGGGGTAACGATGAAACAGCGGAACCTAGCAGCTGTCACCACAGGTGCAGGCCGGTCAGGGCGGGGCGATGTGGAGGCCACCTTTGGGGGTATGGATCGCCGAGTTGAGGGCCAAGTCCGGGAAGGCTTGGGCTCGAGTTGGAGGGTGCTCCAAAGGAGGGTGCGTGCATCTTTCCTCCTTTGGAGGTTAAGAGTTGCAGGTTGAGCGTGGAGGCGATTCATTCCGCCGAGTCTCCATGCTGGAAGCTTGGACAGCTGGGTCTAAGTTGAGGCGGGGTGTGGCTCTTCTGTCGGCTGTGCAGCGTGCCCACCCGAATTTGTTTCTTTTCACGGTGACGCTCCTGATGAGTGCTTAGCAAGGCTGTCGGGGCCATATTACCCTCTCAAGTGGCAACCCACGAATGACTCTACGGCTTCGCATGGCAGCTTCTGGGCTACCCCTGGGGCTGGCTTGCGATAATGCTGCTCGTGATCGGCAGATCTGACCACCCACGTGGCCACACCCAATATCCATTGCCCGACGCAATGGCCCTCAACGTGCCGGGAGGAAGAAGTGATTGTGGCCCTGACCATAACTCCCATGGACGACCAGAAAGGGGTGGGATACTTTCAAAGACCGATGGGTTCAGGCCATGGTTGCCAGGGATCGCTGACCATGCGGCCCGGATCCTTGGCACCCGACACGTTGTATTAGTTCATTGTGTTCGTAAGACAACCAGCATCGTATCATTATAAGACAACCAGCATTATAGTCAATGAGACGACCAGCTTTTTATGTCCACTTGGGGCTTTGCAGACACAGGGTACCATGGCACTGAAATACATGGTACTAGTGAGACAACACACTTTGTGTCATTATGAGACAACCATCATTATATGCCCACATGGGGCGCCTCTGCCCCACGATGCTCTGGTAATGAAAAGTAAAATAAGCGAGTGCGTGAACATGCTCTGAGCTGATCTCATCAAGGCATGCCTGATATGGGGCATCCTCGGGTGGCCTGTGATGTATCCTATCATGGTACAAGTTTTGCGGGCTTCACCCGCGACATTAGAGCTTGTACTGTTTGTGGCCGGTCCCCGGCCAGGGAGCCCCGGCTAGAAATTGCGTGACACCACGCACCGCCGCCGAGGGCCAGGTGGCGCTAGCCCCGCCAAGGAGCGCGCGCTAGCTTTAGGGGTTTGACCACAATAATTAATTAGATTAGGACCTAGATAGCTTACACCATCCATTCCATCCCCTTTGGTTTAACATCCCCTTTGGTTTGCACATTAGTAATGAGGATTTGTACGCTGATTTGCCCTATGTTTCCCACATTATTAGGCACAGGCGCCTGGGCCTAGCCAGGCACCTGGCCCGCACAGATCAGGTAGACACATCAGATAGACTAGCTGGCACCAAGCCCGCCCAGCCTGGGCGATATGTCCTCACCTGGCGTGCCCCAGGCCGCGCGCGGCAGGGCCGCCACCCGTGGACTTTTCGTGATAGACTCGGCATGGACATGTGCTACACTAGACGTGACGGGCTCACACCCGGGCAGCCTCCTGGTGTTGCGTGCCGGCCCTATTGAACGGCCGCGACAATGGAATAAATTACTATGGCAGTTTGGCCTGTTATTCTAGTTTGTATTCGACTTTGGTAGTCGTGTGATTTGGACTAGTTATTTTGGTCCTAGGTTGACCTTCCAGGGGCTGGTGCAGTCGCGCCGCCAGTTCAGGACTTGTCTGAACTTCTAGGCGTGGATCCTGTAATTGAGGGTCGATGTCGGCCCGGGGATCCTACGTGGAATGCATGATTTGGAATGTTCTAGAGGATCGGCGTTGTATCTACGCCGCTACAGGCCTAGGTTAAATTAGTCCAAGGACGAGAGTCTCGTCCTCTTGGTTTGATGAATGTAAAGTGCGATGACGCCTTCATATTAAACCTGGGGCAATTATCCATTTGTAATTGGTCTTGCTAGCCATTATAAGTGTGTAACAATTAGCTTGGCATCAAGCCGCGGTGCAAGATATCTCACGACTCGCGTCGTGAAGCGCAATCTACATTAGGCTACCTTGATTATTCCTAATTCCGGCATGGGGGATCTTTCGCTACGTAACTCAGGCAAGGAGTCTGAGTTGGCACGTAACACTGGTTATCGGAGGGAAAATGTGCTGGAGAGGTTAGCTAACTCTCGCGGAGAGGGTTAGTGAGGCCAATTAGGATACCAAGGCGGTGCTTGGTGTAGATAGAGGTTCCGGAATTCAACGATTGCTGACAGGTCGGCGGCCAGCCCGTAAGGGATTCAACGACGATCTAGACAGCAAGCGGCCAGTCTGGGATACTCGGCGGGGCCAGCCATGGCCCTGTGGTGAGGTGCTATCGACAATAGCGGCCATTACCCCTGTTTTCAACGACACCTAGTGGCGGCCAGAGCTCCGCTTTCAACGACACCAGGTGGCGGCCAGGTCAGGGGTTCTCAACGACATTGACGATGGTACGTCCCCTAGTTTAGATTTATCCTTTTAGGTGCTTGCCTTCTCTCCGGGACCGCACGCGTAGGGGGTTTACGTTAAATGTCGTGCTCTCTATAGGCGTTTCTATGTCGTTTGTGCCAATGGACGTCGCGGAGACGCCCATCGTTGTTTGACCTGCAACGGGTCTTGGGGTGGATACCGTTTGGCTATTGCCGACTATGTTGACGGTGTTTACCTCTGTGAGCCCCGCGGAGGGGAGTAGCGTAATGTGCCCTTGTTTCGCGTAGAGCTCGGGCGTGTGCTGTGATAGACTCTGTCCTTCTTCCTCGTTACGTTTTTGGTAAAGGTCACTGCACTTAGAGGTATCCCTGGGAACCCCTTTTCTCCTTCTTGCAAGCTTCTGCTAGCCTACTATGCAATATGTCTTTGAAAGGAAAGCGAAGAATAAACAAGGGTGGACAATCTGGGTTTCCTTACTATGCAGTGGCCCATGACGGGGGTGAGGGTAGACCAGCCATATTTTATAGTTGGAAGACGTGTGAAGAACATATCAAGGATAAGATAATGTCTAGGGGCTCTAATGCTAAGTGGAAGGGGTTTGATAACATCATAGATGCTGATAGGTTTGTTAGGGAGCATATGCCATTGCCTGAGGGTCTGCACACCACTCGTGAATGCTCTCAGACACCCACGCACAGCAAGGGAGACGGCAGTCAGGAGGTGGGGACAGCAGTTACAGTTACCTTCTCCCAGCTGACCATTGGCTCTAGCAGACAATAGAGGGGATTACTACTAGGGAATTTAGTACTAGGTCCTATATATATTAAAAATATAATTACTTACAGCAGAGTGAAATCACTCAAACCAAAGCAAACGCCCAGCTATAAACCTATATACAGAGCCATGTCAAAGCTCTATACTACGATAAGACCAATGGAAACGCCTAACGGGAGGAACCTAATAGCCCTGCTGCACCGCAAAATCAGCCCGCGTACGGCGGAGCATGATGTCCGCCATGGCCCGAGTCAGCGCCACCGACAAGCGCTGACGCCAATATGACGTCCAGGTCCGCGCCGACCATGGGGCCCGCTGGCCCTCCAGGTCCAGCCGGTCCTCCCGGAGCCGGCAACACTCCTTGAAGAAGGCGGAGGTCAGGGGCCCCATGGCCCCAAACTCCTCCAGGACAAAGGGCACCACACGATGGTGCCCGACGTCGCCGTAGGCCAGGAGCTTGGCCCGCTCCGCCCGGTCCGCCGTGTAACCTGCCGTGAGGGAGGCCCCAGCCACGTGGCTAAGAGCCAAGGGCCGCGCCACCGAAACGTCAATAAGCAGATGCCGGCCACCCCCCTCAAAGTCCAGCACCACGATGTCAGGTCCTATATATATAGATCTCTAGTACGTGGTTGCTCTCTCTCTCTCTCTCTCTCTCTCTCTCTCTCTCTCTCTCTCTCTCTCTCTCTCTCTCTCTTTCTTTCTGGGGAGGTGTTGCCTGCAGTGTAAGGTACCGGTACGAGCGCCATGCCAACACGGTTCCAAACAAGGAATGCCAGAGAGACAGAGGACGGGACCAGAGAAAGGGAATCAGAGAATAGAGAGATAGAACAGGTAGACAACCACGAGCAAGGTATAGAGGTGCTAGAGGTACCACCGCACGTCCAAGTAGGGACAAATAGAGGTGAGGTCATGGAGAGACCTGCGGAAGGCTCCCCACGATCCAGCTACCAGGACCCTAGAGGCTCACCAGATGAGGACAATCTAGACTCCAGAATAGAACAAGGCGAAGACAGGCGTGACCGGTAGATGCTCCAGGGGGGTTTCCAGCAGCAGCAGCAGCACCCGCAGCAGCAGCAGCAGCTGCCGCAGCAGCAACAACCCCAGGCGAGGTCACAGTGGCTGCCACGGTACCCTGAGCAGCCCGGGTACGAGAATGAAGACAGTCGCTGCACTACCGTTATCGGCAGCCAGCCACGGAGCGACCATCACATCCCTGGGCAGGGCAGGGTCGCCCCCTGGGGCCTCCGCCGGCCCCAATACACCGGGGCAGACGCAGAGTGTCTTTCGGCAGTACTTCCCTGTTACCCACAGTGTTGTGGAATTCGGATGATGACGGGGAGGACACCGGGGCAGATGGCGAATTCGGCGATTCGGAGGGGGCCGTGGAGGATATCGAGGAACCAGGGGCACAGGGCCCGCCCTTTGGAGCTCATAGGCCACGGGCCCGGCTAGGGGATGACAGAAGCAGCGCAACCGCACACGACGAGGAGACTCAGACACCCGTCCAGTGAGCCGTCCCCCAACCGCAGCGTCCTCGGGCGCATGACAGCAGCATGGTCCACTCGCCTGCTGTCGTCAGCAACCTGAATTTCAGCAGGGTGGCCTTGGATGACCCGGGGTACGAACACCCATCGTCTGTACAGGTGCGGCGGACGCACGGCACGCCGGCCAGATCCGGATCTCTCCCCCGGTCGCAGCCCCCAGCCTTCGGTTCCATTGCCTATCGTGAGGTCGGTGGGCCCAAGCCTAATACGGTGAAGGCCCCACGGCCGATGCCTACTTTCAAGAATGTTCCCAAGCTGCACGCGGACATGAAACCGCGAAAGATTGACGAATGGGCGGGGGCGCATGTGGCAACAGCAGTATACTGTCTGGTGTAACTACCGCAGTTGGGAACTGGCCACCTGCGATCTCATCCCGCATGTCGTCAACACCTGCATGGACCCCTCGGTAGTGAGCACCCTGAATTGTGAGAGCATCGCATCCCAGTCGTACCCGCAAACCGTGGAGGAGCTGATGGACCGGGTGCGCCTCAAGTTGGTGCCCCCAGATGCTGTAATCCACGAGCGACTCGCATTCGGCAAGCTGCACCAGGGGAGCCACACCGTACCGCGAGTTTCTATCCAAGTTTGAGTCCAGCGCCGCCTACCTGACAGACATGACCTGGTATGAGTACAAGATCCGGTTCATTGAGGCACTCAATCCGGCCTGAGCTGCAGGATGAGGTACTGAAGCACTAGGCTGAGGTCCCTTGGGAGGAGTGGGACATCTTGAATATTAAGGGGTATCTTCTGCAGGTGGCCGATCAGTGGTGACTCGCGGGCGAGCACCCTCGGTGCGTCGTTTCTTCAGGTCAGCTCCCCCGCGGCGGGTGAATCAGCTGTACTCCACTGAGTTCGCCGGCGAGGAGGAGGAAGACTATATCGACGACCCCGATGACGGCTATGCTGACCAGGGTATCAACGCCAGCTTGCTGAGATGGGTCCATCAGAGACTGAAGAACCTTGTACTGCACTGCTGCCTTCTGCACTAGCTTGGTCAAAGCATCAGCAGGATTGTCACCCCCAGGGATATGCTCAATATTGGCCAAGGAGGACAATTCCTTAAGACGGAGATAATCCAAGACCCTACTTCTGGCCATCTGCCTGTGCACAAACTGCACCATCCCCATGGAGTCTGTTTTGAGAAGAGTGGTAACCTGAAGTGGCCAAGGAGTGTTAGAAGTCATCTGATGAAGCAACTCCTTCAGATAAAGGCTTGTGTGAATGCCTTCACAAATAGCCCTGCATTCTGCCACATCACTGCTGACAGCCACCCGTTTGTGCAGGCGACTAAACCAGCTCACCAAACTCCCCAGGCCTTCCTGTCTGAGCACAAAGAGCCCTGCAGCCCTGCCCCTGAACTAGTTGGAGACCTGCCTGCTGTCCATTGAGCTATCCACATACAGCTCCATGCAAATGGGTTGTGATAAATCCACTGCAGACAACAGAATGCCAGATGAAGCCCTGACCTGATCAGCCACCTTGGCAGACCCTAGCTCCATCAGCATGTCATCAGGCAACCTGGCTATGACCATAAGGTCACCTGGCACATGTACAAGACCATGCATTAAAAAGGCCCCATGTCTGGAGCATGGTTTCTAACTGAGTGAGATGGGTGCTCCCCCCCCAGCATGCATGGTCATCCAAACAAGTTCTCACAAAATTCCATGCCCAAAAATAACACATTCTCCATGTCCCAACTTTCTAGACCAGTGCTTCTCACTGTCAGAAAACTACCCAGCCACCACTGGAGCCTTTCAGCTGCAGTATTAGGCAGGGGGTCATGGGCTAACATGTACAATGTGCCAGTCACTTCAGACTGTAACCAGGGTTCAGGAAACCATACAAGACCTGGTATTGTGGACCTGCTGCTTGTGGCCCTTGGTCAGTGCATCTGCAGCATTGTCTTTGTCCCTGACGTGGGCTTTAGACTCCAGGTACTTGCATTCCTGTTTTAGCACAATCCAATCCAGGTCCGAGTGTACAGCCAAAGGATTGGCAAGGAAAGAGATGATAGATTGAGAGTCAGTCAGCAAATGTGCTTTCACTCCTGCAGAGCTACCAGCCTGGTGTTGAAGCCAGACCAGCAAGTGATTGAGATACCTTGCATGCAAGACAGAAGATACCACAGCCCTGCATTCAGCTACATTGCTACTCACAGCTTTCCTCTTGTGCAATCTACTGAACCAGGAGACTAGTGACTTCTTCCCACCTTGGTTATGCAGGAAAAACAATCCAGCCTCTCTGGCTTGAACCTTGGTAACTACCCTGGACTCCATTGAACTATCCATCATGCACGTGATGTGAATGGGAGTAAACAGGTCCAGTGAGTGAAGCATCAAAGGTGGACCATCATGCAACAACTGCTTGATTGCCCGTGCTCCTACCTCCTGTAGTACCTCATCATCTACCCTGCTCACAAAAGCCAGGTGGGGTGCACATGTAGCACATAGCCAACCAAGCTTGCCTCTAATGGTAGGGCACATGTCAGGGGTGATGTGAACAGGCAGGACATCCAGACAAGACTTAATGTATTCAGCAGAGGCCTGCATGGAACAAACCCAGCTGCCCTGCTGCTGCAGCAACTCAAGCATCATGCCACAGAACTTGACTGGCTCCTTGCCCAGCTCTAGCTGCTTGCCAATCTCAAAACTGGCAGACACCTGAGCTATGAAAGCATCCACTGCAGCTCTAGGACCTGAGATTAACTGATCATCCCCATGCCAGACAAACATCATCATTCCATCAGGGTGTGGGATGACAAACAGGCAAGGGTCAATGTCATCATAGGTGGCCCCTAGCTTCATGAATACCTCCTGTGCAGACAGCCTAAAAATTTTTGGAGCTGACTGCAACCCTTCAACCCCCAGGTTTGGCCTCAACAAGGGTTGAACAATATCCCTGTGCCACACCTTAGGAGTATTCACCACGTATACCTGACCTCTCCAGACCTGCTGTGCTATGGCAGGGTCCCCCTTTAGAAAGGCTCTTTTGATATCTGTGGCTTTACACACATAATCCTTCCCTGTATTAAGCTGATGCAAAAACAAGGAAAGCAACACCTTGAGAGACGTTTGCTGAATACCAGGAGTATAAAGCTCAGCCTCTGTCAGCTCTGTAGAGCCCCTGAACTCAGTAACACATGGCCTAGCATGGAAAATGGGTGGTCCCCCATCAGCCTGAGGTTTATGCTTGCACACAAACTTTAACCTTAGCTTCTTGGCTCCAGCTGGCATAGCATCAAGAGGAGTCACAGGTGGTGTGTGTGTGGGACTACGTGCATCTGGAACAACCCACTCCTCCCTGGCTTTGGTAAAAGCCTCAAGCCACTTAAGAAACCCAATCTGCGTCTGGCAGTCCCGTACAATATCATCATAGGACAGGGGAGACATGGATGCAACATCCCATCTACCAAGCCCAAACGCTGAAGGGTGTAGCTTTTGAGAGTGTATGAGGTCCTCCACACACGGTTCCTGACCTGGGAGGTACTTGGGCTTAACTGCATTGATGGCAGCATCCAACCCAGTGCTAATCTGGCTCAAAGGGATTTTAAAATGATCTAGAGGCACCTGTCCTACCCCTGCCACACTCAACCTCCCAGCTGAGATGACAACACCAGGGTAAGATACAAAAGGTTCCCCTAACAGGGCATTCCCTGAGTAACCCTCAACCACCTGAAATGGAGTGGGCATACCCAAGATTTGAATGCTCACCTGACCTTTGACCTGCATTTTGGTTTTGCCTGAAAAATCTGACACTCTAGCCCATGGTGAGGCCTTCATTTTCAGACCAGATACAGCTTCTGCACTGATGATACTCACCTGTGCTTGGGTGTCTACAGCCAAAATACTAGGATCTTGACCTGCATCCCCTACAGCATTGACCTGTGCTGTACCTGTTGCCACAACTGCTTTAGTGTTGTGTGCCTTGTGCAAGGCCTTAAGAATCTCAGCAAATGACTTCCTGGGAACGACAGGATCTGCTCTATTTTGTGACTCCTCCAGGTGTGAGGGAGGTGCTACCTGCTGCTCACCCTGTGCACCGTCCTCCTGCCCAGGTGGACTATTGGGTTGTAGTGGGGCTGCACTACTGAGGAACACAGGAGCTTCTACTGTGGTACTAGTGCTTGCATCAATGACGTCCTTAGCCAATTCATTGGGTGAGATCAATCCACCAGACTCCTGCTCTGAATCCATGTCCAAGAATTCTACCCCTGACACGTCTGCCAGTGGTGGGTAATAAAGCTTGAGTCTATGCTTGCTGACCACACGCTCTCTGTCATGTTGTATAGTGACTGCAGTCCCTTCTTCATGAATTTTGGTGACTACAGCTGGACCGTGCCATCTGGCAGAGTGTGCTCTTCCTCTGTCACCCTCTCTGAAAAACAACACATGGTCCCCCACTTCAAACACAGGCCTGGCATTATTTTTGTCTTTCTTTGCCAGCAACTTGGCTAAGTGCTGCCTTTGTGTGTTGTAGTGAGTGTGTACCTCTGAAGCATAGCTGCCTGACTGAAGGCCAGTTGGGGTGATTTCCCCAAAAGGTGAGGACATTATTGGTTTGGCGTTTAGCTGGGTAGTCACCCCTGCTGCCCAAGATGCCCTGTCAGCATAGCTACCAGAGTCAGCCAACCTGGATGGCATTTTTCTTATCACATCCCTGATGGCTCTCATGGTACGTTCTACCAACCCCTGACGTTCATGATCTTGAGCCCCAGACACTTCTATCTTGGGCAGGTCATTCCTGTCCTGGATGCAGAGAAACTGCTGATCCAGCATTACTTTTTCAATGGGGTGAAAACGTGCCAAGGCTATCTGTAAAGCTCTGTGCAGCTGCTCTTTATCCATCCCAGGCAGGGGCTCCACTACCACAAACCTTGACCAGGCATCCTTTATGACTAGGTAGTATACCGTGTCCTTCACCACGTGTATAACATCCCCAACCAGTTTGCCTCTAGCCAGTGGTGGTGTGGCCACATGCCATTTTCTGGGCTTAGGAGCATATAGCTGACATTGCTCACAGTGCTTACGTACGTGCCTGCACATCTGTTCCAGATCATGGCCTTGTATTTTATTGGCTAGCCTTTCAGCCACAGCCTCATGGCCCATAACCTTGTGCAGTTGCTCTGCTAGAGCACCATACGTGATTACCTTTTCTGCTGCTGCACTAAGGGAAGCTATGGTGGGGTCACGCATCATGTGTGACAGTGTCATGTCATATGCCACTTCCCAATCCACATCATCACACTCAGGCAACACTTGGCAGACAGAAGGTAACAGGAAACCATTTGTGAAAAATGGTGAGGGTAGCTTACAGGTGTCTCCCTGGTCTGCCGCCCCCGCGCGGTTGTAGCGCCCTGGCGTGTCTTGTTGTGCCTGGGTGCCGTGCAGCGCGCTCCTGCTGCAATGGGGTGACGTGTTTTCCAGCATCCAGGACAAACATCAACGTCAGAACCATAGTCGGGTTTGCCTTTCCAGCAGTCATCTTTTAGGTGCCCCTTACAAAGGCACCTAGTGCAATGCTTGGTGGGGTCATGAGGCAACCTCTTGTCCCCCCTGCTGGCTTAGCACCCCCTGGCTTGCTAGCTCCCCCACTTTGTTTTCTGTTTTTATTGTTATTGTTCTTTCCCCCCCCTTGTTTCCACCTCCCCCACTTTTGTTGTTTTTGTTTTTATCCCCCCCATTACCGCCTTTACCTGGGCTACCAGCGACTGCATCTGCTTCTTGGAGAGCCCCGTACCTGAGGCTTCCTCCCCCTTTACCTGCTTCACCTTTCCTCCTTGGCTGCAGCAGCAAACGGCTCTAGGCATTGCTGCACATAGGCCATTGCCTTCCTGAAAGTCCTCCCACTTATCCTTCAGACCTGCCAGGATTACTGACAGGGTGGTGGGGTCCAGTTCTGCCTTTTGTAGCCATAGGTGTACTAGGTACTTGGCATTGAGCTTCTTCAGCTCCTCATCTCCCTCTATGTACATGACATATTTTTTGTTGTCACTCACATAGTCACGCTTATTGACCTTATAGGCCTCTATCCACTGGAAGCCCTTAAGCACTTCTAAGTGCTCCCCCGTGGTAACAAGTGCCCTAAGATCAACCATGAACTGCGCCCACAACACATTTTCTGCCACGTCTACCCCGCTGCTGGCACGCTTTTGGTACAATTGTACCAACTGCTGGATAGGCTTGGCAGATTGATGGATGGGTGTGGACGCACGTAGAGAGGCAAACCAATCACGGACATTGTCGCTAGCGTATGCATGTGACAACTTAAACAACCACTCCCTAGCTTCGTCCTGGGTGTGGCCCTCTGGCAAACCCGGAAACACTAGCTTGTCCTCTTTCTTTTTTGGATCAAACCTGGGCCTGTTCAAGGCCATATTGGAGGTTGTGGTCGTTCCTGCTGGTTGTGGCTGCTGCTGCTGCTGCTGTTGTTGTTGCTGCTGCTGCTGCTGCCGCTCCCCGCCCTCGTGCCGTGTTGGTGCAGACTCCTGGGTGCCGTGTCCACCCCCGCCCTGGTTGCCCCCCCTCTCCCCGTCATCCTCCCCCTCGTCCCTCTCGTCCCTCCTGCGTTTTTGCTGTGGCTGGCACGCCTCCTCCGGTGCCCTTCGTTTTGCTGGCTTCAGCGAGGCCACCAGCCTCGCCACCGTGTCTGCTAGGCGGCCATGCTCGCCCGGGGTGAGCTCCCGCCCCTCGTCCAGCATCTGCTGGGCCAGTTGGAGTTGCCTCCGGATGTCCTCCCGGTGCGACAAGGTCGCTGGACCGGGTTCGCCCCGGTGCGTCACCCTGGTCCTTGCCGCTGTGCCGTCTCGGTTTGAAATGGTATGCGTTGGCTGCGACAAAAATGGTAAGTTGCTCGGTAGAAATGCGTTCATCCGGCATCAAACCAAATTCAGCTCTTACCGCCTCCCCCATGCATCCCCTCACCGCAGCCTTCTTGATGTTCTTCGACATACGGCGTCGCTGCTTCAGCATACGCCTCTCCAGGCGACCTACGCTTGCCTCCCAGGCGGCCAGCTTCCTGCGGTAGCGCTCCTCGGCTTCCCGACGAGCCGGCCCCTGCAATGGTGCTATCTCCGCGACCTTCCGGTACTTCCAGCTCTTCAGGTCGCGGGTGAGACGCTCACACCGCACCTTGGTGTGAGACATCTTCACCCGAATCCTGGCCGCGAGCGCCTCCGCCCTGTCACGCTCCTGCTGCTCCGCAGCTTCCTCTGCGCGATCACGTTCCTCCTCCGCTGCTTCTTCTCCCGCTCCGCCTTGAAGACCGCGAGCCTCCTCTGCGCCTCCTTCTCTCGCGCCTGCATAGCCGGCGTCATCTCCACCAGGTCGTCCGCTTCGGACGCCGACGGACCCGTCAAAGAGTACTCCGACTCCTGCAGCACCCCATCAATCTCCCTCGGGATCGTTGCGGACCGTCGAAGGCGCTGGAAACACGCCAGGTCCGCCCTCCTCACCACGTCATGGGTCGGCGACGCTGACCTCGGCGACGCTGACCTCCTCATCAATGCCGCGCGGACCTGAGCAGCGTCCTCCATTTGTTGGGCGCGCTCACGTGCGCGCACAGCCAACCTCCGCTCTTCCGCGGACTCCTGCTCCTGCAGGCTCTGCGCCATTGCAGCATCCGCTGCCACCTGCACACTGCGCGCCTCGTCAGCCGACGATGGCTGCAGGCCGAACAAACCCAGCGAGCTGGTTTCCGACACGCTGCCGGACTCCCCACTCGCCTGCTCATCCGACTCGGAAGGCCCCGCCCCCGCACCGCGTGGTGCATATGGTGGTCCCCTCGGACGCACCACTGGGGTCGACCCCCGCGCCCTACGCATCAGGGGAACGCGCACCACGACATTCTCCACAACGTCACGGTACGTTGGGTCCGCTGCCGCCATCGCCGCATCCTCAGGATGCATGGGATCCTGAGCATCCCGGTTCTCGAAGTCCTGGCGCATACTCGCCAAAATCGAATCCGACGTCCCCGAGTCATCGGACATCGGGGACGACGAAGACGACTGGTACTTCGTCACCGACGGCGACTCCTCCTCCGAGGAAGTCGCTCCCATCAGTGCCTTTCCCTTGTTGTTCTTGGGAGCCATTGGTACAAAAAGATGGGTAAGAAATGGAATGGGTTTTTTTGCGAAATGAACGCTGTGAACGCTCGTCGTTCTTCTCGTGTGTATGTTTTTGGAGTTTTTTAATGCAAGTTATGGACACACTGAGCTTGGAATGCTTGGGCACTGCCAAATGGCGTGTGTGTGTGAACGACGAGACACCTTGGCATTAGGATAATGTGGCACATATACCGCTGGCCAGCCGTCAACAAGGGCTGGCCAGACTTTGCGTAAGTTAAACTAACTTACTGATCCTGGACGGACTAGCCTATCAGTTACAACCTGATCTATAGTCAGTCCTAACATGACAACTACAGTCCCGGTACTGAGGTACCGGCTCATCACATACTGAGTACAGCCACGTGTCCATGCCACGACTGCTCTAGTCCAGCACCGTCCCAGTACCCAATTGGGCGCCGGCGGTGCTGGCACGTGTCCACTTAGGCTACAGGCGGGAGACTTAGACTAACTTCTAAGGCAGTGTCCAGCCCCAGATTGCCATGCCACCTGAGCTTGGCTACCTTGCCGGGCTGCTTCTTGGCCCTTTGCAGAGCCCCAACCAATCAATCCAGCCAAACTTGTCCCCCTGGGCTTGGTTAGAGCCTTGGGCTTGACAGTTACTCCCCAGTTACTCCCCAGCTGTTGACCTTGCAGCCTGTTCAACAAGTACCTCTGCAACCTGGCCAGGGCTGACAGATTCCCTTGCAACTGATGTGGTCGTTGCGTCAGTGATGTCACCTGGGACCTGAAAATCCTGCAGATCCTGTGAGCCTTGTACCTGACTGCCCTCATTCATCATCAGGTTAGGCTTGACATATGACCAACTCAGCCGGTGCACATGCTTTGGTTCGTCCTCCATGCTGACCAAGCATGCGTGGCTAGCTTCATCAACCTGGGTAACCACCCCAGGACTCCAGCTACCACGTTTGCCATACAGGCTCGGTTCCTTCCAAGCTAATACCCTCTGACCCACTGTTGGCTCCAGCATCTTCCAACCTCGGTCCTTCTCCCTCAGCTTGGCAAAGGTGACATGTGCAGCATGTTTCCAGCCCTCCAGCACATGTGGAGGGCACAGGCCATGATATAGACCCATTGGGCTGACAGCGACTCCATCATAGTAGAAATTGACCCTGCTGTTCAGCTGCTGCTCCACGTTCCTCAACCATGCACTCCTGACAAGTGCAGGTGCAGACAATTAGGGTACCCAGTCTTCAGAGATGATCAACTTCTTGACCTCCTGGATTGCCCTTTCCACTACAATACGCTTCCGCGGACACCTTTTTCAGCGGGGAAAGTGCCCCGGGGCCTCCGGGGCAAATTCAGAAAGCGATGCGGAACTTAGATACTAAAATTTCGTTTTTGGTTCGTACCGTACAGCCAATCATTTTGCGCCCGGATCAAATTGTGATCTGGGCACTGAACACGAAAATTTCAGCGGAACGTACGAAACACCAACGCAACTAGAGAAAATTGTCAGTGACGAAACTGTAGTACCGTGTACCCGAGCAAAATGTAGTAGGACTTCGTCCGAAGTCACGTTCGGAATTTTTCCCCGCAAGATTCCCCCGCAAGATTCCCCCGCAAGATTCCCCCGCATGATTCCCCCTGCTAGGTTCAGGTCCAGTCGATGCTCGCCAAATGGCGCAAAAAAAAGAAACATGTGTTATATCAACGGTGCGAATCCTCGTTACCGCTCGGGTAACATTCTCACTCATTTCGCGTCTCCTAGGAACCGTATTGTAGTGTCTATGGCACCCTGCTGCCCATGAGCCTCCCTAGGTGTAACCAGCAACTCAGGAAGGGTGGGATCACCCTTGAGATGCTGAAACTGCATGTCCACCTGGATCCTTGTGGTAGGAAACTTGGCTCTCACATTCTGCAGGGCAGCCAGCAAATACCTGTTCTTCATAGAAGGTAGATGCTCTAGCACCTTGTACTTTGTGTACCTGTCAACGCACACCAACAGTTGCATGCCCCTGATGTGTTGGATATCACATTGCAGATCACCGGCCAATGCTCTGAGGTAGAGCTTTGGCATGTGATTTCCTGGGCTTGTTGGAGGACAACTGGCACTTACACCGTGAGGCATGCCGGGCACGCCTTGAGAAGGGGTGCCTTGCCCATACGGAAGGCGAAGTTGTTTGACAGAGAAGTGGCATGCCCAAACATGGTGTGGATCTGGGCACCCAACTCCTGGTACTACACTGAGGAAGCAGTCCCTGGCACAGTCAGGACTGTGCTGTCAGGTTGTCCAGCATCGCCATGCTGACTTCCATCCTCATTTGACTCAGAGCCTGAGTCACCCTGCTCATGCCCAAGACCTGGACCGCCAGCAGGGACCACGTGCATACCACCAGAGGCCTTCACACCCCTCTGTGGTTGTGCATAGGTTTCTCTCAAAATGAGAGGTCCACCCTCGTGCCCAGCACGATCGAGGATGCTGATGGGGTCAGACATTCTTACAGCTGCACCAGCTGTCAAGGACGTCTTCATAGGAACCTGAACCTCGCCAGGTGACCCTGGGCCATCCTGAACCTGGAGATCACCCACTTGTTGCCCAGATATAAATTCTGCATTGGAGCACCTGGCCTCCCCCCTGGGTGATTTAAGGTGTGTAGGGTTGGCCTCAGACAGTCATTGCTCCTTGTTCTCCTCCTGCTGACTGCCCTTTGAAGGCTGGCCTGTCTGGGACTTCTTGTTGTTTTTGTTGTTGTTGTTGTTCTTGTTGCTGCCCTGGCCTTGGGTCTTCTTGAAGGAAGGACACTCTTTCTAGATGTGCCCCCACCCCTTGCACAGGTAGCACTGAATCTTGGAATTGCCCTGGCCACCACCCCCATTGTCAGACGCGTTACCCGGCTTGGGCTTGCCACCCACCCTCCTGAACACCGACTTGGCATGTGATTGCCCGTCAGGGTCGGGTGAATGGTTGGCCTTCCGCTTGTTATGGTTGCCCCCACGCCCTCCTTGGCTTCTGTCAGCCTCAGACGCCCTGGAGCTCCCCTGGGCACGCCCACCTGCATGGGTTGCCTTCACAGCTGGCACTCCACCCAAAAACAGCTCCTCTGCCTCGAGTGCCTGTTTGATGATGACCTTGTAGGCCTTCAGGGTAGAGTGTGGGGCACACATGACCTTTAAGGAGCCACGTGTTGCCTTGTCCAGGCCAGAAACCTTCAGCCAGTTAGTCAGGGCTATGTTGTCAGCTACGTTAAAGCCATGAGCCCTGCCCTCCTCAACCAGTTTACAATAGTTGAGAAAATTCTGGATGAGGTCTCCCTTGACCTCCCACCCTTGGTACTTATCCTGCCAGTGGATCCCCACTTTCTTACGTTGGTCCTCTAGCAGCTCCTTCAGCTCTGCCACGTAGACTGCCCAGGCCTTGTTGGCCTTCTTGCAATCTCTAGTGAGGTCTTTAATCTGGTCTGTGCATTTGCCAAAAGTCTGGCTGCCTATCCAGATCTGATAATAGTTAGTACCACCGTACAAACTTGGAAACCCCTCTAGTCCCTCCACAAACTCCTCTGCCTGCTTTGGCTGAGTCTGAAGTGACAGGTTGCAGCTGATTTACTATAAGGAGAGGTCCCCTGGGTGGTGAAATCATAACCTGAAACAGCATGTGTATTATTATTAACCAAAGGGATATTGGTGATTTCTCCGGTGACGCCGGCCACATCATCTACGTGAGCCGTCCCACTACCAGCACCCCCGTCTTCATTGCCACTGGCTGGGCCTTTACTACGTCGCCCGTCTGCCATGGTACACTACACTGCTGTTCAAGAACACTGGAGCAAAGCAGCCAAAACAAAACCTGACAGTAAATATGTACAAGTCTGCCAAGAAGTGCCGCCTGCACCGGTGTCGACTGCGCCGCGAAAGTGCCGACGAGTACAGGAAAAAAAAATTGCCGACGTTGTCATCCCTGTTTAACTGAGGCCACGGAAGTCGCAATACTCGTACACGTATTACCCGTCCTCCAGGTCTGGCGTAAGAGCCGGACCTGCGCCGGTCTGGATCAACACAGGCGTGTTAGCCTGGTTTTGCGTCGGAAGAAAGACCCCTCGGCGCCGACGGGAAATAATCCGCAGAGGATGCGTGAAGATGGACAAATACTCCCAGCCCGCTGGGATCCACTCGCGCAATGCGGATAGGAAAGCAACCAGGTTAATGAGGACCTGGCGTTCTCGCGTGAGGACGCCTCGGGTTAGAAGCGACAGCAACGCGATATCCTGGAATAAGTTGGTAGAAACTGCAGGCGCGCCTCCAGTGCGCGTCGCAGCCCAGTTTTGCAGATTACGCTGGTAGCCGAAGAGGGACGAAATACTAGCGTTGTCGACCTCCTCGATGGCTGTCGTGACCTCGTTGACAGAACGAAGCCCCCCGCGCACAGCTGGACTGTGAAGGCCGATAAAATCGACCGAATGTAATCCAGATTGCCGCGGATTTCCGGCACCAGCTGCGGCAGCCGCGGATTTTTCCGGAAAGTCCCCCAACAGCGGCAACACGGCCCGCTGCCGACGATATAATTCGTCAAGTGAAGTTGTGGCTTCGTCAATAAGACCTTGCCACTCCGCAGCAAGCTGCTGCGGATCGCGCACAGGCGGAGACGGTAAGGGATCGGCCGGCGGAGCAGTTACCTCCTCATCCGTTGGGTCATCCGGAATTCGAAAGAGTTCGGCATTTGAAAGATTTGGCGAGTAATACGAGTTGCACCGAAGATCGCCATGGCTCTTGCAGGAATGTTGCCTTTATTGAATAATGGAAACACAGACGTAAGTCACGTCACTTCCAAGACTGCACGCAGCACAGACGACAAGGTTGCAGTGCCAAGAGAACGTGCACGCAAGAGCTAGCGTCCTGGTGCTAACAAGTCACACATATAACTTGCTAGGGACGCGTCCAAGTATTCAGCTGCACTATCACAGCTGAACTGTCAATCAATTGATCCCACAAACTCTGGCACGCCTTTGGCGCGCAGATCTATCAATTGTCCATACGGCTAGTCCTGTGGACCTATCCGTACATTACTCAGCATCAATTGTCTCATAGGTCCCGGCGCGCTACAGCACGCCTACCTATCAATTGACCATCAAGTCCTGTACAAGTCCTGTCAACGTCCTGCGGACTATCAAAGTGACACTTGTACATCCTGTGTCCGTACGCGCCCACAGTGGCGCGCCGGGTACTGTCGGCACAGCCTAGGAACGTCATAACTTGTACGTCCCGTAACCAAATGAGGCGTTCAAGGTGCCGTTGGAAAGAGCGTAACAATCTCTATCCATCTAACGTAAATCCTTTACGCCAGCAAGGCGCGTTGCTTCATGTGCAGTGAGGTGGGACACCTCAAGCGCGACTGCCCCAAGCTCCGGGGCAAGCACACCGGTCGCGGCGCAGGGGAGACTGAGCCCAGGTTCTCCGGCCCGGCGTTCGGCAGTCGCCCCGACTCCTCCGGCCCCCGGGACAAGCCCCGCAACGCGGGCGAGCGGGCGGCTCGCCTGCAGCATGCCAGGCGATTCCCGACCCAGCACCAGCGGCCGCGACCGCCCGGGACCAACTCTATCAAGGGTGTGTTGCGCGCGGTTAACGAGATCGAGGCACGGCGGCAATCCTCCTCTTCCAATCAGATGCAAGCAGTGGCTGGGTACGAGTATGATGATGAGGAGGAGGCTGACGAAGAGGAGGAGGGGGGGGAAGAGGGCGGGAGGTCGGGCGAGGCGGCCTCCCATCCCACCGCTCCTCGGGAGTAGTAGCCTTACCCGTGGGGTTAGGCCCCGGGATAGATGATAGGGTAGTAGAGGATTAATTAATTAATTAATAGACACGTGACTGCGTCACGTGAGCATAAGTCCTCAGTGGGAGGGGAACATGGGATGGAATGGATGGTATAAGCTATCTAGGTCCTAGTTACAGGGGTGTGGGCACCGCGGCCCGAATCGCTATGAATGCCATACTTGGTCGCACGCGGAGCCCCCACAGGCTTGGGGGTGGTCTCCTTCATTACTACTTGCCATCTATCCTTGCGCACCATCTGCCTCCATATTACAGACAAACCAGGAGGCTGCCCGGGTGTGAGCCCGTCACGTCTAGTGTAGCACATGTCCATGCCGAGTCTATCACGAAAAGTCCACGGGTGGCGGCCCTGCCGCGCGCGGCCGGGGGCACGCCAGGTGAGGACATATCGCCCAGGCTGGGCGGGCTTGGTGCCAGCTAGTCTATCTGATGTATCTACCTGAGCTGTGCGGGCCAGGTGCCCGGCTAGGCCCAGGCGCCTGTGCCTAACAATGTGGGAAACATAGGGCAAATCAGCGTACAAATCCTCATTACTAATGTGCAAACCAAAGGGGATGTTAAGGGCCTTGCGCAGCATCTTGGTGACGGTGCCGTCGAGTCGTTGCTCCAGCTCCTGCATCAGTGTCCACGTCTCGGCGCCGTAGGTCAGGATCGTCAGAATGACGACCTTGAAGAGATCATGCTTGACGATCCGGGGTAGGGCGGGGTTGCTCCACCAGCGGCGGTGGTCATGGAGGTGCGCCCACGCCATGCCGATCCGTGTCGTCAGGTCGTCCTCGCAGTCGGGAAGCCAACTGCCGAGCAGCTTGAAGCGGCCTGAAGTAGGGTAGTTGACCTCGGCGTCGTCTAAGAAGAGGCGGAGTGTGGGTGGGGGCCCTGCCATGCCGAGGGCCAGGGCCTCCGTTTTGGGGCTGATTTCTAGACCAACCGCCCGAGCCTCGAGCGCCAGGCAGTCCAGCCAAAGTTGGGCAGACTCCGGCTTCTCGATGAGCGTGATGTCGTCGGCATAAATGAGGTCAGCTAGTAAATTCTGCTTGTTAGTCGGCCCCCCTTCCCCAAGCTCGTTCGTGATCGCTAGGCCAGAAGCACGGCCTGCAATGCTAGCAAAGCGAGCACGTGCCTGGCGCATAACATAATCCACTACAATAATAAACAGGTACGGCGACAGGACGCAACCCTGCCAGACGCCGGTCTGCAGTGGGCATGGCGGGGTAATTAATGCCGTGTTGAGTGCGCACAGAAGTGGTCGACCCCTCATACAGCGTGCGGATGACGGTAATCAGGGGATCGAGTGGGGACGCGAGCGCGAGCAAGTACAGCCCATAGAGCGTCCCAGAGGACAGAATGGAAATCCTTGCATGATGAAGTCGACGAAGATCAGGATGGCGGGAAACTCACCAGGTTGCAGGAGAGCGATTTCCTCGAAGAGGCGACGCACGACGAAGATGGCCATGACGGTGTTGCGCCCAGTAGTAGAGGATAGGGTAGATGATAGGGTAGATAGACCAGATAGTCACCCAGACGCGGAGTCGATTAGAATATAGAGGTAGACGTCAATCACGTGGCTTCCGGCTCACGGGCTCAGACGCGGCCACCCAACCGGCGCGCGTGTCTCACGGAGGCCCGCGACATTTGTTTCTTTTCAGTGGGGGTTTACTTGTTCCTCCCACCGTCCTCGACCTGTATTTGAAAGAGAAAACGGTCATGGACGTGAAGTTTTTGGTCGACACCGGCGCCTCCACGTCCTTCATCAACGAGGCCCTGGTGCGCCGGCTGGGTCCAGATGACCCCTTGCCCGCACACCACAGCCGTGCATGTGACCTATTCGGACGGACGTCGCCAACACCGGTCGCCCGGCCTGGCAGATATCAAGGGTGTGCTGCAGGGCACGCCGGTCGACTTGGCGGCGACTATCGCGCCGCTGGGAGCCGCAGACCGATCATCATCGGGCTAGACTGGTTGGACAAGCAGGATGTGGACATCAGTGTGCGCCGACGAGTAGTTTGGTTTCCGGATGGATCCTTTTGGTGTCCCGACAGTGAGTTTAGGGCACAGGCCGCCGAGGTACATAACATTACACACGAGCGCTCGGCGGACGGGCCTCGACCAGCGTCCCAGATCCTGATGAGCAGCAAGACGCTGGCACGCCAACTTCGGAAGGGCAAGGAATACACGATGTACCGCATCGACCTAGCTGGATAGCACTCAGGCCATGCTTAACGAGATCAGCGTCGGTTTCACCCCGGACGAGTTGGCGCGTTGCAACGCTGTCTTGGAGAAGCGCGCGCCACTCTTTTCGCGGACCGCACGCCCCCGGCAGTTCCCTCCCCATCGTTCGGTGCTACACCGCATCCAGGTACAGGAGGGTTTAAGCGCGACATTTTTGCCCCCATGCACATTATTGGTGAGCTGCACATGTCGGCTGTTCGCCTCCCCTGCGCGCGGGGTGAGGCTGGCCCGGCACCCGTGCTCCTCACCTTTAAGTACATGGCGGACAAGCTGTTGTTTCTTAAAAACCGCAAGAAGCTCTCGGGGACTCACTTCACGCTGGACGACGACCTGACCCTGGCCCAGCAACAACGGCGCCGTGAGCTATGGCCGAACTACCTCCAGATACGGCAAAGCGCAGGGGGGAAACCGGTATACTGGAGGGGGGACGTCATCCACGTCGACCACAAGCCCTGGCACCTCAGCAAACCCAGTCCGTAGGAAATATAGCAGTAGTGTAGATTAGTAAGGCTTAGCCTTAGTACCACTGACGCGGCCCCAGCGCATGTGCGCCCATAATGGCCCCCATGGATGATGCCTTCAGAACTTAGCCAAGCCATGCCTATAATGGGACCCCCATGGATTTTGCATTAAGAATTTAGCCATGCTATGCCTAGGCAGAGAGATGCTCTCTGCTGAGACGCCATGCCCTAGCTCTTGTATAGCCATGATGATCTTCCCCCACATGACATGCCCCCCCTTAATAGCTGGGCATAGCGTGATAGATCATGAGGGTGCAGGTGCCCTGGTGCACCTAGAGCAAGGGTAGCTTACATTCCCACCCTAGCAGGAAGTAGCTTAGAATGTATTAACCCGTGTTTTTTTTAATTAGAACGCGATATATCGCGTTGTAAGCTTTTTTTAGAACGCGTATAGCACCTAAGGAAAATTTTTTTTCATGGTCATGTATATACTTTCCTGAAAGCCCATAAATCAAAAAATGTTTTTAGCTACTCAGACCTACAAAATGCTAATTCATTAGAGAGATACACTGGTTTGAATACAGGGGGGTCTGACCATGACCGCGATTTCTTGACCCTAGGTCACAAGTCATGTGCTTATTCACAAATAGTTCATGAAAAAAATCTGGCTTCTTGCACGAGCTATGGGCAACATATGCAGGCTCTGTGAAACAAAACTCAGGCCCATTGGGCCACTGGAGCTATTTTTCATTAGCATCACAATTACAACGCAGTACAACGCAGTGGGAAAAATGAGAGCCCTTCACAACATGACGCAACGACACGAGCCCCATAAACGGGGCCATAGTGAGCTTGGAGGGTCAAAACGTTGAAAATAGGTGTTGTATAAGTTATACAGCATCAAACATGCATCAAACATCATGACTGGATGACCTAATATGACTGAATCAGGCAGCCATAGCCAAAGCATCATCCACTCTCACAACGTGTTGAGCAC
The DNA here is from genome assembly GCA_009746045.1 of Mesostigma viride. NCBI lineage: Eukaryota > Viridiplantae > Streptophyta > Mesostigmatophyceae > Mesostigmatales > Mesostigmataceae > Mesostigma > Mesostigma viride. The sequence continues at coordinate 5,351,964 of RPFO01000154.1, forward strand.
ATGCCTCGTGGGAACGGAGGTGCTGGGTTGTCATTCCATAACGCGTGCAATACTGAAAGAAAGAGGCACGTGTAATGCAAGGCTTGGATAGGTTGAGTGATCCACGAGCTTACATGCAGGCAAAGATGACGCTGGAATGCATGCTAGCAAATGGTGGCAAGATGCTAACAACACCTGATTATACACCATGATTATGGGCACCTAGCTGATCTTCTTGCACAATCAACGCAGGATAAACCATCAACATCCAATCCTCACGATATATGCACGGCTTGACGACGTATACAGCACCTAAATACTGCACAACTGCAACCTGCTATGGCTGACATGCAAGCAACGTCGAGTAGGATGGCGGTCTTAGAGAGGCTGGGCAGAGGTCGGTAGAAATAAGTGGAAAACTGGCAGAAACTAGGTAGAAACACGATATACTTACGCCTGCAAGCACCATTGAGCCGGTGGCAGAGGCCATTTCGAGGAAAATACAGCATACCGTAGCAATGGCCATGGTCACGCCTTACGCTATTTGCAGGCACCATCATGCCCGGAGCTACCCAATAAAAGTCTGCACAAATCTCGGTTTAGCCGAGAGTCCGGGCGTTCGGAATGAATGAACATGTGTTAAGAAGTCGAAACTGTTAGGGATATTATATCCACCTGCAGCCACAATATATCCGAGCCTGATTGATTTCTTGTTGGATTTATTACTTATGGACTGGGAATTTGATAGCTATTAAATTAAATTAAATTAAATTATAACATGTCTCCGTTGGGAGATCATGTAGCACATATTCCAGGTTGGATGGGTGGTGTGGAGGAAGCCGCGTAATCGAACTAACCTAACTCTAAGCTATATCTAGTCTAGAAAAGCCTATCTACGCTACTCATCAAAACGGCTCCTCCTCTTGGGGGGAGGCGGCTTGCCCACAGGGGCTGGCGTGTGAGCCTTGACAATCTTCTGCCACCGCTTCTTGCTTGTCCTGCATGGCAGTCCAGAGAAGGGATTGATAGCTATGATGAGCTAGATGGATTGGGCTCAATGAGCTGATCAATATTCATGTGCCATAGTCCTATACTTGGACATGGATGACTTGTACCCTGAGTCAGCCTAGTAGCATCACGCATTTGATTGACAAGTGGTGCTATGGCCTGGTGGACAAGTGTTTGGTCCATGAGCTGACTAATGTTGGAAGCTCATGATGACACATGTTATGACTTACATGATGACAAGTGGGTAGACTCATTGTATGACACTTGTCACTCCAAGGAGAAGAGATGTGTCACTTTATTAATCATGTTATGTGGCACATTATTATGTAGACACTTGGCATCTAGCTATTATGCCAGCTCATTGGATCATGTCTAGAATGTTCTAGGAATGTTCTAAGAATATGCCAGGAATATTCCTGGAATATACTGAGAATATGCTGGGAATATGCTAGGAATATGCTAGGAAGGTGGGAGAGCGATCGCAGCAATGGTGCTCACCACTAGACACTCCCGGCCAGTTAGGCTCGAAACACACGCCCTGATCAAGCATGCTGTTTCCGGCCCCACCGTCTAGGTCATCTAGTCGCTCTACACGTAAGCCAGCCATAATTTCAATGCACAAGCCGATACACATTTCCATCACCATTCATCTTCATCATCCTGAACGACTCGAACACGCGGACAAGATAACGGCAGGCTCGAGCTACCATGGTCCGGATTCTCCCGATTTCTGGCCTGCGCTGGTTGTCTCCTTGATGCTAGTATGTTTCTACAAGCTTCTGTGATGATGTCATTGCTGATGTCATCCTTCCTAGCCTAAAAGGTATAAAAGGAAACTGCCCCCTAAGGGCAGGAACCTCCATTTAACCTCTAATGAACCTCCATTTAACCTCTATTGAACCTCCATTGAACCTCCATTCAACCTCTTTTCCTAACCTCTAAATCAACGAAATAAAACTCTTTTTCTGGTCTCTCTTCTATTGTCTTCAAGCTCAGTCTTTCATCACCTGCAAGGTGAAAGGGTAGCAAGGCCAAGCACAAGGCATTGTGTAAAACCCATTAGTTTCCTCTACTTTTCCAACAGAAACACCATGGAAATACCAAGCATGGTGCCGCAGCAGACCCGAGTCTTGACGTAATATTATTTATGACACTTGAGCTCCCAAGAAAACCAGCATTTGATTGAAAACAATGAGTAGAGCCCCTGCCAAAGGCAGGTTTAAGTTGTCATCTCGTCTCCCTCGCATGCAGGAGCAAGAGCCCCCCAAGGGTGGGATGGGTGGGAAGAAACAATTACGGGTCACAACCCGCCGACCATGCTTATCAAGCCTACCGTCAAAATGGAAAACGGCAAAACCAGAAATATCCTAACGCTGACAATTTAATAATTCAGCCAGCCAGCTCATCTGTCACACATCTGAGCTGTCAGGCCATGTGTACTCTTCGAATGCAACCCTGAACACACTACCCAACCAAGCAGCACACCAATCAATTGGTGAGTGCTGGTTACAGTTAGTCTAAGTCTCCCGCCTGTAGCCTAAGTGGACACGTGCCAGCACCGCCGGCGCCCAATTGGGTACTGGGACGGTGCTGGACTAGAACAGTCGTGGCATGGACACGTGGCTGTACTCAGTATGTGATGAGCCGGTACCTCAGTACCGGGACTGTAGTTGTCATGTTAGGACTAACTAGATCAGGTTGTAACTGATAGGTTAGTCCGTCCAGGATCAGTAAGTTAGTTTAACTTACGCAAAGTCTGGCCAGCCATCGTTGACGGCTGGCCAGCAGTATATGTGCCACATTATCCTAATGCCAAGGTGTCTCGTCGTTCAAGCACACACTCGCCATTTGGCAGTGCCCAAGCATTCCAAGCTTCGTGTTGCATAACTTGCATTAAAAACTCCAAAAACAATACACAAGACGAGACGACGAGCGTGCGAAACGTTCAGTTTGCAAAAACACCCATTCCATTTCTTACCCATTTTTTCGAACCAATGGCTCCCAAGAACAACAAGGGAAAGGCACTGATGGGAGCGACTTCCTCGGAGGAGGAGTCGCCGTCGGTGACGAAGTACCAGTCGTCCTCGTCGTCCCCGATGTCCGATGACTCGAGGACGTCGGATTCGATTTTGGCGAGCATGCGCCAGGAGTACGAGAACAGGGATGATCAGGATCCCATGCATCCTGAGGATGTGGCCATGGAGGCAGCGGACCCAACGTACCGTGACATTGTGGAGAATGTCGTGGTGCGTGTGCCCCTGATGCGTAGGGTGCGAGGGTCGACCCCGGTGGTGCGTCCGAGGGGACCACCATATGCACCACGTGGTGAGGGGGCGGGGCCTTCAGAGTCAGATGAGCAGGAGAGTGGTGAGTCCGGCAGCGTGTCGGAAACCAGCTCTTTGGGTTTGTTCGGCCTGCAGCCATCGTCGGCTGACGATGCGCGCAGTGCGCAGGTGGCAGCGGATGCTGCAATGGCACAGAGCCTGCAGGAGCAGGAGTCCGCGGAAGAGCGGAGGTTGGCTGTGCGTGCACGTGAGCGAGCCCAACAAATGGAGGATGCTGCTCAGGTCCGCGCGGCATTGATGAGGAGGTCTGCATCGCCGAGGTCAGCGTCTCCGACCTATGACGTGGTGAGGAGGGCGGACCTGGCGTGTTTCCAGCGCCTTCGACGGTCGGCAACGATCCCGAGGGAGATTGATGGGGTGCTGCAGGAGTCGGAGTTTTCTTTGACGGGTCCGTCGGCGTCCGAAGCGGACGACCTGGTGGAGATGACGCCGGCTATGCAGGCGCGAGAGAAGGAGGCGCAGAGGAGGCTCGCGGCCTTCAAGGCTGAACGGGAGAAGAAGCAGCGGAGGCGGAACGTGATCGCGCAGAGGAAGCTGCGTGAGCAGCAGGAGCGTGACAGGGCGGAGGCGCTCGCGGCCAGGATTCGGGTGAAGATGTCTCACACCAAGGTGAGGTGTGAGCGTCTCAACCGCGACCTGAAGAGCTGGAAGTACCGGAAGGTCGCGGAGATAGCACCATTGCAGGGGCCGGCTCGCCGGGAGGCTGAGGAGCGGTACCGCAGGAAGCTGGCAGCCTGGGAGGCAAGCGTAGGTCGCCTGGAGAGGCGTATGTTGAAGCAGCGACGCCGTATGTCGAAGAACATCAAGAAGGCTGCTGTGAGGGGATGCATGGGGGAGGCGGTAAGAGCTGAATTTGGTTTGATGCCGGATGAACGCATTTCTACTGAGCAGCTTTACCATTTTTTGTCTCAGCCAACGCATACCATCTCAAACCGAGATGGCACAGCGGCTAGGACCAGGGTGACGCACCGGGGCGAACCCGGTCCAGCGACCTTGTCGCACCGGGAGGACATCCGGAGGCAACTCCAACTGGCCCAGCAGATGCTGGACGAGGGGCGGGAGCTCACCCCGGGCGAGCATGGCCGCCTAGCAGACACGGTGGCGAGGCTGGTGGCCTCGCTGAAGCCAGCAAAACGAAGGGCACCGGGGAGGCGTGCCAGCCACAGCAAAAACGCAGGAGGGACGAGAGGGACGAGGGGGAGGATGACGGGAGAGGGGGGGCAACCAGGGCGGGGTGGACATGGCACCCAGGAGTCTGCACCAACACGGCACGAGGGCGGGGAGCGGCAGCAGCAGCAGCAACAACAACAGCAGCAGCAGCAGCAGCCACAACCAGCAGGAACGACCACAACCTCCAATATGGCCTTGAACAGGCCCAGGTTTGATCCAAAAAAGAAAGAGGACAAGCTAGTGTTTCCGGGTTTGCCAGAGGGCCACACCCAGGACGAAGCTAGGGAGTGGTTGTTTAAGTTGTCACATGCATACGCTAGCGACAATGTCCGTGATTGGTTTGCCTCTCTACGTGCGTCCACACCCATCCATCAATCTGCCAAGCCTATCCAGCAGTTGGTACAATTGTACCAAAAGCGTGCCAGCAGCGGGGTAGACGTGGCAGAAAATGTGTTGTGGGCGCAGTTCATGGTTGATCTTAGGGCACTTGTTACCACGGGGGAGCACTTAGAAGTGCTTAAGGGCTTCCAGTGGATAGAGGCCTATAAGGTCAATAAGCGTGACTATGTGAGTGACAACAAAAAATATGTCATGTACATAGAGGGAGATGAGGAGCTGAAGAAGCTCAATGCCAAGTACCTAGTACACCTATGGCTACAAAAGGCAGAACTGGACCCACCACCCTGTCAGTAATCCTGGCAGGTCTGAAGGATAAGTGGGAGGACTTCAGGAAGGCAATGGCCTATGTGCAGCAATGCCTAGAGCCGTTTGCTGCTGCAGCCAAGGAGGAAAGGTGAAGCAGGTAAAGGGGGAGGAAGCCTCAGGTACGGGGCTCTCCAAGAAGCAGATGCAGTCGCTGGTAGCCCAGGTAAAGGCGGTAATGGGGGGGATAAAAACAAAAACAACAAAAGTGGGGGAGGTGGAAACAAGGGGGGGGAAAGAACAATAACAATAAAAACAGAAAACAAAGTGGGGGAGCTAGCAAGCCAGGGGGTGCTAAGCCAGCAGGGGGGACAAGAGGTTGCCTCATGACCCCACCAAGCATTGCACTAGGTGCCTTTGTAAGGGGCACCTAAAAGATGACTGCTGGAAAGGCAAACCCGACTATGGTTCTGACGTTGATGTTTGTCCTGGATGCTGGAAAACACGTCACCCCATTGCAGCAGGAGCGCGCTGCACGGCACCCAGGCACAACAAGACCACGCCAGGGCGCTACAACCGCGCGGGGGCGGCAGACCAGGGTGACACCTGTAAGCTACCCTCACCATTTTTCACAAATGGTTTCCTGTTACCTTCTGTCTGCCAAGTGTTGCCTGAGTGTGATGATGTGGATTGGGAAGTGGCATATGACATGACACTGTCACACATGATGCGTGACCCAACCATAGCTCCCTTAGTGCAGCAGCAGAAAAGGTAATCACGTATGGTGCTCTAGCAGAGCAACTGCACAAGGTTATGGGCCATGAGGCTGTGGCTGAAAGGCTAGCCAATAAAATACAAGGCCATGATCTGGAACAGATGTGCAGGCACGTACGTAAGCACTGTGAGCAATGTCAGCTATATGCTCCTAAGCCCAGAAAATGGCATGTGGCCACACCACCACTGGCTAGAGGCAAACTGGTTGGGGATGTTATACACGTGGTGAAGGACACGGTATACTACCTAGTCATAAAGGATGCCTGGTCAAGGTTTGTGGTAGTGGAGCCCCTGCCTGGGATGGATAAAGAGCAGCTGCACAGAGCTTTACAGATAGCCTTGGCACGTTTTCACCCCATTGAAAAAGTAATGCTGGATCAGCAGTTTCTCTGCATCCAGGACAGGAATGACCTGCCCAAGATAGAAGTGTCTGGGGCTCAAGATCATGAACGTCAGGGGTTGGTAGAACGTACCATGAGAGCCATCAGGGATGTGATAAGAAAAATGCCATCCAGGTTGGCTGACTCTGGTAGCTATGCTGACAGGGCATCTTGGGCAGCAGGGGTGACTACCCAGCTAAACGCCAAACCAATAATGTCCTCACCTTTTGGGGAAATCACCCCAACTGGCCTTCAGTCAGGCAGCTATGCTTCAGAGGTACACACTCACTACAACACACAAAGGCAGCACTTAGCCAAGTTGCTGGCAAAGAAAGACAAAAAAATGCCAGGCCTGTGTTTGAAGTGGGGGACCATGTGTTGTTTTTCAGAGAGGGTGACAGAGGAAGAGCACACTCTGCCAGATGGCACGGTCCAGCTGTAGTCACCAAAATTCATGAAGAAGGGACTGCAGTCACTATACAACATGACAGAGAGCGTGTGGTCAGCAAGCATAGACTCAAGCTTTATTACCCACCACTGGCAGACGTGTCAGGGGTAGAATTCTTGGACATGGATTCAGAGCAGGAGTCTGGTGGATTGATCTCACCCAATGAATTGGCTAAGGACGTCATTGATGCAAGCACTAGTACCACAGTAGAAGCTCCTGTGTTCCTCAGTAGTGCAGCCCCACTACAACCCAATAGTCCACCTGGGCAGGAGGACGGTGCACAGGGTGAGCAGCAGGTAGCACCTCCCTCACACCTGGAGGAGTCACAAAATAGAGCAGATCCTGTCGTTCCCAGGAAGTCATTTGCTGAGATTCTTAAGGCCTTGCACAAGGCACACAACACTAAAGCAGTTGTGGCAACAGGTACAGCACAGGTCAATGCTGTAGGGGATGCAGGTCAAGATCCTAGTATTTTGGCTGTAGACACCCAAGCACAGGTGAGTATCATCAGTGCAGAAGCTGTATCTGGTCTGAAAATGAAGGCCTCACCATGGGCTAGAGTGTCAGATTTTTCAGGCAAAACCAAAATGCAGGTCAAAGGTCAGGTGAGCATTCAAATCTTGGGTATGCCCACTCCATTTCAGGTGGTTGAGGGCTACTCAGGGAATGCCCTGTTAGGGGAACCTTTTGTATCTTACCCTGGTGTTGTCATCTCAGCTGGGAGGTTGAGTGTGGCAGGGGTAGGACAGGTGCCTCTAGATCATTTTAAAATCCCTTTGAGCCAGATTAGCACTGGGTTGGATGCTGCCATCAATGCAGTTAAGCCCAAGTACCTCCCAGGTCAGGAACCGTGTGTGGAGGACCTCATACACTCTCAAAAGCTACACCCTTCAGCGTTTGGGCTTGGTAGATGGGATGTTGCATCCATGTCTCCCCTGTCCTATGATGATATTGTACGGGACTGCCAGACGCAGATTGGGTTTCTTAAGTGGCTTGAGGCTTTTACCAAAGCCAGGGAGGAGTGGGTTGTTCCAGATGCACGTAGTCCCACACACACACCACCTGTGACTCCTCTTGATGCTATGCCAGCTGGAGCCAAGAAGCTAAGGTTAAAGTTTGTGTGCAAGCATAAACCTCAGGCTGATGGGGGACCACCCATTTTCCATGCTAGGCCATGTGTTACTGAGTTCAGGGGCTCTACAGAGCTGACAGAGGCTGAGCTTTATACTCCTGGTATTCAGCAAACGTCTCTCAAGGTGTTGCTTTCCTTGTTTTTGCATCAGCTTAATACAGGGAAGGATTATGTGTGTAAAGCCACAGATATCAAAAGAGCCTTTCTAAAGGGGGACCCTGCCATAGCACAGCAGGTCTGGAGAGGTCAGGTATACGTGGTGAATACTCCTAAGGTGTGGCACAGGGATATTGTTCAACCCTTGTTGAGGCCAAACCTGGGGGTTGAAGGGTTGCAGTCAGCTCCAAAAATTTTTAGGCTGTCTGCACAGGAGGTATTCATGAAGCTAGGGGCCACCTATGATGACATTGACCCTTGCCTGTTTGTCATCCCACACCCTGATGGAATGATGATGTCTTGATTTCTGGCCTGCGCTGGTTGATCAGTTGATGCTCAGTATGTTTCTACAAGCTTCTGTGATGATGTCATTGCTGATGTCATCCTTCCTAGCCTAAAAGGTATAAAAGGAAACTGCCCCCTAAGGGCAGGAACCTCCATTTAACCTCTAATGAACCTCCATTTAGGCCTCTATTGAACCTACATTGAACCTGGATGTCAACCTCTTTTCCTAACCTCTACAATCAACCAATAAAACTCTTTTTCTGGTCTCTCTTCTATTGTGCTTCAAGCTCAGTCTTTCATCACCTGCAAGGTGATGAGGGTAGCAAGGCCAAGCACAAGGCATTGTGTAAAACCCATTAGTTTCACTCTACTTTTCCAACAGAAACACCATGGAAATACCAAGCATGGTAGCCGCAGCAGAGAGTCTTGACGTAATATTATTTATGACCACTTGAGCTCCCAAGAAAACCAGCATTTGATTGAAAACAATGAGTAGAGCCCCTGCCAAAGGCAGGTGTTAAGTTGTCATCTCGTCTCCCTCGCATGCAGGTCAAGAGCCCCCCAGGGTGGGATGGGTGGGAAGAAACAATTACGGGTCACAACCCGCCGACCATGCTTATCAAGCCTACCGTCAAAATGGAAAACGGCAAAACCAGAAATGTCCTAACGCTGACAATTTAATAATTCAGCCAGCCAGCTCATCTGTCACACATCTGAGCTGTCAGGCCATGTGTACTCTTCGAATGCAACCCTGAACACACTACCCAGGTCCAAGCAGCACACCAATCAATTGGTGAGTGCTGGTTACAGTTAGTCTAAGTCTCCCGCCTGTAGCCTAAGTGGACACGTGCCAGCACCGCCGGCGCCCAATTGGGTACTGGGACGGTGCTGGACTAGAACAGTCGTGGCATGGACACGTGGCTGTACTCAGTATGTGATGAGCCGGTACCTCAGTACCGGGACTGTAGTTGTCATGTTAGGACTGACTAGATCAGGTTGTAACTGATAGGTTAGTCCGTCCAGGATCAGTAAGTTAGTTTAACTTACGCAAAGTCTGGCCAGCCATCGTTGACGGCTGGCCAGCAGTATATGTGCCACATTATCCTAATGCCAAGGTGTCTCGTCGTTCAAGCACACACGCCATTTGGCAGTGCCCAAGCATTCCAAGCTTTGTGTTGCATAACTTGCATTAAAAACTCCAAAAACAATACACAAGACGACGACGAGCGTGCGAAACGTTCAGTTCGCAAAACACCCATTTCCATTTTTTTACCCATTTTTTGAACCAATGGCTCCCAAGAACAACAAGGGAAAGGCCCTTATGGGCGCGACTTCCTCGGAGGAGGAGTCGCCGTCGGTGACGAAGTACCAGTCGTCGTCGTCCCCGATGTCCGATGACTCGGGGACGTCGGACTCGATTGGCGAGCATGCGCCAGGAGTACGAGAACAGGGATGCTCAGGATCCCATGCATCCTGAGGATGTGGCCATGGAGGCAGCGGACCCAACGTACCGTGACGTTGTGGAGAACGTCGTGGTGCGCGTGCCCCTGATGCGTAGGGTGCGAGGGTCGACCCCGGTGGTGCGTCCGAGGGGACCACCATATGCACCACGTGGTGCGGGGGCGGGGCCCGAGTCGAGAGCAGGAGAGTGGGAGTCCGGCAGCGTGTCGGAAACCAGCTCGCTGGGTTTGTTTGGACTGCAGCCATCGTCGGCTGACGAGGCGCGCAGTGCGCAGGTGGCAGCGGATGCTGCAATGGCGCAGAGCCTGCAGGAGCAGGAGTCCGCGAAGAGCGGAGGTTGGCTGTGCGCGCACGTGAGCGCGCCCAACAAATGGAGGATGCTGCTCAGGTCCGCGCGGCATTGATGAGGAGGTCAGCGTCGCCGAGGTCAGCGTCGCCGACCCATGACGTGGTGAGGAGGGCGGACCTGGCGTGTTTCCAGCGCCTTCGACGGTCGGCAACGATCCCGAGGGAGATTGATGGGTGCTGCAGGAGTCGGAGTTTCTTTGACGGGTCCGTCGGCGTCCGAAGCGGACGACCTGGTGGAGATGACGCCGGCTATGCAGGCGCGAGAGAAGGAGGCGCAGAGGAGGCTCGCGGCTTCAAGGCGGAACGGGAGAAGAAGCAGCGGAGGCGGAACGTGATCGCGCAGAGGAAGCTGCGTGAGCAGCAGGAGCGTGACAGGGCGGAGGCGCTCGCGGCCAGGATTCGGGTGAAGATGTCTCACACCAAGGTGAGGTGTGAGCGTCTCACCGCGACCTGAAGAGCTGGAAGTACCGGAAGGTCGCGGAGATAGCACCTTGCAGGGGCCGGCTCGCGGGAGCCGAGGAGCGCTACCGCAGGAAGCTGGCCGCCTGGGAGGCAAGCGTAGGTCGCCTGGAGAGGCGTATGCTGAAGCAGCGACGCCGTATGTCGAAGAACATCAAGAAGGCTGCTGTGAGGGGATGCATGGGGGAGGCGGTAAGAGCTGAATTTGGTTTGATGCCGGATGAACGCATTTCTACCGAGCAACTTACCATTTTTTGTCGCAGCCAACGCATACCATCTCAAACCGAGACGGCACAGCGGCAAGGACCAGGGTGACGCACCGGGGCGAACCCGGTCCAGCGACCTTGTCGCACCGGGAGGACATCCGGAGGCAACTCCAACTGGCCCAGCAGATGCTGGACGAGGGGCGGGAGCTCACCCCGGGCGAGCATGGCCGCCTAGCAGACACGGTGGCGAGGCTGGTGGCCTCGCTGAAGCCAACAAAACGAAGGGCACCGGGGAGGCGTGCCAGCCACAGCAAAAACGCAGGAGGGACGAGAGGGACGAGGGGGAGGATGACGGGAGAGGGGGGGCAACCAGGGCGGGGTGGACATGGCACCCAGGAGTCTGCACCAACACGGCACGAGGGCGGGGAGCGGCAGCAGCAGCAGCAACAACAACAGCAGCAGCAGCAGCAGCCACAACCAGCAGGAACGACCACAACCTCCAATATGGCCTTGAACAGGCCCAGGTTTGATCCAAAAAAGAAAGAGGACAAGCTAGTGTTTCCGGGTTTGCCAGAGGGCCACACCCAGGACGAAGCTAGGGAGTGGTTGTTTAAGTTGTCACATGCATATGCTAGCGACAATGTCCGTGATTGGTTTGCCTCTCTACGTGCGTCCACACCCATCCATCAATCTGCCAAGCCTATCCAGCAGTTGGTACAATTGTACCAAAAGCGTGCCAGCAGCGGGGTAGACGTGGCAGAAAATGTGTTGTGGGCGCAGTTCATGGTTGATCTTAGGGCACTTGTTACCACGGGGGAGCACTTAGAAGTGCTTAAGGGCTTCCAGTGGATAGAGGCCTATAAGGTCAATAAGCGTGACTATGTGAGTGACAACAAAAAATATGTCATGTACATAGAGGGAGATGAGGAGCTGAAGAAGCTCAATGCCAAGTACCTAGTACACCTATGGCTACAAAAGGCAGAACTGGACCCACCACCCTGTCAGTAATCCTGGCAGGTCTGAAGGATAAGTGGGAGGACTTCAGGAAGGCAATGGCCTATGTGCAGCAATGCCTAGAGCCGTTTGCTGCTGCAGCCAAGGAGGAAAGGTGAAGCAGGTAAAGGGGGAGGAAGCCTCAGGTACGGGGCTCTCCAAGAAGCAGATGCAGTCGCTGGTAGCCCAGGTAAAGGCGGTAATGGGGGGGATAAAAACAAAAACAACAAAAGTGGGGGAGGTGGAAACAAGGGGGGGGAAAGAACAATAACAATAAAAACAGAAAACAAAGTGGGGGAGCTAGCAAGCCAGGGGGTGCTAAGCCAGCAGGGGGGGACAAGAGGTTGCCTCATGACCCCACCAAGCATTGCACTAGGTGCCTTTGTAAGGGGCACCTAAAAGATGACTGCTGGAAAGGCAAACCCGACTATGGTTCTGACGTTGATGTTTGTCCTGGATGCTGGAAAACACGTCACCCCATTGCAGCAGGAGCGCGCTGCACGGCACCCAGGCACAACAAGACCACGCCAGGGCGCTACAACCGCGCGGGGGCGGCAGACCAGGGTGACACCTGTAAGCTACCCTCACCATTTTTCACAAATGGTTTCCTGTTACCTTCTGTCTGCCAAGTGTTGCCTGAGTGTGATGATGTGGATTGGGAAGTGGCATATGACATGACACTGTCACACATGATGCGTGACCCACCATAGCTCCCTTAGTGCAGCAGCAGAAAAGGTAATCACGTATGGTGCTCTAGCAGAGCAACTGCACAAGGTTATGGGCCATGAGGCTGTGGCTGAAAGGCTAGCCAATAAAATACAAGGCCATGATCTGGAACAGATGTGCAGGCACGTACGTAAGCACTGTGAGCAATGTCAGCTATATGCTCCTAAGCCCAGAAAATGGCATGTGGCCACACCACCACTGGCTAGAGGCAAACTGGTTGGGGATGTTATACACGTGGTGAAGGACACGGTATACTACCTAGTCATAAAGGATGCCTGGTCAAGGTTTGTGGTAGTGGAGCCCCTGCCTGGGATGGATAAAGAGCAGCTGCACAGAGCTTTACAGATAGCCTTGGCACGTTTTCACCCCATTGAAAAAGTAATGCTGGATCAGCAGTTTCTCTGCATCCAGGACAGGAATGACCTGCCCAAGATAGAAGTGTCTGGGGCTCAAGATCATGAACGTCAGGGGTTGGTAGAACGTACCATGAGAGCCATCAGGGATGTGATAAGAAAAATGCCATCCAGGTTGGCTGACTCTGGTAGCTATGCTGACAGGGCATCTTGGGCAGCAGGGGTGACTACCCAGCTAAACGCCAAACCAATAATGTCCTCACCTTTTGGGGAAATCACCCCAACTGGCCTTCAGTCAGGCAGCTATGCTTCAGAGGTACACACTCACTACAACACACAAAGGCAGCACTTAGCCAAGTTGCTGGCAAAGAAAGACAAAAAAATGCCAGGCCTGTGTTTGAAGTGGGGGACCATGTGTTTTTTTCAGAGAGGGTGACAGAGGAAGAGCACACTCTGCCAGATGGCACGGTCCAGCTGTAGTCACCAAAATTCATGAAGAAGGGACTGCAGTCACTATACAACATGACAGAGAGCGTGTGGTCAGCAAGCATAGACTCAAGCTTTATTACCCACCACTGGCAGACGTGTCAGGGGTAGAATTCTTGGACATGGATTCAGAGCAGGAGTCTGGTGGATTGATCTCACCCAATGAATTGGCTAAGGACGTCATTGATGCAAGCACTAGTACCACAGTAGAAGCTCCTGTGTTCCTCAGTAGTGCAGCCCCACTACAACCCAATAGTCCACCTGGGCAGGAGGACGGTGCACAGGGTGAGCAGCAGGTAGCACCTCCCTCACACCTGGAGGAGTCACAAAATAGAGCAGATCCTGTCGTTCCCAGGAAGTCATTTGCTGAGATTCTTAAGGCCTTGCACAAGGCACACAACACTAAAGCAGTTGTGGCAACAGGTACAGCACAGGTCAATGCTGTAGGGGATGCAGGTCAAGATCCTAGTATTTTGGCTGTAGACACCCAAGCACAGGTGAGTATCATCAGTGCAGAAGCTGTATCTGGTCTGAAAATGAAGGCCTCACCATGGGCTAGAGTGTCAGATTTTTCAGGCAAAACCAAAATGCAGGTCAAAGGTCAGGTGAGCATTCAAATCTTGGGTATGCCCACTCCATTTCAGGTGGTTGAGGGCTACTCAGGGAATGCCCTGTTAGGGGAACCTTTTGTATCTTACCCTGGTGTTGTCATCTCAGCTGGGAGGTTGAGTGTGGCAGGGGTAGGACAGGTGCCTCTAGATCATTTTAAAATCCCTTTGAGCCAGATTAGCACTGGGTTGGATGCTGCCATCAATGCAGTTAAGCCCAAGTACCTCCCAGGTCAGGAACCGTGTGTGGAGGACCTCATACACTCTCAAAAGCTACACCCTTCAGCGTTTGGGCTTGGTAGATGGGATGTTGCATCCATGTCTCCCCTGTCCTATGATGATATTGTACGGGACTGCCAGACGCAGATTGGGTTTCTTAAGTGGCTTGAGGCTTTTACCAAAGCCAGGGAGGAGTGGGTTGTTCCAGATGCACGTAGTCCCACACACACACCACCTGTGACTCCTCTTGATGCTATGCCAGCTGGAGCCAAGAAGCTAAGGTTAAAGTTTGTGTGCAAGCATAAACCTCAGGCTGATGGGGGACCACCCATTTTCCATGCTAGGCCATGTGTTACTGAGTTCAGGGGCTCTACAGAGCTGACAGAGGCTGAGCTTTATACTCCTGGTATTCAGCAAACGTCTCTCAAGGTGTTGCTTTCCTTGTTTTTGCATCAGCTTAATACAGGGAAGGATTATGTGTGTAAAGCCACAGATATCAAAAGAGCCTTTCTAAAGGGGGACCCTGCCATAGCACAGCAGGTCTGGAGAGGTCAGGTATACGTGGTGAATACTCCTAAGGTGTGGCACAGGGATATTGTTCAACCCTTGTTGAGGCCAAACCTGGGGGTTGAAGGGTTGCAGTCAGCTCCAAAAATTTTTAGGCTGTCTGCACAGGAGGTATTCATGAAGCTAGGGGCCACCTATGATGACATTGACCCTTGCTTGTTTGTCATCCCACACCCTGATGGAATGATGATGTTTGTCTGGCATGGGGATGATCAGTTAATCTCAGGTCCTAGAGCTGCAGTGGATGCTTTCATAGCTCAGGTGTCTGCCAGTTTTGAGATTGGCAAGCAGCTAGAGCTGGGCAAGGAGCCAGTCAAGTTCTGTGGCATGATGCTTGAGTTGCTGCAGCAGCAGGGCAGCTGGGTTTGTTCCATGCAGGCCTCTGCTGAATACATTAAGTCTTGTCTGGATGTCCTGCCTGTTCACATCACCCCTGACATGTGCCCTACCATTAGAGGCAAGCTTGGTTGGCTATGTGCTACATGTGCACCCCACCTGGCTTTTGTGAGCAGGGTAGATGATGAGGTACTACAGGAGGTAGGAGCACGGGCAATCAAGCAGTTGTTGCATGATGGTCCACCTTTGATGCTTCACTCACTGGACCTGTTTACTCCCATTCACATCACGTGCATGATGGATAGTTCAATGGAGTCCAGGGTAGTTACCAAGGTTCAAGCCAGAGAGGCTGGATTGTTTTTCCTGCATAACCAAGGTGGGAAGAAGTCACTAGTCTCCTGGTTCAGTAGATTGCACAAGAGGAAAGCTGTGAGTAGCAATGTAGCTGAATGCAGGGCTGTGGTATCTTCTGTCTTGCATGCAAGGTATCTCAATCACTTGCTGGTCTGGCTTCAACACCAGGCTGGTAGCTCTGCAGGAGTGAAAGCACATTTGCTGACTGACTCTCAATCTATCATCTCTTTCCTTGCCAATCCTTTGGCTGTACACTCGGACCTGGATTGGATTGTGCTAAAACAGGAATGCAAGTACCTGGAGTCTAAAGCCCACGTCAGGGACAAAGACAATGCTGCAGATGCACTGACCAAGGTGCCACAAGCAGCAGGACCACAATACCAGGTCTTGTATGGGTTGATGAACCCTGGTTACAGTCTGAAGTGACTGGCACGTTGTACATGTTAGCCCATGACCCCCTGCCTAATACTGCAGCTGAAAGGCTGCAGTGGCAGCTGGGTAGTTTTCTGACAGTGAGAAGCACTGGTCTAGAAAGTTGGGACATGATGAATGTGTTATTTATTGAATAAAATTTTGTGAGACACTTGTTTGGATGACCATGACATGCTGGGGCCTGGAGCACCCATCTCACTCAGTTAAGAAACCATGCTTGAGACATGGGGCCTTTTTAATGCATCTCTTGTACATGTGTGAGGTGACCTTTGGGTCCTAGTAGGTTATCTGACAGTTTTTAAGGCATTGGGAATGGCTGCGTCCATTTGATGGCTATGTGTGTTTCTGTTGAAACCCAAAGAAAACTTAAAGTGGGAGTTAGTCTAAGTCTCCCGCCTGTAGCCTAAGTGGACACGTGCCAGCACCGCCGGCGCCCAATTGGGTACTGGGACGGTGCTGGACTAGAACAGTCGTGGCATGGACACGTGGCTGTACTCAGTATGTGATGAGCCGGTACCTCAGTACCGGGACTGTAGTTGTCATGTTAGGACTAACTAGATCAGGTTGTAACTGATAGGTTAGTCCGTCCAGGATCAGTAAGTTAGTTTAACTTACGCAAAGTCTGGCCAGCCATCGTTGACGGCTGGCCAGCAGTATATGTGCCACATTATCCTAATGCCAAGGTGTCTCGTCGTTCACACACACACGCCATTTGGCAGTGCCCAAGCATTCCAAGCTTCGTGTTGCATAACTGTTACATCAGATTTTATTACAGCTTTTTGACGCAACTTCCGTCAGCATTCCACACATGACCGGCCGTTCAAACAAACGGCGCCTGACTTACAAAAGGCAAAGCTAGTTGCCAGTAGGATTCCCCGGTAAACAACAAGTCGTCCCCATTCGTCTAACAAGCCTCTCTGCATGTACAGCCACAAGGTTGTGGCGGCCCTTTCTTTCCCGCATTCTGTTTAATAAACTATTTTCAGAGAAATCCGAGTATGCCGGTTTCCAGGGTTTCCGCATGAAAGTTGGGTGAGAAACTGGAAAAAACTACGTTTCCTTTGCCCCAGTACCTCAACAAACTCGTAGAAACCTAATTATCAACCTTTGAACGCATCATCATGGTCGTGCCACCCAACAGCCACTGAAATTCGCGCGAAAACTGGCGAGATCTACCTGCCGCCATCGCCGTCGTCTTCACCTTCGTCCCTCGCCTGATTTCAGTGGTACATATTTGTTTGCAGCTGTCACCAAAAAAATACCAAAAATACCAGGATTTTTTCTTGAATTCTATGAGATGTTTCTGACCTATGTTGAAAGTTTCAGACCAAAAATCGCATGTTTAATAGGTTTGCCACGTGTCAGATTACAACGCGATACATCGCGTTCTGACCCTACAACGCGATGTATCGCGTTGTAAAAAAACACGGGTTAAAAGCCATATCAAGGAGAATGTATTAAAGCCATATGCCTTATCTCTGGGATATGTGCTACAGATCCTCCCAACGGAGTTATGTTTCTAATTAAGGGGAGGTGGCACCCCCAAAACCTTAAAAATTGACCTATGCTAATATCACTTGAAATTCATTTGCACAATGCTAAGTTATGATTGTGGGCACTAAATAACATCTCTAGTGAGTTGTCCATGCACTTGTTGGGGGTACTACCCCCATATATACGCCAATAATGCGCTATAAATAGCAAAAGACGCTAATTAGGGCTGGGTACGCCCCAGTCAATGCACACATTTATTTGCAAAACTGTCTGCAGCGTTTTTAGTTCCCTGAGTTTGTAGCTTGCCGAGCTATTTACATCATGGAAAGGGCTAAACCTCGAACAGTTATTAATTTCCCCGCAAAACGACCCATTTTTTACCGGACATTGGGAATAACTTTTCATAAACACGTCAAAAAAATACTTTTTTCTGCAGCAAAAATCCGTCTAACAGGGGGACAACTGTCTTCCAAGTCCCAGGTCATTCCGACAAGTCTAGCTCAAGTTATAAAGTTAAACGTGCTAAAACCTGAACATAAGCTAAAGGAGGGTTTTCTTTGTACAAGGCCAGTTAGGCATGATGTTTTCCATCCAAAAAGCCTGAAAGCATGCCCTACTCGATCACAAAACATAAGCAAACAGCTAGGCACCTCATCTGCCCTCACCTGCCCTCAGCATGGCCAACCTTGCCAGCCCAAGCATAGCAACACGATCCTTAGGCATACATGCCAAGAGAGCATACACAACAGTCAACCCAAGGTTACCTTGTAAACTTCATGATTAGAACTGAGCAAATCTATGACCAAAAGCACATATAAATAACTCTAGCACACTGATGACGACCCATGCTCACGGTTTGGGGTCACTGTGACACGCACTGATGGGTTCCCTAGACGACCACCTGACAGGCGCTAAGGACCACTCAGTAACCAAGTTAATACAATTACACTTTACATGCCATTCAACATGCATCAAATACATGCTGAATATGTTATGAAGCACAAAGGGGTGGCCACACACCTCATACACCTTCACCCTCCCTCGAGCATGGCCAGATATATAAGCATGTGAATAGCAATAATGATGATGGCACTAAAATGCCTAACCAGCACTATCTATGTTTCTCCCACGTTAGAGTGTAAGGTTTATGCCAACCAAGCTAATCAACACAGCAACAACTCCTTCACTGCCCTACCTGAGATGGGCAACAAACTGGAACTATGGAGGGCAAGGAACCGAGGAGATCATGGCATACAAAGCTTGCATGCAGTCAACCTTGTCAACCATGGTTGGCTCAGCACATCGCAGTCTTTTCACATCATCATATCAAGGGAAAGCTCAAATAAACCAATGGTGGCAGCTATCTACATGCAGTCACACAAATGCAATATCTCCAACATGATCGCCAATAAAACACTTCCTCCCCTGCACGATAAAATGGAAAGAAACCATTGGCGGCCCTCCAGCGCATGAGCGCTGTGATGCCGCTGCGAAGAGAGGGTGCGTCACTCTCACACAACAAGAAGCTTCCATACGCACACCATCCTTGCCAGAACACGTTTTATGAAATGCCTTAAACCTTCCCGAGAAGCTATAGGCTTGGACTGAAGCGGCCCTGACCACGACATCAACGAAAACAATCTAAAGCTGCCAGGTATTCGGCAAGCAACGGCGAGCTAGCTGGCGGAAACTGCCCAAAAAGAACGCAAAAAACTTCGAACGATGAGCTCATAGAAGAAAGAACTGATAGCACATAACATTCGCGACAAATCTATACATTGCCCTCGCAGATCCCTCGCTCAGGCGCGCAACAACGGCCGTTCTTCCATGGAAGGTTCCGACATGCACTGCGCAGGCCTGAAGAATTACTTACCGAGAATGGCCGAAAATGTAGCAAAAAGCACCAGTTCAGTTTGGAATTCAATGCTACCGATATTAATGCATCCTTCACGGTCAAAAAGCCCCCCCAAACTGCGAATTTACTGCCGCTATCACGAATTCTATTTTATTCCGCGCGACCAAAAACTGCAGTTTGCCCCCCATGCCGATGGCAGTAAAAGAAAGCAGCGAGATTCTAAACCAGCTACTTGCCGCCACAATCCAACATCATTACATCATCGTCTTCAACATTCGAGCAATTTTTTTGCATTTCTCTAGCCCTACATTGCTAGTTTCGCCTAAACGCAGTCGCCATGGCCACTTCCGCAAGGGGTGCGCGCACCGTGCACCCACTTTTCACGGTACGGCTGGTACCGCGAATTTTTTGGCGCGGAAAATATTCGGCGCGCCACGTCCCCTTAATTAATTAATCCATTCCATCCCATCCCCTCCCACTGAGGACTTATGCTCACGTGACGCAGTCACATGTCTAAGGAACCTAGGCGACTAATTGGCGCCGCGTCGGTCGTGACGTTGTTTGCTCCGTTGGATCTGCATCTACGGCGATCGTGGGTTGTTTCGAAACCCGGTCGATGAGATTTTACGGAGAAGTCAGGTATATAAGTGATCCTTATTTTCCACGTCGGGTGGAATGAATTTAACTGGCGTGTCATGTTGACGGGTGCCGATCGAGGGTCGGGCCACGCTCTTTGAGAACTTGAGTATTTGAGAACTGGACTCGAATTGAAGTTGAAGTTCCGAAGTGGACTCGAGACAATCAGTATACAACAAATCCGTACAAACAATTGGTATAAAACAACCATATAGAACAAACATCGGTATAAAACAAATCGGTATAAAACAAAATCGGCCATGGGGATACTATGTCCCAACCCCTGTTCGCCTGCGGGTTAGTAAAGCCAATTCTCCCCGGCGTTGCCACACAAGGACAATTCCTTGATAGCCGATGGGATCCGCCGGCCCCTGTCGAGTACAACCCAGAGACTGGAGAACACGAAGACGAGGTGGCCGAGATCGTGGACCACCATCGTCCTCAGACCAATTTCACCTAGCTGCGCTACCAAGCTAGCAAGTTGGTGTGCAGGCGCGCCGACATGCGCGCCGACCTTCCAGAGACTGCCGTCAGGCCCCAACAGGTTCTGTCTGACGTCTAGGGCCGACCCGGCCCCTAGAAGATCTCGTACTTCTGGCTAGGCCCAAAATAACTGGTCCGAAACACACAAAGAACCAAATAAACACACAAAGTCCCGAACTTGGGACAAATTCCCAAGTCAGTCCCGAGTTGAGTCCTATAGTTGGGCGGACTATGAATTAAGCGAGCTATCGAAAGTCCCAAACGAATTACAAATGACTTTCGACTTATTTATTGAAGGCTTTGTTACGCCCATACAAAGGTCTGGGCCGTAACACTAAGCTGTGGTGAGACACTAGTAATAAGACCATGGTACTACACCCTTTCCGCCCCGCGTTTAGACTGCGGCACAAACTTGGCATAGCGGCAGTCCGCCGTGAACATGCCGCTGGTCGCATAGTCCTCGTCGGTGCCCTCCATGGGCACCTCTGCGCCCTGCTTGGAGAAGGACTGGCCCAGGATGCCGTGGACTGCACCCGCTGCCTTAAACTCCTTGACTTGGAAGTTCTGTAAAATGAAACACATCCCGAGGCGCACAGTGCATACTCAGGTGGCGACAGACTTAGGCAGCCACAACACACAAGATTTGGCATGATGTTGAGATGGCTTTCATCCCAGGATTGCAACATCCAGTCATAACCAAGCAGCAAAGCACAACTTTAAGCATGTATTCAGTCTTGTGCCACAGGATGGAAACTCTTAAGCAAGAAAAACATTACTCCATACACGTCTGCAGCACAGCATGCATGCGAGCATGTCCTCACTGACATGTCAGAACCCCAACGGAGAACCGACTAGATCATAAATCACTAATACCAAACATAGAAAACAAAAAACAAGCTGAGGGGATGATTATTTAATTACTCAAAAGCACGCAACTGCGTCACGTGAGTACGAATGAAGGAACCTTATACCCCTTAACACAAAGAGGGATGGCGCCCTCTCACTAGCTTGCACTCCCTTCTCTCCATCGTAGCTCCGAGGGATAGTGATTCTTCCTCGAGAATCAACTAGGGTGCAACCACACAGGCGTGCACTACATAACCGTCTGATATGAAAATGCATACAATTACATTTACGGAAAGCAACGCCAACTAATTTTAGGGGCATGCAACTTGTGCAAGCATTTCCATGCAGTGAAAAATTAAAGATTATGATGTGTTGAATGTTGTCATTCTCGGAATTTCTTGTTGAGAGATATCTTTCCGAGAACCAATTCAAAAACAAAACACAAATAACATGGGCCAAACAGCGGCACTCTCTCCTATTTACATTACATTACATTATTTCATTTGTACATTTTGTAGTACTCCCTCTTCAGTCTTCCCCCTCCCCATCTGACTCTTCCCCCAACACAAAATCAGTTACACTTCTTTACTCCCCCATCTTTACGCACATTTAAAACCCTTCACCCCTGGTACAAAAAGAGCCTTTCCAAATGTGAAATATGTGCAAGAATGTACCCAACTCACCAGAAAGTTCTTGCCGGGTCCCTTGTTGGCTTCCCAGAACGCCGCGCGCACCACCTCCACCACAATCTCGATCATGCCCGGCGCACTGATGTAAACGCGTGTCCTCCTGCGGGTCACCATCAGCCCCGAAGGCAGCTTGCGGGTGCCCAGCTTGCCCTCCATGGGGACCTGGGCAAATGAGACATTCATCGAGGCATGGAACGGATTAACAAAACGCACTGTTGTTATTTATCTTTTTAGTGGCCCCTCGATCATCACACGAAAGGCACACAGCTTGATGTGCCAGTGTGGGATAACATCATGCCCACAATTCGCAAAGAGATATTGTAATATTGGGCATTCCATCCCACACGGACATTGAAATGACATACCGTAGAGGTAAACATCACTTTGCAACAAATTGTTTTGCAAACCAATTACTAGAAGAAAGTGAATGCTTGTTATGCACAACTCTTTCCACATGAAAATGCGACGCGGCGCTCTATTTGTATACAGTCCAATGAACTATTTGTATACCGTCTATCTATACAAAATGAAGTACACAAGAAGAGCATCATTTGAACAAGAGTTTGGGAGCCGGAATAAAGCAAAACATTAGTTAACCCCATTCACTCCCAAGAATCACCAGTCTTTCTTGAAACAAGGAGTGGACCGGGACATCATGAATGAATGGCAAGATGAAATCAAGTAAGAAAACAATTCAGGACGTAGTGCCTGCCCCCAAGTAACAGAGAAACCTAGGGTGAGTGGACAGAAGGAAACTACCTAGGTGACACACTGCGTTAATTGGCTGTATTCCCAATCCGCCAAGCAGAACAGACGTTAAAAACCCTCATTCAATATCTGTGTAACTTCGACTTGCTCACAAAATGCCTACAAACTACATTAGCTTTGAACCAATCCTACTACTTGCGAAATTGGCCTCTAGGGCTTGCCATGCAAATTTCTTTCGTCACAAAATATGGCCACTGGAACGAGCCGCCGTCACGTCACAAGCATGGCCAAGAGCATGTGGATCCTTTTGAGCAAACAACAGGTCTATTTTGAGAGTGTTGCACAAAAGTATGGCATGAAATAAAACGCGTATTGCCGTATTTTTGCGGCTCAGTATTATTTAAAGACATTTTTCCTCCTGTTCACCTTTGCCCGGACTTACAGACTTTTTTTTTGCAAACTTATAGCCCGAGGCGGGGCCCGAGATTAATTAAGAGGTACCTTGAAATTAAATAAGAGACATGCCTCTATCAAGATATATTTTTGGACGCGAGTTTCGATTGGCGTTAACTTGTAGTATTGGACGACAAGTCGACAACATGTCAAGCCGTTTACATTTTCACGTAGTTGTCGAAAAAGGGTCAGCTATATACCCGACTTCTCCGTCAAATCTCATCGACCGGGTTTCGAAACAACCCACGAACGCCGTAGATGCAGATCCAACGGAGTAAACAACGTCACGACCGACGCGGCGCCAAATAGTCGCCTAGGTTCCAAGCTTTTCTGCGAGCCATTTTCGTGCCGCGTCGTGTACTCGGGATCCGGGATTCCGGGAACTCCGTCCAATACCGTCGTGCAGTACCACCAATGCACTACCAATCTATCAATCGTAAAATACTACGACTTAACGCCAACAGAAACTCGCCTCCAAAACTATATATTCATAGAGGCACGCCTCTTATTTAATTTCAAGGTACCTCTTATTTAATCTCAGCCCCCGCAGACTTGTCTTCTCCCGGTTAGGGCTAAGTTTTGCAAAAAACCCAAGTCCTAAGTCGAAACCATTTTTTCCTCCTGTTATTTGCCAACCGGGCTCCTTGTGTCTTTCCTCCACCCAAACTGTTCAGCTCATCTCACACTGCCTGGACTGCAACCGTTGAAGCAAAAACTCATCAAAACGCCTCAGAAAATACCAACGACTTACCCCGTTCAAGACGATGGTCCCAAACGAGGCGGCGTAGGGGGCCCCTGGGCGTGAGTCAGCATCCACCAGCACGCGGTCGTTCCCGTACATGATGCTGATCTGGTCCATCCACGTGCGGGCGTCGCCATCCTGGTTGGAGACACGGCTATCATTGGCTGCCTTAATGCTGGCACCGCCAGCGGCATCCGATGCGCCAGCAGCACCCATGAGCCTCACGTTCATGTGTAGCCGCTCGTCTGACAGCACGCAGTACGAACGCTGCGCACGGCCCTTAAAGTCAAAATGGTCGCCGCGCGCGCTCACAAAGTGGGGGTCGGATGTGGCAGACGAGAGATCAACCACGCGCACAGGGCCGCTGAACACCGCCTCTCCCACATTGCCAAAGGATTCGAACAAGCCCGCCAGGAAGGCGGTGAAATCCGCTGACAGGAAGCGGTCCTTGATGTATTGCACGGTGTGGCTCACCGATCCAAACACGATCCTGATATCGATCTCATCCTCTGCCGGCTCATCCAGCTGCAGCAGTTTCCGCCGGCTGCTGCTGCTTCCACCAAACGTGAGTCTCACGCCCCCCTGGCAGGGGGGGATCTCAAACCAGGCGGCGAGCAACTCACGAATCCTGTCAACATCGAGGGTGTCGTTGTACCTGCACGTGGCAAAGGATAGGCGGAAGCTGCCCTGGACATACTCGCTGGAGGTGCACGAGGGGACGACCAAGGTTTTTTGGCCCTCCACAGGGATGAGGTCGGCGTAACAAGCTGCAGATTGTAGAAAACCGCACCAGCGTGTAGCCAGGGTCGCACATGGCAGGCACCGATCCAACAAGAAGGCCAAATGTGACAAGGACCAAGTGAGGTTGGTGGCAAGGGGGATGCATTGTCAGCGGAGGTTGGGGTCAAGTTCATCGCCTAGTGGTTGGCTTAGTAATATGCATAGGCCAATATGTCCATTTACTGTACTGTGGGGAAGCTGCACACAAGTACATTTAGTGAAAGTCACATGAAGTGTAATCAGGCTCAATCGATTGATTAACTTGCGTTGGGAGGGCAACTGATCTGGCACCCAGCTGTATTCTGATCACCCAGCTGTATAACCCTGTATAAAAGCGGACCACTGATGTGGTTATTAAACCGGTACGCTGGATGGCATGAGTGGCTTATAATTAAAAACACCCAATTGTTGAGGCAGTACTCATGCTGTTCCAGCATAGAGATGTGTAAAAGGAAATTTACTGCACTGAGCCAGGAAAGAACCGGCCAACCGGGACATTCCAATCTGACAACCATAACCAATCCAGACCGCTCTACAACTATAAACCTATAAGGCTAATATTTACCACTACCAATCACCACTGTGCTGGAAACACTCCAAGCGACTACCACCATTTACACACACAACAAACCCCTCATACTAGTGATCTGCCCTTTGATCAATGGACCGTTCATACACAGTATCAATACAGTGGATCGCTGTGACAGCGATGACACACGGGGTCAGACTGCAGTGAACCCAATGAGATGCCAGTGTAAGGAGGTTTCTAAGTACTGGCGTCGTTACCATGAATGCAGTGCGCAAGTGGCAGAGAATCTTGATTCAAGGTCCACCAGGGCTGGCAGTCTGTTGGTTTTGTTTATGTACATGTGCCAGATTTTCTGTGTTGTTCGAGTGGAGAAATAACATCCTATAAGGAATAGTAACCAGGTGGGGTTCGGCTCGTGAGGCTGGAGAGCCGTAAAGCATCTAAACCTGAAGCTGTACTGCTATTGGATGAGCCAGGTCCTGAATATCTGGGTGTTCTAATAATATGCTTGCTCACAAGGGTTGGCCTCTCGTCATAGTAGTAAGATTCTGTGCTGTGGAGTGCTCTGGACAGAGAGATTAGGGCTCAACCCAGGCTCAACCAGTTAGTCTCTGGTGTCGCCGGGTGTGCAAATCTAAGGAGAAAATGTCGCAGGTGAATCATGTGCACGTTGACCTATTACTGGAAGATGTCCTTGGAAATATCTCATGCTAGCAGTTACTTCCTAGAAGTATTGTATTGTGAGCTGGGCATTCGTTATGAGGTTTTGGCAGGTATGGTGTGGATTTAACAGGACTCCAGGTGGATGTGCTGACCTGCACGAAAGTTTATATTATCATGGACTTCAAAGGCCATGGAGCATCCATGTATACCAACAGGCATGTGCAAACATTACCCTTAATCACAGTGTCTCTATGTTCTTAGCCTCTACAGCACCCAGCGTATAGTGTGTGTGTGTGTGTGTGGTACTATGAGCTTACGTAAACCTATTGAGATCAGGTTTCAAATTGGACGGGGGCAAGGGCACTAGCTGACGTGGCACTCGTAACTAGTGTGGGCCACACTAATTCTACCCCAAGATACCACCCCGAGATACCGGTTCGCAATTAGCGTGCGCCACACTAGTTCTACCCCAAGATACCACCCCGAGATACCGGTTCGCAATTAGCGTGGGCCACACTAGTTCTACCCCAAGATACCACCCCGAGATACCGGTTCGCAAATAGCGTGGGCCACACTATATACGTTGTGTGCCGTAGCTGGCGCATTGGTCTCTAACATTGGTCCCCTCCTTTCCATAGTAAGGCTGCCATATTCCTTGCCATTCTGCCCTACACAACAGCCAGCTCTATGCACCCGTCAATCCTAATCATGACGTATGAAGTTAAGAACAATCCATGGGTCTTAAATAGGACCAGATGTCAACATTTATGTACTTCAGGATTGTGATCATGATGTAAGCAAGCTCGAAAAAAGATTAGGGGAGGGGGGGGGGAGGAGGGTGATTTAGCAAGGTAGAATTGTAGTTAAAAAAGAAAACATCATGGCACCACAGCCGATTAATTGTGTGACCCACAGCTTGCTAGAAATTAACACCAGAAGGAACATATGGAATTATTTACCAACAACAAGGGCATAATGATTTATACCAAAACCCTGGCACTATTATACGCATCCATTTGGTTTCGAGGCAGTTTTGAGTCTGGTTGTCGCTATGTAGTAGAATGTCTTGAATAACATACAGTCATAACTACCATTTCTGTGCTTGTCAATCTCACTCACACAATCTGTCATGTCAATACATGCAAGTGTTCGCATTCCTGCATGGATCGTGTGTACAATGCCGAATCTGCTGGTCTGCTTCTGACATGCCTGCATGATTATCTCTGACAGTCCCCACACAGATATATCCCAAGGGTCCATGCAACTGGCAGCATGATCAAATGACACAAGGTGTGTAAACAAACCTGGAAGGCACCGATCTCCCGCCTGGCGGTGCCCAGGAGACCGCCCATCATTCAGCTTGCAAGAATAGCCGGCAAGACAGCCCCAGTCGTGCCCCCTACGCCTGCGGTTGTTGGCACAGACTGGTGGGGTCAACAGGTTCCAGCACGGCCATGGTACAGGTACATGAGACATGACCAACAGCGATGAATAGGCAGACACAGGCACTACAATGCATACTGACACCACTGCGTTCTTTTTAATATTTGGGACAGGATTACCCTAGGGAGGAGCGTGCTGAGTGAGTGGGTATTCCTTTCTATAATCATTCAGAAGCATGCATGGGCTAAAATGACTAAGACCTTACAGGTGTGCTCCAAAAACAACTGAGATCACATGTCATTACTGATTTACAAATAGATTCCAACGCTAGAACTTAGTGCTTGTGTGCATTACTAAAGAGTCCCCTAAATTTACAAGGCAGATCAAACTAGCAAGTCACCTGCACAGCATTGCGCCCGGCTTGCGACCCATCATGACAGTATTCACCCGATTACGAAGAGGTAACACATCTTGTCCATGCGAACAAATGCCTACCAGGGAATAATGCAGCCTCCACTAACTGGCTGCGACAGTATGACAGTTGATCTGACATAAGCTAATGGTTCAACTCAATTGCAGTTGCCTAGTACCTTTGATCATTCCGAGCTTCCTGGTACCATCTAAAGGACATACAAAATCTAATTGCGAGTTCTGCAAAATTCAGCTGCATGCCTGGAGGAGCTGCCATGGCTAGGTCATGCATTTCTGGAACTCACAATTCATGTGAAAAAGTGCCCTCACCAACTGTCCTTCGACCATACATTCAGCCGCCATGCAAAACCGTTGAACTAAAAGCAAAAACGAAACACACGTCCAAGAAAGGTCTTTTCACGATTCAGTTTTCAAATAAATTCTGAGCGAATCTCCCCGTGCAACATTCCCACAGGCTTGGATTTTCTGCAAACCTCAAAACTCACTCCTCTGGATAGGACTGAATTGAACTGGAGGATCGGCCAAACAAAGTGTTAATTAAGCTACTATTTAGCTACATAAATCTTACATAAAACAACATATTTATGGTAAATCAAGCACAAATGCCTACCATGCAGCACCAACGGCCCACCTCATCCAGAACCTACCCGCATACTTGTCCACGCCTCCATCAGTGTTGCTGACTGTGTAATTGAGCCCTCGCCCGTCAATGATGATGTTCAAGCCCGGCCCGCCCACGAAATGCGTGGTGCCATCTATGCCCAACAGGATGTCATCATCGTCGCCGCCATCGACAAGGTCGTCCACACCACCATACAGGACGTCACTGCCCGTGCCGCCGTGCAGCTTGTCATAGACCAGGTCCTCCCCGTGGAGGTAGTCATCACCCCCCCCTCCAAACAAGGTGTCGTTGCCGGTACCGCCCCAGAGCATATCGGAACCATCGCCTCCATCCATGGTGACCCTGCCTGTCCCGAGCTTGGTGAGTTTGTCGTTGCCTGTGCCACCCAGCACAGTAAAGGACCCGCTGGCTTGGCCACTAACCCTCACATCATCATTCCCATCTCCGCCTGACACAGTCACGTTGGTGCCAGATGCGACATCAACACTGATGTCATCGTTGCCATTGCCGCCCACCACATTAAGATTAGCAACAGATAAAAAATCTGCACTGATGTTATCGTTCCCATTGCCACCTGATACGGAAACAGTACCTGAGGCAAACATTATATCAACATCGATGTCATCGTTACCATCGTCGCCTGCTATTGTCGCCATGGAGGCAGCATACATAGAACCATGGATGTCATCGTTGCCATTGCCGCCCGATACGTCCATGGTGCCAAATCTGGCGTTAACATCGATGCCATCGTTGCCACTGCCGCCTGCTACATCAGTGTCGCCATTATACATAGTACCATGGATGTCATCATTGCCACCGCCGCCCGATACGTCAATGGTGCCGAATCTATGTGCAACATCGATGTCATCATTACCACTGCCGCCTGCTACGTCAGTGGCGCCATTATACATAGTACCATGGATGTCATCGTTGCCATCGCCGCCCGATACGTCCATGGTGCCAAATATATGTGTAACATCGATGTCATCATTACCACTGCCGCCTGCTACGTCCGTGGCGCCAGCATACATAGAACCATGGATGTCATCGTTGCCACCGCCGCCCGATACGTCAATGGTGCCGAATCTATGTGCAACATCGATGTCATCATTACCACTGCCGCCTGCTACGTCCGTGGCGCCATTATACATAGTACCATGGATGTCATCGTTGCCATCGCCGCCCGATACGTCCATGGTGCCAAATCTATGTGCAACATCGATGTCATCATTACCACTGCCGCCTGCTACGTCCGTGGCGCCATCATACATAGAAGCATGGATGTCATCGTTGTCATCGCCGCCCGATACGTGAACGCTGCCGAAACCATGTGCAACATCGATGTAATCGTTGCCATCACCGCCCGCTACAGTAAGATTAGTCCCTTTAGTCATTATTGTGCTGATGTTATCATTGCCATTGCCACCCGATACGAAAATGTCATCCGAAAGTCCGTTATAGCCAAATCTGATATCAGCAAGGATGTCATCGTTGCCATCGTCACCCGTTATGGAAGAACTTTCTGCTGAATAGAGAAACGCAGCGATGTTGTCGTCACCATTGCCGCCCGCGACGTCAACGTTGGTAGCAAACACAACGCTAACTGAGACGTTATCGTTGCCATCGCCTGCTGCGACTGAAACTGCTCCAAAAGGGAGACTTACAGGGATGGCATCGTCACCAGCGGTGCCTGGGTAATGCATCAAGGGGTCCGTGTCCAGGGAAATGGGAAAACAGTACATGGTGGCAGAGAAGTGTAGGTTTAGAGGGGACAAGCATAGAGGTGAGCTATTACAGGCACAAGCATTAAAACTAACTAGAATGCATAGAAACAACAAAGAAATGGGGATGCGAAACAGGATCATGGGGATATGTCGATTTGGCAACAATATTGGCCTCTAGGCAGACTATGTGAGCAGTCACTCCTTTCCATTTCTGCTTATGCAACAACTGCATTTACTCCAGGCACAAAGTTGGAGCCTTACCAGCCACATTCACTCGGTTTCATAAAAGCAACAACGAGAGTGACCTTGAGGGCTGGGGGCGTGGGGTGGCCGATTGGAGTACTATGCGGGTTTGAATGAAGGCTGTTTCATTAAAGCTTCCACAGTGACCAGGCCTAGTGAGGAACCGGGGGTACTTCCATGCTTTGTTAACTTTGTTACCCATGCCTCTCACCGACCGTCCTGGACAACAGAGAACAGCGAACAGTGAGCTGTGCATCAGCAGGGCACTGCGTATGCAGATTGCATTGGCCAATTCAAGACTGCCTGCTGGGCAATCAGTGGACATTGAACCCTACTGCACTGCGACACGAGGCGATCATCCCGCGCTCGTATAGTGACGTATACTAAGCTTCAACACTGGCAGCTGACTGCTGAACACACGCAAGTGCAGGGACAGGAGATAGACAAGGATGTTGTAACTAATGTTTATGTATATTGTATGCACACCCCGCATGCGATATGGGAAACACAAATAGATAGTTAGGGTTGTGCAGTGGGCATGGATATCCGTCCTCAAGCTTATTTATGGAAGAAACGGCTGTCAGAGAGTGTGCTACATTGTGCTTTACATGAAGGAATTATGACAGGCAGGCAGGCAAAGGTGTGTTACAGCTCATATGTCACACCCGGACTCTTCATTTAAACGCACCGGGGAAAGATGTTGCCATCCCAGGCTGCTGCATTCAGAAGGAGGAAAACAAGAAGGTGGGCAGGGATGACGCTGTGTTAGGATGTTATATTCATTCCTTTCTATGCCATCCACGCATCCCTTACTATGTCCCTTCAGCCGCCCCTATCCCTCCTTTGAATCTGGACCTGGTGGGGGACCAAGCCCCCCTCCCTCGCCCCCCCCTAACCACTCCGCCTCCGGCAGGGCACGTTGAAGCCAAAGTATGGAGAATTCTGACGGGGGCCGCATCCTCACGTAGCCCAGCTGGGGTGGTGGGGACTAACACGATCCTGTCATAGCGAAAACAATGATTGGGAAACTTTCAAAGTGATTTCAGTCGCTGCATTGCTACACAGACAAAGTGCTGAGCTTGCTAGATTATACTGACGCGCTGACGGAAGACGACGCATATAAATGAAACGGTAATTGCGGTAAGCGGGATATACGTGCAAAGGCTTATTGATGAGCCATCCATAGAATATATGAACGGCCTTGTTATGACATGCTACGTCCTTGTTATGACATGCTCACATGGGTCTTATTGCACCCATAGATCCTGACGGATCGTTTAATAGCGTGTCCTTTTGCAGCTGTGGCATGCCTTGGATGAAGGAGAAAGGGGGTCTCTGCCCTTTCTCATGTTGTGCACACACAGGGATTAAAAGCACTTCGGTGCTCCGTGACTCCCCAACTGGAGCACGAGTTTAATTAATTAATTAATTAATTAATTAATTAATATGAACGGCGCGCATGCGCACGCGGCCGGGTGACCGGCCGTGTTGATGCTGCTTACTTCGATGTTTAGCGATCGAGAAATGTTGCACTACGGCTGATGAACAGAAACGTAATATGTACAAAAATTCATTACAACATGCAAATGCCTGATACATCACTTCGCTTTATCTGTTTATACAGCGGGTGATCAACTATTTCTGTATGTACAATCGACAGTCATAAGCCGCCGTTGTCACAGAAGCTGTGAAAACGTGGCTACCTATCACAGCGTGGCTACCTACGCGCACAATATTAGATATCTCCTGAAACAGTGAATACCGAGAATGTATGGGGGAAAAAAGCAGGTGTACCTAGTTAGGTTGTGGCTACCGTTGGCGCCTTGGCGGTTAATGGAAAGAGACAACGGGTAAACTAGCCAGGATCCACAATGATGTCGTGGGAGAGCTTACCACCACCAATATGCCTTGGAGGATAGCGAAGAACGCAATAGTCAGGAAGGTCGATGATGACACTGCGGCCATCTTTCCCCGCATTAATAATATTAGTTGCGGGATCATTGGCCCCGACGCTGCTTCGCAGGTTGTTCCCCTCACGGCTCACAGGTCGGGACGAGGCGGATGAAGTTTTTTTGCGCTTCTTCCTCAAACCACTCAAGCGCTCACTCAACCCCTGTCGGACCACCGGCACCGGCGGCGCGGGAATAAACTCTACTCAACTCAACTCAAGTTACTCAACTCATCAACCCCTCCAACAACCCCTCACACAACCCCTCACGTATCTTGGCCCTCGGCCGTTTCCAAATCTCTGCTGCCCAAGTGCGGCGTGGGCAACAACAACATTACAACAACGTGACAACAACCCCTCACTGAACGAGCGTTGCGATTATAGGCGGATTTACGCCGAATGGTGCGGTGACACGTTGCATGGGCTACCGCAGTCCAAAACCAATGAATGACACCACGTAATCATTATGAATTAATGATCATGATGACAGGCGGGGCAATACAATTCTTAAATAATCAAGTAACGTGCGTTGTAACTTTCACGTTAAAACTTTCGTCGGCGGAGCCCATTTTCGGAAGAACATCTAGTTAGTATCGCAGTAGCCCATGCAACGTGTCACCGCACCAAACAAAAGAAAGTTACAACGCACGTTACTGGATTGTCAGATACATCGCACGTTACTTGATCATGATGACACTCGTCGCTCCCGGGTTGTTGTCACCCGGTTGTTGTTATGTCACGTCTTGTCAGGCACACCCTTCCCCTTCCGAACAATCATGGCCATTCCCGGGAATCTCGCCACTAGTACCTACTGAATCGGGATGTGATCACCGACCCGGCGTTCCGTTCGTCCTTCCAACATTTCCCGGTGTACCGTAGCCCAAAGTACATTTTTCGGCGAATTAAAATTAAGTTTTTGGGTTGGGAGTTCGGATTTCGAACCCTGCAGTCCAAATAATGACCATTCCTGGTATGCGGAGTTCTGATTCTGAGTGCCCTCATCGAGATCTACAGCATCCTCATCGGCGTGGGAAACAACAACAACAACAACAACAACAGCATCCTCATCGCACGAGATCTACAGCAATCTCTGCAGCAATCTCTGTAGCAATCTCTGTACAGTAGCAATCGAAGGTTGTGTTGAGTTGAGAGTTTATTCCCACGCCGGTGAACCGACAGGGTCATTAATACAGTAAGAGTTTTTGTAAACATCAGTCACTGATTTCTTCAGACGATGCGCAAGGCTGGGATGCGCAAGGCTGGGAATGCGCAAGGCTGGGCGCGGCGCAGCGTGCGCAAGGCTGGCGTGCGCAAGGCTGGGGAGTGCGCGGGCGTAACAACGTTAAGGCAGGCCAGGCGCAGGCACGTAAAAACACGGGCGACGGGCCATGGGCCACGGGCCACGCGTCGGCCGTCGGCCCAGCCATTCCTGCATTTTAGGAACGTTGCCGGGCACAAAATTCAAATTCTGGTGCGGCATGGCTGCGGCAGCTACCTGGCCCGGGCTGGCCGACGTTGGCATGGACGACTGTCAAGAAAGAGTTCATCTCGCTTGGGTAAGCTGCGGTTGTTTCGTCTGGGCGCTCTTCCCATTTTATTGCTAACGGGTCGATTTACTTACCCAACGTTTCCATCCAGGGCAGAAATGCCAACGACTTTTCAGTCGGCCACTTCCATTTTTTACCCACTTCGAGTCGTAACGTCATCCAAGGAATACTTTACCCTCTGTATTCCGGCCTGTCTCCTTCTATTTCGCAGGAACCCTTCGCTTCTGGTTGGCGTTCCTGCACTGCAGGCAGGCTGCAGTCTCTACCGCTGCATTTTTTTGTAAGTACTTCGGTTGGGAAGTTCGTCTAACGTTTGGCCGCGTCTCTACACTGTGTTTCCGTCAGCAACGGGATGGAGGTCCGGTTTTTCATGATCGGCAAC
The DNA here is from genome assembly GCA_009746045.1 of Mesostigma viride. Taxonomy (NCBI): domain Eukaryota; kingdom Viridiplantae; phylum Streptophyta; class Mesostigmatophyceae; order Mesostigmatales; family Mesostigmataceae; genus Mesostigma; species Mesostigma viride. The sequence goes on from RPFO01000154.1 coordinate 5,385,990, forward strand.
CGTTTTGGTCACGTCATTTTCAGCAACACGCAACTGCCTCTGCCTTACACGCTGCGCTTTGTCGTCCTTCCGTCGGTTCGGGAAAGCTTCTTACGTCTTTCCATTACATCATTACCGTCCAGGTAGTTTCTTACCATTTGCTTTCGGTCGGCAACGGGTCGGGAGCATATACAGTGGGTCATTATCCGCAATGCAGCTTCCCCCCTGTTTTCCCCACAGGCTCTCCCTGTATTTCCTTGGGGAACATCTTTGGATTAGCTCCCGTGCATCAAACGTGCATCAAGAACACATTTTTTAGGGAGACTTTGGCTGTTCGTGGGATGGGAAGCACTACTGTGCCCATGTTTTCCACTGCTTGATCTTGACTGCATACCCCACGCACCTGTCACCCACCTGACTTTTGCTAGTAGTTGCTGGATTTTTTCTTATAGCAGGTGCTGCGTGCTGGTGATTGACATTACGGTCGCCATTGCTTGCCAGTAATTCAAAGTTGCTTGAAATGGTCAGCATCACGGCCAAGTCTACGTTCAGATCCTGCTTGGAATTTGTGGCGGGCGTTTTCTGTATTGGATGAACGCCAGTTTTTGTGACAGTGTGATTGTGTATAGGAACAAGTTTGAAGCAACAGCACACGTAGCATATTCATACTCATATACATGCGCTTAATGTGAACGATGTAGCCTAGGGCGAAGAGCGTTGGTTTACACGACGACGTATTCAAAGTATAACTTCTGTAAACAAGTATCCATCTGCGTGTTTTAATTCATTTTGGCAGCCATGCATGTGCACAAGAGTACCAATTAATTATTCCTACACTAGGGGTCGATGTATTTAGCATTCACTTTGGCATTTACTGCGGCAATGCCATTACTCCGTGGCTCCCCAATGGGACATGTATGTGTGTCTTGTTGTGTTGACAGCGTGTAATAAGTGTTGCAACGAACTAGGCAAGGGCTAATGGACTAAACTGTGACGGGCAGCACATTGATTGCCGCATCGAAGCCAAGAATCATTTAGCACTCGCAGTTAGGTATCGCCATGATGCAGAGAAATTGTTGTGGCCTGACCACTTGAGGCAGTGAGACAAGGTTGGATGCCCTCCCAATCAGTGTATAGGGGTTGAAGGTTGTTTTATTGCCACCCATGTGATGCAATATACGTGTGCTTGATGAGTGGATGGATGGATGGATGGATGGATGGATGGATGGATGGATGGATGGATGGATGGATGGATGGATGGATGGATGGATGGATGGATGGATGGATGGATGGATGGATGGATGGATGGATGGATGGATGGATGGATGGATGGATGGATGGATGGATGGATGGATGGATGGATGGATGGATGGATGCATGGATGCATGGATGCATGGATGCATGGATGCATGGATGCATGGATGCATGGATGCATGGATGCATGGATGCATGGATGCATGGATGCATGGATGCATGGATGCATGGATGCATGGATGCATGGATGCATGGATGCATGGATGCATGGATGCATGGATGCATGGATGCATGGATGCATGGATGCATGGATGCATGGATGCATGGATGCATGGATGCATGGATGCATGGATGCATGGATGCATGGATGCATGGATGGATGATTGGCTAACAAAGTGAGTGGTTGCGTGTCGTGCGCATGGTCATGTTAGTCCTCCTTGCCTCCCTATGAAACTAAGGGTTGAGAAAGCAGGTTTGGGCTCGGCGGCTACCATATTGTAGTGACATGCACACACGGGCTGTTGGGAGCCACGGGGAAGAGAATATGAGAAATCGGGTTAGCTTCGATTGCCAATTTGTAGCCATCCACTAAGCTGCTGTTTAGAATGGTAGGAATGCTTTTACACACTTTATACAGACGTCCACTTAAGCTAAATTTGGACTAATTGAGCTCTGAGACATCATGGTGGTGCCGGTCTACACGATCATTTCTAGCTTTTCTCATTCTGTCATTTTTTGTTGGATGCAATATCAATATTGTGTAGACACCTCACTTATGTTATGATTTGGCCATTATGGATTCAAGAAACACCTGCCATGATCCTCCATTTGGCAACACTCACGCCATGGTGAACACCATTTTATTTTTTATTGCTTGATGACATTGGTTGAGATCACCTAGTAAGACAGTTGATGTTGTGGGCGGGGGGTGGGCAAGGATCTGGCACTCAGACATGTCTTTGGCCGGTGGGGTTACATGGGTGGCAAGAGGCAGATGCCTGTTTGGGCAAACCAATGTTGGTGCAGTTAATAGTAATTATATTGACTGGTTTTTCACTCCCTCTCTCCTCTTTGGACTGCCATGCAGAGCAAGAAGCGGTGGCAGAAGATTGTCAAGGCGCACACGCCCGACCCTGTGGGCAAGCCCCCTCCCCCCAAGCGGTGGAGGCGTTTTGATGAGTAGTGTAGTTAGGATTTTCTAGATAGCTTAGAGTTAGGATAGTTCGTTCACGCGGCTCCCTCCACCCCATCCATCATGGAATATGTGCTACATGATCTCCCCACGGAGGCATGTTATAATTTAATTTACTTTAACCCGTGTTTTTTTTTTTAGAACGCGATATACTGCGTTGTAAGCTATTTATAGAACACGTCATAACATCTAGGGAAAATTTTTTTTCATAGTCATGTGTATACTTTCCTGAAAGCCCATAAATCAAAGGATTTTTTGAGCTACTCAGACCTACAATATGCTAATTCATTAGAGAGATACACTGGTTTGAATACAGGGGGGTCTGGCCATGACCGCGATTTGTTGACCCTAGGTCACAAGTCATGTGCTTATTCACAAATGGTTCATGAAAAAAATCTGGCTTCTTGCACGAGCTATGGGCAACATATGCAGGCTCTGTGAAACGAAACTCAGGCCCATTGGGCCACTGGAGCTATTTTTTATTAGCATTACAATTACAACGCAGTACAACGCAGTGGGAAAAATGAGAGCCCTTCACAACATGACCCAACGACACGAGCCCCATAAACGGGGATATCATGAGCTAGGAGGGTCAAAACGTTGAAAATAGGTGTTGTATAAGTTATACAGCATCAAACATGCATCAAACATCATGACTGGATGACATAATATGACTGAATCAGGCAGCCATAGCCAAAGCATCATCCACTCTCACAACGTGTTGAGCACATGCCTCGTGGGAAGGGAGGCACTGGGTTTTCATTCCATAACGTGTGCAATGCTGAAAGAAAGAGGCATGTGTAATGCAAGGCTTGGATAGGTTGAGTGATCCATGAGCTTACATGCAGGCAAAGATGACGCTGGAATGCATGCTAGCAAATGGTGGCAAGATGCCAACAACGCATGATTATACACCATGATTATGGGCACCTAGCTTATCTTCTTGCACAATCAACGCAGTATAAACCATCAATATCCAATCCTCACGATATATGCACGGCTTGACGACGTATAAAGCACCTAAATAGTGCACAACTGCAGCCTGCTATGGCTGACATGCAAGCAACGTCGAGTAGGATGGCGGTCTTAGAGAGGCTGGGCAGAGGTCGGCAGAAATAAGTGGAAAACTGGCAGAAACTAGGTAGAAACACGATATACTTACGCCTGCAAGCACTATTGAGCCGGTGGCAGAGGCCATTTCCAGGGAAATACAGCATACCGTAGCAATAGCCACGGTCACGCCTTACGCTATTTGCAGGCACCATCATGCCCGGAGCTACCCAATAAAAGTCTGCACAAATCTCGGTTTAGCCGAGAGTCCGGGCGTTCGGAATGAATAAACATGTGTTAAGAAGTCGAAACACCATGGAAATACCAAGCATGGTGCCGCAGCAGACCCGAGTCTTGGCGTAATAATATGTATGCCGGTTTCCAGGGGTTCCGCATGAAAGTTGGGTGAAAAACTGGAAAAATCTACGTTTCCTTTGCCCCAGTACCTCAACAAACTCGTAGAAACCTAATTATCAACCTTTGAACGCATAATCATGGTCGTGCCACCCAACAGCCACTGAAATTCGCGCGAAAACTGGCGAGATCTACCTGCCGCCATCGCCGTCGTCTTCACCTTCGTCCCGCGAAAATGCCTGATTTCAGTGGTACATATTTGTTTGCAGCTGTCACAAAAAAAATCCAAAAAATACCAGGATTTTTTCTTGAGTTCTACGGGATGTAAGGAGGCCGTCCACCGAGTTTCAGACCGAAAATCTCGTATCTACTGTGCCTGCCACGTGTCAGATTACAACGCGATACATCGCGTTCTAACCCTACAACGCGATACATCGCGTTGTAAAAAAACACGGGTTAATTTAATATTGACTGGTTATGTTGGTTTGCATAGACTACTCAAGTTTTGTTCCTTGTTGTGCGAGATCTCCCTTCCATTCATTCCATATCGACTTGCCATGCCTCCAGGTTGTCGAGGCCGGCAATGCATCTAGTGTAGGATTGTATAGGTTACAATAAGACTTTTTCATGCAAGGGTACGTTTATGGATTCATGTCTATTAATTAATGAATGATTTTATGGATTTATGGGAGCATTAATTAATTGAATCATGAATTTGCACGCAACTTTGTCACGTGAGCATGTATCCAAACAATGATTAATCATTTATCAAAGAGACAACCAGCGCAGGCCAGAAATCGGGAGAATCCGGACCATGGTAGCTCGAGCCTGCCGTTATCTTTTCCGCGTTTTCGAGTCGTTCAGGATGATGAAGATGAATGGTGATGGAAATGTGTATCCTTGTGCATTGAAATTATGGCTGGCTTACGTGTGGAGCGACTAGATGACCTAGACGGTGGGGCCGGAAACAGCATGCTTGATCAGGGCGTGTGTTTCTAGCCTAACTGGCCGGGAGTGTCTAGTGGTGAGCACCATTGCTGCGATCGCTCTCCCACCATTTACGAGGAAATACCCGCAAATGGAAAACCACTGAAAAGGTCTAGCTAGTCAGTCATCACGTTAGCCATGCCATGATTCCAAACGTCCAAGAACTGCACACGGTGCAAAGGCAAAAAGCCGGAGGACAGCACTTTCAAATGTGCGGCGGGAACCAAAAGCCCGCGGATGCCAGAAAACATCGTGTTGCGGCAGCGACGCGACGATGTGGACAACGAATCCAGTGCCAAGCTCGGAACGGCCGCAAAGGAGATCTGGCATCACAGGGTTCAGATGTGCGGAGATACTATGCGATCCAGCCGGTCCACGACCTGTTTGTAGAGCTTGTGCCAAGGGGCAGCACCGAACAGATGTGGGTGACGTTGCAAAAAACATCGGACTTGACGGAGCATAATGGCTCGGTCATAGTCTTTGACCAATAAACGCTGCAAGAGTTCAACAAGAGTCGTGATGAAATCAACACGATACGGAACAAAGACGGGAAAAACGATGTAACTGAGAAAGAACAACACCATATTTTGCTGTGTGGGAAAGGAGACTGTGAATATCGGGGTAACGAATAAAAGGAATCATTTATCATCTGCCATAAGTCTGAATTTATTAAACAATTAATTAACAACATATATCTCCGTTGGGAGCTTATGTAACACATAGCCCTGAGTGGGGGCATATGGGTTTTAATACATCCTTAGCTACCACTTGCAGGTGAATTGAATTGTAACATAACTCCGTTGGGAGTATATGTAGCACATAGCCCTTGAGAGGGGGCATATGGCCTATCATACATCCTAAGCTACTTCCTGCAAGGGTGGGGATGTAAACAACACTTGCTCTAGGTGCACCAAGGCACCTGCACCCTCATGATGTATCGCGCTATGCTACTTGCAGGTGGGGGGGGTGTAATCAGTCATAATGCTGTGCTCTTATTCTTTGCACACTGGTTTTCATGCACCCACGGTTGATGCCACCCTTTTTGCGTCTTCTGACCGAAACTGCATGTAAATGATCCAATTACAAATGGACTTGCGGATCAAGGCACTGGCCATAATTAATTACTTCATTAAATTTACTCACCATAGCTTGCATAGTCAAGGCTGAAACGCCCGACCCTGTGGGCAAACCACCTCCCCCCAAGCGGAGGAGGCGTTTTGATGAGTAGGGTAGTTAGGACTTTTCTAGACTAGCTAGATTAGAGTTAGGTTAGTTCGATTACGCGGCTCCTTCCACCCCACCCATCCATCAAGGAATATGTGCTACATGATCTCCCAACGGAGGCATGTTATAATTTAATAGCTTGCATTGATCAAATTGAGTTGGCCACAGATTTAGTGTGCACAAGGGTCCACCTATTAAAAAAAAAGTCATATATTCTATATCTATTTTGCCCTAGCTCTACCCCAGGGGTCTTCTCTAGCTAGCATGCTTCGATCCGCCGTTTGCAAACACGCCGGCCCTTCCCCACTGGAGTCACTAGTCCTACATGACCTGAGCCCACTATTAATCAATTAATTAGGAACATCACTCCGTTGGGAGTAAATGTCGCACATATCCCTGATATCCCAAAGGCATACGCAAAGGCATACCGCAGCCACGAGCCACGAGGTAGCCATGGCTGTCGGAGCTCATAACTTTCACGTTTGAGCACCGAATTCAGCTGTGAATATCACAATCGCTTCGTCTTTCTTAGACGCACATGCTGATATAATTTTCCGAAGCTGTAACGCACTATACGATGAGCAAACGCCTCTCGACGCAACGCAGCCTGGCGGCTGCGCTCAGCAATGAAAATACGTCTGCAGCCCCGGCTGCAGCTTCGCCAACCGGCCCAGAAGGCAGCGGCGCCACTAGCCAAGCTCTAGTGGTCGCCCAGCCGCCTGCTGAGCCCGCCTCGCCCGCAGCGTCGCCTGAACCCAAGCGCAGTCGCTCTGCCGAGCCGAGTTGGACAGAGCTCGACTTTGTCGCCGAAGCCAGCCAGCCCGGCTTCCTTGACACGCTTAACCCGGAACGCATCCTGGTCTGCGTGTTTTATGGAACGCACGCCTCGCTTCTTGCACTATGCAAGCAGCTCTTCAACCAAGGTCGCCTCTTTGACCCTCGCTGGGTTCGTCTCGCCTCTTTCGACATCATTCCCAGCCTCCACCGCCCCTTCCTCCAGCAATTCGCTCTCTTTTCCCTCCTTGGACGCTCCATCGGGGAGCTTTGGCCCCCCAAGCCTCTCACCACCACCTTAACCGAATCCTCCCTCCGCTCACTCCTTAAGGAGGTCCTCGAGGAGCACGTGGACCCCATTGCTGCAGATGTGGCGGCCATCGGCGGCACGCTGACTGCCGAGCTTCCCCTCCTTTCCACCGCCACCTCCACCATCTCCACCGCCACCTCCACCCTCCTCGCCTCCTCCACCGCCACCACCTCCACCTCCGACGCCATCACCGCCCAGCTCCGTGACATCGACCAGCGTCTTAAGGACAACGCCATCGCTATCGAGGTTCTGCAGAACACGGCAGGCCTCACCGCCCAGGCGGTGAAGGACATTGCCGCCAAGCCAGCCCCGGCTGGCCTGGCCGGCGATGCTCCTCCCATCACCACCTGGGCGGACATGCTTAAGCAACATACCACCTCCACCACCTCCGCCGTCGCAGCCCAGCTCCAACGGCAGACGCTTGACCTCCGCGAGGAGGCCGAGCTCGCCCAGCGCAGCCTCAACGTCATTGTCAAGAACTTCACCATGGAGGAAGGTGAGACTTCCGAGAAGCTTTTGCGTGCGTTTGAGCGAGAAATCCTTGGTCGCATGGGCCTTATCGGTGAGATCGCGCTGGCCGCCCACCGCCTTCCCCGCGCGCGGGGTAAGGCAGGGCCGCCCCCGCTCCTTCTCACCTTTAAGACCCCGGCGGACAAGATTTCTTTTCTCAGACGCCGCAAGCGGCTCGAGAAGACTCTCTTCACCCTTGATGACGACCTGACCCTGGCGCAGCAACAACGGCGACGGGAGCTATGGCCGATCTACCTCCAGCTCCGGCAGACCAAGGCGGGCCAGCCGGTGTACTGGAAGGGGGCGGCCATCTACGTCGGCCACAAGCCCTGGCAGGCGACCCCCCCCCCCCCGCGGCCCCAGCGACTCCAGACGCCCCAGCTTAGGGGAATACAGCAGTAGTAGTGCAGAATAGATAGACCGTGGCCATGTACATGTACGCCTCCTAGAGGCACTATCCTAGCTAAGCCACGCGCTTTCCTTAATCATGTACATGTGTGCCTATGATGAGCCACACCCCAGATGATGCCTAGCTTTATTTAGTTATGTTGTGCCCATGCAGGGAGTAACTCTCTGCTGAGACGCCATGCCCTAGCTTCTTTGTATAGCTATGCTGCTCTTCCCCCCATGACAGGCTCCCCCTTCGCTGGGCATAGCTTGAAGATCATGGGATGCAAGTGCCCTGGTGCACCTAGAGCAAGGGTCCTTTACATCCCCACCCTTGCAGGAAGTAGCTTAGGATGTATGATAGGCCATATGCCCCCCTCTCAAGGGCTGTGTGCTACATATACTCCCAACGGAGTTATGTTACAATTCAATTCAATTCAATTCAATTCAATATCCCTGAGCAAGATCGAGAATTACTTAAAAACCATATCCCCCTTCTCAAGGAAAAAATTAAATTAAATTAAATTGGAACACATCTCCATTGGGAACACATGTAGCACATATCCCTGACAAGAGGCATTAATTAATTATTAATTAGGAACACGACTACGTTGGGAGTACATGTGGCTCATAGCCTGAGAAGGGGCATATGGTTGTCTCCTTGCTTTGGCCTTTTAATACATTCTGGGCTACTTCCTGCAAGGGTAGGATGTAAACTACACCTGCTCTAGGTGCACCAAGGGCACCGGGACCACCATGATGTCTCAGAGCTCAATTAGTCCAAATTTAGCTTAAGTGGACGTCTGTATAAAGTGTGTAAAAGTACCTACCATTCTAAACAGCAGCCTAGTGGATGGCTACAAATTGGCAATCGAAGCACTGGCTAAACCGATTTCTCATATTCTCTTCCCCGTGGCTCCCAACAGCCCGTGTGCGCATGCCACTACGATATGGCAGCCGCCGAGCCCAAACACGCTTTCTCAACCCTTAGTTTCATAGGGAGGCAAGGAGGACTAACATGACCATGCGCACGACACGCAAGCACTTACTTTGTTAGCCAATAATCCATCCATGCATCCATGCATCCATGCATCCATGCATCCATGCATCCATGCATCCATGCATCCATGCATCCATGCATCCATGCATCCATGCATCCATGCATCCTTGCATCCATGCATCCATGCATCCATGCATCCATGCATCCATCCATCCATGCATCCATGCATCCATCCATGCATCCATGCATCCATGCACCCATGCACCCATGCACCCATGCACCCATGCACCCATGCACCCATGCACCCATGCACCCATGCACCCATGCACCCATGCACCCATGCACCCATGCACCCATGCACCCATGCACCCATGCACCCATGCACCCATGCACCCATGCACCCATGCACCCATGCACCCATGCACCCATGCATCCATGCATCCATGCATCCATGCATCCATGCATCCATGCATCCATGCATCCATGCATCCATGCATCCATGCATCCATGCATCCATGCATCCATGCATCCATGCATCCATGCATCCATGCATCCATGCATCCATGCATCCATGCATCCATGCATCCATGCATCCATGCATCCATGCATCCATGCATCCATGCATCCATGCATCCATGCATCCATGCATCCATGCATCCATGCATCCATGCATCCATGCATCCATGCATCCATGCATCCATCCATCCATCCATCCATCCATCCATCCATCCATCCATCCATCCATCCATCCATCCATCCATCCATCCATCCATCCATCCATCCATCCATCCATCCATCCATCCATCCATCCATCCATCCATCCATCCATCCATCCATCCATCCATCCATCCATCCATCCATCCATCCATCCACTCATCAAGCACACGTATATTGCGTCACATGGGTGGCAATAAAACAACCTTCAACCCCTATACACTGATTGGGAGGGCATCCAACCTTGTCTCACTGCCTCAAGTGGTCAGGCCACAACAATTTCTCTGCATCATGGCGATACCTAACTGCGAGTGCTAAATGATTCTTGGCTTCGATGCGGCAATCAATGTGCTGCCCGTCACAGTTTAGTCCATTAGCCCTTGCCTAGTTCGTTGCAACACTTATTACACGCTGTCAACACAACAAGACACACATACATGTCCCATTGGGGAGCCACGGAGTAATGGCATTGCCGCAGTAAATGCCAAAGTGAATGCTAAATACATCGACCCCTAGTGTAGGAATAATTAATTGGTACTCTTGTGCACATGCATGGCTGCCAAAATGAATTAAAACACGCAGATGGATACTTGTTTACAGAAGTTATACTTTGAATACGTCGTCGTGTAAACCAACGCTCTTCGCCCTAGGCTACATCGTTCACATTAAGCGCATGTATATGAGTATGAATATGCTACGTGTGCTGTTGCTTCAAACTTGTTCCTATACACAATCACACTGTCACAAAAACTGGCGTTCATCCAATACAGAAAACGCCCGCCACAAATTCCAAGCAGGATCTGAACGTAGACTTGGCCGTGATGCTGACCATTTCAAGCAACTTTGAATTACTGGCAAGCAATGGCGACCGTAATGTCAATCACCAGCACGCAGCACCTGCTATAAGAAAAAATCCAGCAACTACTAGCAAAAGTCAGGTGGGTGACAGGTGCGTGGGGTATGCAGTCAAGATCAAGCAGTGGAAAACATGGGCACAGTAGTGCTTCCCATCCCACGAACAGCCAAAGTCTCCCTAAAAAATGTGTTCTTGATGCACGTTTGATGCACGGGAGCTAATCCAAAGATGTTCCCCAAGGAAATACAGGGAGAGCCTGTGGGGAAAACAGGGGGGAAGCTGCATTGCGGATAATGACCCACTGTATATGCTCCCGACCCGTTGCCGACCGAAAGCAAATGGTAAGAAACTACCTGGACGGTAATGATGTAATGGAAAGACGTAAGAAGCTTTCCCGAACCGACGGAAGGACGACAAAGCGCAGCGTGTAAGGCAGAGGCAGTTGCGTGTTGCTGAAAATGACGTGACCAAAACGGTTGCCGATCATGAAAAACCGGACCTCCATCCCGTTGCTGACGGAAACACAGTGTAGAGACGCGGCCTGGCTTGGAAGCAGGACAGTCGATGGAAAAACGTTAGACGAACTTCCCAACCGAAGTACTTACAAAAAAATGCAGCGGTAGAGACTGCAGCCTGCCTGCAGTGCAGGAACGCCAACCAGAAGCGAAGGGTTCCTGCGAAATAGAAGGAGACAGGCCGGAATACAGAGGGTAAAGTATTCCTTGGATGACGTTACGACTCGAAGTGGGTAAAAAATGGAAGTGGCCGACTGAAAAGTCGCTGGCATTTCTGCCCTGGATGGAAACGTTGGGTAAGTAAATCGACCCGTTAGCAATAAAATGGGAAGAGCGCCCAGACGAAACAACCGCAGCTTACCCAAGCGAGATGAACTCTTTCTTGACAGTCGTCCATGCCAACGTCGGCCAGCCCGGGCCAGGTAGCTGCCGCAGCCATGCCGCACCAGAATTTGAATTTTGTGCCCGGCAACGTTCCTAAAATGCAGGAATGGCTGGGCCGACGGCCGACGCGTGGCCCGTGGCCCATGGCCCGTCGCCCGTGTTTTTACGTGCCTGCGCCTGGCCTGCCTTAACGTTGTTACGCCCGCGCACTCCCCAGCCTTGCGCACGCCAGCCTTGCGCACGCTGCGCCGCGCCCAGCCTTGCGCATTCCCAGCCTTGCGCATCCCAGCCTTGCGCATCGTCTGAAGAAATCAGTGACTGATGTTTACAAAAACTCTTACAAAAACTCTCAATCTGGCGGAGCCAATTTTCGGAAGAGCCGTTAGGTTCGCCAGAATTGGCGAAGCTTATAAGGCCGTACACGTGAGTCAATCCGCGCGGCCTCAGGACGGTACGGCGCGTTGACTATTTTAACCGTCAAACAAAAAGTCGCGAACCGATATCTGTACTAAAACTTTTCGCAGTTTCCCGTTGCACCACTTTGGGCGGGGACCAACCGGTGCACGCCGTTTCGAATAACGCGCTCGAATTTAGGGCCACAACGTGGGGATGTCAAATTTCATAAGCAAGCGAGACGAAATGACAGTTCTGAAGGAAAGCGTTTGAAACCGTGCTGAACGGAAACGTTCGCGCCTGAACAGGGGAAATAGAATCAAACGAGACGGAATTTTCAGTTAGCGATAGCCCCCCCTCCCTTACTTTTTTCTTGCTGGGCAGTGGGAACTGGGAATTATTGGCAAAGCGTGCGGCATGCTCGGGGCGAAAAACAAAGTGACGTGCTGCGCGAGCAATTTTCCTTGTGCTGGCTGGCGATGGCAGGCAACGTAGGCTAGAAAATTGGGATGGGGAATGCGCAGCCATGGTTTTATACGTCAAAATTTTATGTTTGAAGAGCAAGTGCGAAATTTTATGAGCTGGAGGTGCGTCAACGGAGTGATACCTGCGTGGGAGAGGTCCGTGTCGCTATGGCGACCTGGAAATGGAATGTCGTTGTAGATTTAGGTATTGTAGTATCATGCTTAACTGCTTTACGTATTGGGTGCCTAGTGAAATCAGTTTGCTGTTCGTGGAAGGCTTGGGGTGTGGCCAACGAGCTTCTGCTGTCGCCACATCATATTGGAAAGAAGGCTGGATTTTTTGCCACGGGACGTAACCGGCGATGCCGATGGTGAGGCGTTTGTTTCGATGACCGGGGTAGTACCTGCTCTCTTTCTGATGCATTTTCATGGTTGCGTTCTTTCCATTTCGCCGAATCCACCTAGTCGCAGCAAAGACATAGCGTAGCAAGGGTTTTTAAAAACGCAGATTAGCCGTGCAGGACGCCATCTTCATGGTCCTTCGCATGTCCTGTGTGAACGTCCGTTGCCCAAGGATCTGTGATGCTTTTTTCTGGAATATACTGGGCGGTGAAAGCCCCTCTGGATGCTTGCCTGGTCACGGGTTTGGGGCGTCATTTACTGCTGTACTGGCTGACATTCATGGTGCTTTCTGCGTAAGCTGACTTGCTTCGCACGTGGATTTTGACTGGACTGAAGAGCGCGTCTGGTAGCATGTTTACGTGGTGTATAAGGTGATCAATCAACCATTTGTTTATAGAAGGTGTGACAGTAGAAGGTGTGTTATATATTTCTTCATCAAGCATGTCAAAAGTAATCTCCACTCGCTTACAACCTGAATTTTGCTTTGCTGGGTCTGCTGTGTTTGTGTCTCACTGTGCAGGCTATCCCCTTGGTTGATCAACCAGGTGATTTTTGGTGGCAGCGGGGCCATATACTCTTCTTGGCGTTTTTCATCCATGGCATGTCAACCAACGCATGCATGCCAGCCCCTCCCACACCCACGCACACATGTTAGCTATACCCCACAAACCCACGCATGGATTCCAGCCACCCCCCACATGCCCGCATGCATGCCAGCCACCCCACCAATCCACGCACGCATGCCAGCCACCCCCACACCCACGCACGCATGCCAGCCACCCCACAACCCACTTATGCATTCCAGCAACCCCCACAGCCACTTACGCATGCCAGCCACCCCCCACCCCCACGCACGCATGGCAGCCACCCCACGAACCCACGCACGCGTGCCAGCCCCCCCTTAAAACCACGCATGCATGACAGCTCCCCACCACACCCACGCATGCATGCCACTCCCCCCGCCAACCACCCACGCATGCCAGCCCCCCGACACACGCATGGCAGCCCCCCCCACACCCACGCACGCATGCCAGCCCTACCCCACATGCAGGCATGCATGCCAGCCCCTCCCACACCCACGCCCGCATGCCAGCTACCCCACAAACCCACGCATCCATGCCAGCGACCCCCCACATGCACGCATGCATGCCAGCCACCCCACCAACCCACGCACGCATGCCAGCCCATCACAAACCCACTTATGCATGCCAGCCACCCCCCACACCCACGTACGCATGCCAGCCACCCCACACACCCACGCACGCATGGCAGCCACCCCACCAACCCACACACGCGTGCCAGCCCCCCCCTAACCCCACGCATGCATGGCAGCCCCCCACCACACCCACGCATGCATGCCACTCCCCCCCACACCCACGCACGCATGCGAGCCCCCCCACACACCCACGCACGCATGCGAGCCCCCCCCACACCCACGCACGCATGCCAGCCCCACCCCACATGCAGGCATGCATGCCAGCCACCCCCCACACCCACGCATGCATGCCAGCCCCTCCCACACCCACGCCTGCATGCCAGCTACCCCACAAACCCACGCATGCATGCCAGCGACCCCCCACATGCACGCATGCATGCCAGCCACCCCACCAACCCACGCACGCATGCCAGCCCATCACAAACCCACTTATGCATGCCAGCCACCCCCCACACCCACGTACGCATGCCAGCCACCCCACACACCCACGCACGCATGGCAGCCACCCCACGAACCCACACACGCGTGCCAGCCCCCCCTAACCCCACGCATGCATGGCAGCCCCCCACCACACCCACGCATGCATGCCACTCCCCCCCACACCCACGCACGCATGCGAGGCCCCCCACACCCACGCAAGCATGCCAGCCCCCCCCATGAAGTCATAGTGGGCACCACGGAGTCATGCTATGATTTAATTTTTTCAATTTAATAATGGGAATGACGGATGGTGCATGTGTGAACAAAGGAATGAAAGGATTGCCACTCAATGAATATTAATTAATGATGAAAATGGGAGTTTGCATGGGAGTGTTTGGTCCTTATGGCTGGCTTGCAAAAAGCAGTACCCAAATTTCGAAGTATTTGACAGCGAAATATCTGTAAAGTATATCGCATGGTATAATTAATTAATGAATGGTACGCTGAAATTCATTGTGCGGGCTCTCTCTGCATGTGATAAACAATTTTAGCTTTGAGGGCATGCAACAAGACATGCTAGCATTAAAATGAAATTAAATTATAACATGACTAGTTGGGAGATCATGTACGACATGTAGCATAATTACGTACATGGCCACAATTGTGCCAATCAGGGCCCTCCTCTAGGTAGACTGTGCTAGGCAATTACAATTAGACAAATAAGGTCATTCAAAAAGGTTTGATTCTTCACCTACCTCCATCCATCCAGCAAGGGAATATGTTAGCCAGTGCTACATGATGATCTCCCAACGGAGTCATGTTATGATGCGAAATAGTTCAGGATAAAATTTGTCAGAATTTCACTGGCGATACGAACGTAACGAAATTTCCAAGTATCCGACGCCGAAATATCATTGTTGTATCGAATGGTATGCTGAAATTCATTGTGGTTCTGTCCGAGCTGACAAATTTGTCAGAAATTTCATTTTCGATACGAACGTGACGAAATTTCCAAGTATCTCACGCTCGGAGAGCTTCCACGGTGTTCACGGGGAAGGGTCCGTTGCGCGTGGCGCACGGCGGCGGTTCGTCCCGGTCGGAATCGTCCGCTCGCGCGTCCTCCGTGGAAGGGTCTTGGCGCGTCGCGCGGGCCGGTGCGGTTGGCGCCCAGAAGGTCGACTATCGGCCTCTGGGCCGCTAGCGGCGAGTCACGTCCTCTCAAGTCGGGGAGGGGGGGCGATAGCCCCCCCTCCCCCACTTTTTTCTTGTCATAGGAATAGGGGATGAAAATCCGTGGAAGCTCCTATTCGGGCCAGGATGAAGAAAACTCTTGTGCGGGGACGAGTGCGGAGGTCCGGCGCATTACCGCACTTGACGCTATTGGCGAGAACCCGGTCCACGGTAGCAGAAAGGTACATTTTGGCGAATTAATTATTTTTTTGCCCAAAATGTATCGGATTCCGACCGATTTCGACCCCAATCTTCCATTTTGGACCAAGGTTCGGCCTTTTCATGGCAGATCCTGACTCCCCTCACCGAGATCTATCGATTGCGCTACTTATACTTGAGATCAGACCACCCTACCTCGTACTTGCCATACTCGACTTTGGCTTACTTAATTAATTAATTAATTAATTATCAACATCACTCCGTTGGGAGTAGATGTAGCACATAGCCCTGAGAAGGGGCATATGGCTTTTAATACATTGGCATATTGGCTTACTTGGCGTAAGAGAATGACGTTAGAGCCATTTTTGCCAGTCTCGTAACAAGTCTATCACCTGGTTGGAAAAGGACTTTCAACTACCCGAGGGCAGATTTGGAATTCCCTTGGAGAGATGATCTGTCGATTGCGCTAGTCAAATTTAATTTTGGGGTCGATCTCCGAGGCCCAGTTTCCTTGCGTGGACCGGTTTCTCGCCAATAGCGTCACTTGCAGTTTCAGCACCCAACAAAGCGCTGCGCCGACGAGGAGCATTGCGCGCCAGCTACGGCCCTACGCGCCTGTGTCCATGTTTGGCGCGAGCTTTGGCGCGTAAATTAAAAACAGCTGTGACAGGTTTACCTAGATCACAAATTTCACAAGTTGGAGCGACGAGTCACGAGTCACGACCCTGGAGGACATCGTTGAATTGTGATGCTACCAGCCAGACTCGAGCTCGCTGGCACTCAAGTTCGTGGCACCCTCTACATTTATTCCTCTTTACGCTTCTTGTAACTAGATGACTGGTTTACCGGTGTGTGCAACATCTGAATCGGCACGACGAAAAGGCGAAATATGTTGTAATTAAGATCAGTTCCTGGAATAAACTTGTAAGCTGCGCAGGGGCGGGTAGGTTTGCTATGTGCGACCGTCATCTTTTGCTTTCAAATTCCTGTTCGCCTTTCGTGCTCGACGCGGGGGGGGAGCCGGCTGTTGACATCCACTGCAACAACGAGCTCATGATTCGCAGATTTCATGGCCGCGCCGGCCCGTCCCGGCAGCATTTAATTTGCTGCTTGAACAGCATCAGGCAGGGTGTGCTGGTGGCCCTTCTCGCGATTTCCCTAGCGGTTGGTCAACGGCATCGTTTGTAAGCTACCCTTGCTTTAGGTGCACCAGGGCACCTGCACCCTCATAATCTTCACACTATGCCCAGCTAAGGGGGAGTATGTTATGTGGGGGAAGATCATCATGGCTATACAAGAGCTAGGACATGGCTTCTCGACAGAGAGCATCTCTCTGCATGGCAAGGCATGGCTAAAGCAACATCCATGCGAGAGGTCCCCAGTTCGATTCCGGTCGGATTCATTTGCAGATCGCGTTTTCCGCGTTTTCCGCGGCCCGGCACTGAACGCAAAGGTTTTCACCTTTGCGGAGTGTCTGATCAGAATCCATGGGGGTCCCATTATAGGCATGGCTTGGCTAAACATAGCCAGGGCGTAGCATGGCTGTACTAGGACTAGGCTAAGGCTATGGCTGGTTGTGTACCGTGCGTTGGCGGGACGTGACTAGGTGTGTTGGCACAGCTAGGCAAACATTCTAGGCATGGCTGCCTTAGCGGCAGTGACGCCAATGGTTCCAAGCTAGGGCTATTGCTATTCTAGCCCGCTGGGGGCGTCCACATCTTGTGGTTGATCATCAGGTCCCCGCCCCTCCAGTACACCTTGGGCTTCTGGGGGTCCTGCTTATGGCGGAGGTATTCCGGCCACAGGTCGCGTCGCTGCTGTTGCTGAGCGGGGGTGAGGTCGTCATCCAGCGTCCAGGTGAGGTCGTGCAACGGCTTGCGACGAGAGAGGAATAGGCCATATTTGATCTAAATATGCCCCTTCTCTGGGCTATGTGCTACATATACTCCCAACAAAGTTATTAATTAATTAACTAATTAATTAGGAACAGAACTCCGTTGGGAGTATATGTAGCACATAGCCCAGAGAAGGGGCATTAATTAATTAATTAGGAACATAACTCCGTTGGGAGTATATGTAGCACATAGCCCTGAGAAGGGGCATATGGGCCTATAATACATTCTAAGCTACTTCCTGCAAGGGTGGGAATGTAAACAACACTTGCTCTAGGTGCACCAGGGCACCCGCACCCTCATGGTCTATCACGCTATGCCCGGGTAAGGGGGGAGCATGCCTGTGAGGGGGAAGATCATCATGGCTATACAAGAGCTATGGCATGGCTTCTCAGCAGAGAGTGACTCCCTGCATGGGCACAACATTACTAAATAAGGCTATGCATCGTCTGGAGTGTGGCACATCATAGGCACACATGTACATGATTAAATAAAGCGCGGGGCTTAGCTGGGATAGTGCCTCTAGGAGGCGTACATGTACATGGCCACGGTCTATCTATTCTGCACTACTACTGCTGTATTCCCCTAAGCTGGGGCGTCTGGAGTCGCTGGGGCCGCGGGGGGGGGGGGTCGCCTGCCAGGGCTTGTGGCCGACGTAGATGGCCGCCCCCTTCCAGTACACCGGCTGCCCCGCCTTGGTCTGCCGGAGCTCGAGGTAGGTCGGCCATAGCTCCCGTCGCCGTTGTTGCTGCGCCAGGGTCAAGTCGTCATCAAGGGTGAAGAGAGTCTTCTCGAGCCGCTTGCGGCGTCTGAGAAAAGAAATCTTGTCCGCCGGGGTCTTAAAGGTGAGGAGGAGCGGGGGCGGCCCTGCCTTACCCCGCGCGCGGGGAAGGCGGTGGGCAGCCAGCTCTATCTCACCGTTAAGGCCCATGCGACCAAGGATTTCTCTCTCAAACGCACGCAAAAGCTTCTCGGAATTCTCACCTTCCTCCATCTTGAAGTTCTTGACAATGACGTTGAGGCTGCGCTTGGCGAGCTCGGCCTCCTCGCGGAGGTCAAGCGTCTGCCGTTGAAGCTGGGCTGCGACGGCGGAGGTGGTGGAGGTGGTATGTTGCTTAAGCATGTCCGCCCAGGTGGTGATGGGAGGAGCATCGCCGGCCAGGCCAGCCGAGGCTGGCTTGGCGGCAATGTCCTTCACCGCCTGGGCGGTGAGGCCTGCGGTATTCTGCAGAACCTCGATAGCAATGGCGTTGTCCTTAAGACGCTGGTCGATGTCACGGAGCTGGGCGGTGATGGCGTCGGAGGTGGAGGTGGTGGCGGTGGAGGAGGCGAGGAGGGTGGAGGTGGCGGTGGAGATGGTGGAGGTGGCGGTGGAGAGGAGGGGGAGCTCGGCAGCCAACGTGCTGCCCATGACCGCCACATCTGCTGCGATGGGGGCCACGTGCTGCTCGAGGGCCTCCTTGAGGAGTGAGCGGATGGAGGATTCGGTTAAGGTGGTGGTGAGGGGCTTTGGGGCCAAAGCTCCTCGAGGGAGCGGCCGAGGAGGGAGAAAAGGACGCGAATCTGAAGGTGGGGGCGGCGGCATTTGAGGATTTGGTCGAAGTTGTGGGTGCGTCTCTGGAAAGCATCGGTGAGGCGGCCCTGATGGAAGAGTTGCTTGCACATCTCGAGAAGCGAGGCATACGATCCGAAAAACACGTAGCTCAGGATCTTGTCGGGGTTGAGCTTGTCAAAAAAGCCGGGCTGGCTGGCGTCAAAGTCGAACTCCTCCCAGGTCGGCTCGGCAGGGCGACTGCGCTTGGGTTCAGGCGACGCTGCTGGCGAGGCGGCCAGCGGGGGCTGGGCGACCACTAGAGCTTGGCTAGTGGCGCCGCTGCCTTCTGGACCGGTTGGCGAAGCTGCAGCCGGGGCTGCAGACGTATTTTCATTGCTAAGCGCAGCCGCCAGGCTGCGTTGCGTCGAGAGGCGTTTGCTCATCGTATATTGCGTAATAGCTTCGGAGAATTAGATCAGCATGTGCGTCATAAAAAGACGCGTCGATTGTGATATTCACGGCTAAATTCGGTGCTCAAACGTGAAAGTTATGAGCTCCGCCGTCAGCCATGGCTACCTCGTGGCTCGTAACAATGAGAAGGGGCATATGGCCTATCATACATTCTAAGCTACTTCCTGCAAGGGTGGGAATGTAAACGACCCTTGCTCTAGGTGCACCAGGGTTATTCTGATCAGGGTTATGTTCCTAATTAATTAATTAATTAATTAATTAATTAATTAATTATAGTCATTTGTCTCGATCCTTGATAAAGTCACTAGAGGGGGATATAATCCTCATCTGAGCTGTCCTCTACTATAATGGCAGACGAGGCGGTAGTGTAGCGGCTATCCTCAGGGGCAATAACCTCCACCTGCAGACTTCTACCCTGCGTCCTACTAATGGGCCGCGGGGCCCGTGGGGAGAAAACAGGAGCATGCCCCACAGGAAGATGCTTATCGCAGACGGCAGCCCAATTCTAGGAACGGCGTAGATGCAGATGCAACGGTTCAAACAATGTCACGACCGACACGGCGCCATCGCCTCGGTTCCTTTGTTACGAGCCATTTGGCGACGTCGCGCCGCGTCGCATACCCGAGCCCTTTTCTGCATGTAACGTGAGATGTAAAATCCGCTTGCAAGACCGGAAATTCCGTCCAATACCGTCATGCAGTACCACCAGTGCACTACCATTCAAATCACCGATATCGCTGGAGGTATACCTCTTGTGTAATTTCGCCATTGAATTGAATTGAATTGTAACATAACTCCGTTGGGAGTATATGTAGCACACAGCCCTTGAGAGGGGGGCATATGGCCTATCATACATCCTAAGCTACTTCCTGCAAGGGTGGGGATGTAAAGGACCCTTGCTCTAGGTGCACCAGGGCACTTGCATCCCCATGATCTTCAAGCTATGCCCAGCGAAGGGGGAGCCTGTCATGGGGGGGAAGAGCAGCATAGCTATACAAAGAAGCTAGGGCATGGCGTCTCAGCAGAGAGTTACTCCCTGCATGGGCACAACATAACTAAATAAAGCTAGGCATCATCTGGGGTGTGGCTCATCATAGGCACACATGTACATGATTAAGGAAAGCGCGTGGCTTAGCTAGGATAGTGCCTCTAGGAGGCGTACATGTACATGGCCACGGTGCATCACTCCCCGGACAGGAGAACTTTTGCGGATGACTGTAGGTGTAAGTTGGCGATGCCATGGTAACCGGAGACGTCCGTCCTATAGTCAGCAAAATTGGTGCGAGAGGTCCCCAGTTCGATTCCGGTCGGATTCATTTGCAGATCGCGTTTTTCCGCGTTTTCCGCGGCCCGGTACTGAACGCAAATGGTTTTCACCTTTGCGGAGTGCCTGATCAAATGTACATGGCCACGGTCTATCTATTCTGCACTACTACTGCTGTATTCCCCTAAGCTGGGGCGTCTGGAGTCGCTGGGGCCGCGGGGGGGGGGGGGTCGCCTGCCAGGGCTTGTGGCCGACGTAGATGGCCGCCCCCTTCCAGTACACCGGCTGGCCCGCCTTGGTCTGCCGGAGCTGGAGGTAGGTCGGCCATAGCTCCCGTCGCCGTTGTTGCTGCGCCAGGGTCAGGTCGTCATCAAGGGTGAAGAGAGTCTTCTCGAGCCGCTTGCGGCGTCTGAGAAAAGAAATCTTGTCCGCCGGGGTCTTAAAGGTGAGAAGGAGCGGGGGCGGCCCTGCCTTACCCCGTGCGCGGGGAAGGCGGTGGGCGGCCAGCGCGATCTCACCGATAAGGCCCATGCGACCAAGGATTTCTCGCTCAAACGCACGCAAAAGCTTCTCGGAAGTCTCACCTTCCTCCATGGTGAAGTTCTTGACAATGACGTTGAGGCTGCGCTGGGCGAGCTCGGCCTCCTCGCGGAGGTCAAGCGTCTGCCGTTGGAGCTGGGCTGCGACGGCGGAGGTGGTGGAGGTGGTATGTTGCTTAAGCATGTCCGCCCAGGTGGTGATGGGAGGAGCATCGCCGGCCAGGCCAGCCGGGGCTGGCTTGGCGGCAATGTCCTTCACCGCCTGGGCGGTGAGGCCTGCCGTGTTCTGCAGAACCTCGATAGCGATGGCGTTGTCCTTAAGACGCTGGTCGATGTCACGGAGCTGGGCGGTGATGGCGTCGGAGGTGGAGGTGGTGGCGGTGGAGGAGGCGAGGAGGGTGGAGGTGGCGGTGGAGATGGTGGAGGTGGCGGTGGAAAGGAGGGGAAGCTCGGCAGTCAGCGTGCCGCCGATGGCCGCCACATCTGCAGCAATGGGGTCCACGTGCTCCTCGAGGACCTCCTTAAGGAGTGAGCGGAGGGAGGATTCGGTTAAGGTGGTGGTGAGAGGCTTGGGGGGCCAAAGCTCCCCGATGGAGCGTCCAAGGAGGGAAAAGAGAGCGAATTGCTGGAGGAAGGGGCGGTGGAGGCTGGGAATGATGTCGAAAGAGGCGAGACGAACCCAGCGAGGGTCAAAGAGGCGACCTTGGTTGAAGAGCTGCTTGCATAGTGCAAGAAGCGAGGCGTGCGTTCCATAAAACACGCAGACCAGGATGCGTTCCGGGTTAAGCGTGTCAAGGAAGCCGGGCTGGCTGGCTTCGGCGACAAAGTCGAGCTCTGTCCAACTCGGCTCGGCAGAGCGACTGCGCTTGGGTTCAGGCGACGCTGCGGGCGAGGCGGGCTCAGCAGGGGGCTGGGCGACCACTAGAGCTTGGCTAGTGGCGCCGCTGCCTTCTGGGCCGGTTGGCGAAGCTGCAGCCGGGGCTGCAGACGTATTTTCATTGCTGAGCGCAGCCGCCAGGCTGCGTTGCGTCGAGAGGCGTTTGCTCATCGTATAGTGCGTTATAGCTTCGGAAAATTATATCAGCATGTGCGTCTAAGAAAGACGAAGCGATTGTGATATTCACAGCTGAATTCGGTGCTCAAACGTGAAAGTTATGAGCTCCGACAGCCATGGCAACCTCGTGGCTCGTGGCTCTCGTGTGCCCCGCCATGGGAGTGAATGATGTTTCCCAATTTCGCCATGCAGCTTTCCAACTCCAAAGTCCAGCTCCAACCCAAGCAATTTTTTCACCGACTTCAGTACAGCTTTCACAACCGTCAATACAAGGTCATTTGCAGCACTGGCCATATTTGTTTGTTTCCAATAAGAATATTGTCAATGGAAAAAGGCACAGCCCAGCCGCACAGCCGCTACCAAACCTGGTCAAAATTTTTACACACTTCCGTGCTTTTCTAGCTTTGAATAAATATGGATTTCCATGTTTTGAGACCTGCGTCAGTCCACTCAGCTAATATCTCATGAGGGAACGTGGAAACACCGAACTCCAGGAGGACAGACCCGTTGAAGAATGGACGATGGGTGCCCCCGCCACACACACCCAAGGGCAGAAAGGCCAAGGTGGAAGGCCAATCAATCAGCGATGCCCTAAATCGCCCTAAATCGCCCTAAATCGCGCCAACCCAAAGGTTAGCGCCGGCAACACTCCTTGCCCAAGAATTCCTTACTGACCGGGGACCGTCTTCCTACGAACTGTTGCTTCCAATACCCAGTTTCTTTACAAACACTATGCAAGCGGCACAAGCCGCAGAGTTTGGTTGGCTGTACGAAACCACGCGCCTCCCTCGCCCGCGTGGTCCGTGGGTAATATCCATCTGCCGCAAGCGCGGCCCACGAGTGCATGTGCGGGGCCGCCTGGACACGCTACTGAAAATACTAGCTGGCAGTCATAAGAAGGCCAGGAGTGCTGCCAGATGTTGCTATCTAGAGCCCCCGAGTCATAAGGCAGCATCCAGGGACCCATTCCAGGGACATCCCCGAGTTTCTATTCGGGTGGTTAAACCACCATACTCGGTCAAGCCAACGTGCTTGGCAGGACCGGCTTGCTTTGTCCACCACGCAACGTGCGGGCTTCCTAAAATTTGTTTTAGCGAGGAACTGTAAGGGCCCCCAAAACCCTCGCCAGGGATCCGCAGGGGGCCATCCTGCCACCCTTAAGAAGCAGGTTTGTGCCGCTGCATGGGCTGCACCTAGGCTGCTTGGCGACCCTCTCGTACGTCGACCTCTCCCCTCAGTCACAGCGTCCGCTCGCATGCGCTGGCGGAGACATCCGCTTCCCCGCAGTTTCCATTCCATGCCATGAATGCGTGTCATGTTTAATAAAAACAAAAGTTGAATGATGAGGCTCAGGGGCCTCCCTGGATGGCCTAGTGCAGCGGCAAGTAAGTAGTGCGTTGGCCCTGGCAAATGCGGAGCCATCTGCGGATACCCCTTCTTTTGTACCCGCATTCACTTCCAACCCGCACTTGCTGCGCGAAACCAACACATGCTCACTGGTACTTTGCTCTACCGCCATCCCAACTACATGCATTTCCCCCCCGCCCCCCCCCCCCCCCCCCCCAAGCGGCCGCTCCGTCATCCCAACCAGGAGCAACCGCCTCAAGCCCGCCGTAACTCCGCCCACAGAGCATCAAAACAAGAACCGCGCGCCCTTCACTGCTCCTCTGGTACCACAACAGCAAAGGAGTAAGCGCCCCCTCCTGAGTACCCGGTAGCCCGCGATCACCGCATGGAGCATGGAGGGCAGGGAGCAAGGTCCCCCCCTTCTGAACCCGCTCTATATGCCGTGATCGGGCACACGCAGCAGGGCACCCCGAAACAGGTGCCTAGAACCCGCTCGAGATGAGCAGGTGCGTGAGCCCCCGTCGCTGCAGCTCGGCATCCACATCCTCCAAGATGGGCGGGCGCAGGCCCAGCGGGAGCGGCCCCACGCTGCGCGCCGAGAGGTGCTGGTGGCACACGGCATCGGGGGGGGGGGGGCACAGGGGGCAACGGGGATGGAGGGGGGTAAAAAATGTCAATAATTTAGTTGGTTGAAATGATGATGTGGCAACAGGAATGGGGAGCGCGACATACCAGAAGCCAGCATGATGCACGCAAGGGCCAAGGGAGCCGAGGAACGGCACGGCTCAAGAAAAGGCGCGGGGGTAGACTATGTTAGGAGCCAGCATGCAGCGGTGATGACACTCATGCTACATGGCTCCCTGACGGGACCGCGTTTTGGATCAAGCAGGCGGTTGCAAACGGGAAAGACAGACGGGCCACACATTGGGAGCGCGGAAAGGGCCCAGGCGCCCCTCCCATACCGCGCCCGTATCCCGGATGTTTATTACCACTATTGCGACAGCTGCTGGCACCGCTGGGATCGCGGATCGCATGCGAGAATCACGCCTTTGAAGGCCAACCATGGCATGCGCGACGCAGGGCCGGCACTTACCCCGCTGGCCACGTAGGGCAGCCCGATGGCGATGCGCATGTCGCGCGGCTGCATCATCACAGGGGTCGTGTAGCCCAGCTGGTGCACAGGGACCGCCCGGTGCCGCGGTCGGCAGGGCGGGAGCGGGTACTTGGCCTGGCCCAGGATCATCGTGGGCGCGGGCAGCAAGTGCGGCAGCGTGGGCGCGGGCGCGGGCGCGCCGTGCGGCAGCAGCACCTGGCTGCCGTACCCGCCGCGCTTGCTGGCGTCTGGCGCGACCCCCTGCTGGGGGAACTGGGGAACTGGCATAAAGCGCGGCCCCTGCGCCAACTGCGAGGGCGGTAGCGAGGACGCCACCGGGGCGCTCATCGGCCCTGCCTGGCCCTGGCCCTGAGCGTGCGAGCCGGACAAGTCCGTTGCCATGCCCACGTGGATGCCAGCCATGGTGTCCGTGCAGGGGACGCCGGCGGAACGACAGGTGGCCCGCGCGGCGGTCCCGGGGCGTGCGTCGGGCACGCGGGCAAACGTGGTCGGCTGGCTGCGACCACTCTTGCCAACCTGGAGGCGGGGGCATGGGGTGGTGATGGTGCCCATGGGGGCGATGCGAACATGAGGGGTGGGGCAAGGCGGGGGTAATAACGAGTAAGTCGCTCGCATGCTACTAGCTGCATGCGCAGGGCTGTTACATACATTGGGGGCAATGCTTGACACAGGCAAGCCACGGCAGGCAAACACCGACCCACGCAAACCTGCGGGACACTGTGAATCGCAAGGCAGTCATTCCAGCTTTACAGCACTTCAAAGCCAATTGAGCCATGGTTTTGGAACCTGAGATCTGACATCGCCCCCAGCCCAAACCCGCCCCCCACCCCAAAAGAAAAAAAAAAATTACTAGCCGGGGGCAGGGGGCAATACCAGATTGCCGAGGTGCCATGACTGCCCATGGACAAGAGACGTCGGGGGTGATGCTGTGCTGATTCCTCAGTGTGCTGCTGATTCTAGTCTCTGTTGCTAAAAATAGCACTCCCTGCCATACACTTGGCAGAAATTGCAGGTATAATATAATATTGCTTCAGATGACATAAGTTATTACATGGCATTACTTATACCAAGCTGAACCAAACTGTACCAAATTTCAAGCTGAAAATGCTCTGTGTGATAAACTAGCATTAAGACACTGATAGTAGGGATGCACAACAGCGAGAGCATGACAGCGAAGAATCCAGCCGCACAAAGACTGCCACGAGAGACTGGAGAGGGACGAAAGTGGAACTAGAGAAAAAAACATCATGCCGCTCCAAGCACAGCTGTCGACATCTCCTTGGGGGCTTCCCCAAGACATGCGGAGCAACAGCCCACAAATCGCTCCACACCAAGCAACAAATCTGGAACAAGAGGTCCTCCTGATAATTTTGTGGGCACCAAAGTGTAGCCTTTACAACCCCCCCCCCACACACACACGTTTAAGATTCCCAGGTTTAAGACTTTGACACCCTGGATTTAGGAACTTCAGGTTTAAGATCGCAGGGCTGGTTTTGAGCAAAAGATCTTCAAGTAGGTACAAATGGCTGGTCAGTGGTATGCGATATAGATTATGTACTCAGGTATGATACCGCATCAGGTTTAAGGTCCTAGAGCTCTCAACAAAGATCGTCAGCCCTGGAATTGATTTTAGGTTTAAGATCGCAGCCCTGGGTCGGCCGGACCCCAATCTTAAACGTGTGCGGGGGTGGGGGTGGGGGTGACCAGCATCATATGAGAAAGGAGAAGGGCCCTTCATGCGTGATGTTGCTCGCAAGTGCGATACCAGGGAGTCACAGACAGCCGCGCTTGGAGGCCCTACTGTAATGAGATGTTCTACGTGCAACATATATATATTTTTAAAAGGGTGGGCTGGGGTTGGCCCTTGCAATCAGATCATTGCAGGCATTGCATGAAAAGGCATTTCCTGGGTTAAAACTATGCCAGAGCAGCCATTGGCTAATGGCCAATACTTGTCCCATCATGCCCTTAACAGGTATCCGGCTGGGGTGTGCAGCTGGCGCATGAATGCAAAAAAGTTTCTGCAAGGATGGCATAAAGCAACTCCGCCGTGGCAAACCCGAGCCATGACAAGAATCTGAGCAATTCAGGCAGGCAACTGTACTTGAATCCCAACTTTCTGCACTCTACTCAATAAATGAATCTGAAAAGCTGTCAAATAACAGTTACAACGGAAACTTTCTCGACTTTGCCAACCCTCTTTCTGAATACAGTTTTCGGGCAACTTTTGAACCCGATGTAATCTTGGATCTGTCTGCGGATGTACTGGAGACTCACACAACAGTACGAACATCCCGAGATTTCATCAAGCAGGCATGCCTTGGAACGTTCACACATGTCGTTGGCCAATCATATCCGTAAGCAGAGATAGCAATGCAATCAGGAAAACGCAATTCTACGGTGACGTCAATCTCATCAATAATGAACAACAAGGTGCTTTAGGCCCACCTTGGTGGTACGACGGCGTTTTGGCCCAGGTTGCAAGGTTGATTCGGACTCGGTGTCGTCCTCTCCCTCGCAGTTTGCAGTAGATTCTCTCGGGTGCAATGAAGCAACGGCATCCGAGAATTTCCCCCAAGGGTGAGATCCGGAACTGAGACACTCATCGCCACTACAAGTGGTCGTCGCCGTGGTAGTCGCGCTGGGGCTTCCGGTAAAATCGTCCGAAAGAAAAGGACCGGATCCAATCCCGTCATCCGGCGTGAAAGCCAAATCTGGCATGTCGATTGCTTCCATGAGCCAATCGGGGTGATCCCAGAGCGTAGAGGGGGAGTCTGGGAACTCGGAGTGGAGGCTTTCAAGGATGTCTTCCACCTCCGCAGGTTCAAAATAGTCGGTAGTCATGGCTGTAGTCGAAAAATAGATTCTAGAAGTTTCAGTACTAGTGTGCGCTCGGAGTGCGCAGGCAGGAGAGTGAAGCCGAAGCTGGTGGTTGAATGGAAGAGCGGTTTAGTGGAAGGTTAGCGTAAAGACGTGAAAAAATGGGGGAGTTTCCTGTTTAATCCACTGTGGAAGGTGCAGCACGCGACCGTGGCTGTCACCACAGGAACTAGTAAGGTTGAATGGAAGAACACATGAAGAAGCTCGAAGTCCGTTTATGGGTGTGCATGGGCAAGCACGCTGAGGAACAAGACAGGACAAGGCACAGCGCGCTGGAACGGAGGGCCGGGGAATGCTAAAATCTAGACGAATCTATCGTGGCACATGAGTGGCACTTGGATAATCTTGTAGGATTCACTGACTGTCAGAGAAGAATACTCGGGGCCGGCCATACCTACCGTACGCAGATTATTCTTAGAGATACGAGTTGCCGGGGAGCTCGTTTCAGCGAGACATGACATTGCCGACCCGGCGATGTGGCAGGTCGGCATCATCCCGGAATAAATGGCAGGGTATTCGTTCTCTGACATTCCGTGACTGGCCGGCTCGCCTCTAAACCGTTACAGTAGGGAACTGGTGGCTGAGTTGCCAACGGTCCGTACTGCGCAGCAACGTTAAGAGCTAGGCGTGGGATCCACTGACCGGATGACTGACGTACATGGTCTAAACCACGTGCTCGCTGCTCGGCGCGACGGTTGAAAGCAAAGGCAAGCCACATTCCTACCACAGCCATGGCAAAAAAGATCTATCGTCCGTGAGTTGTGACATCAATCGTCGCGTCATCATGTTGCAAAACTCCGTGGGCAGTGTTTCGTTTCTGAAACGTAGATTTCGGGGCTTTCCAGTCCAGTCCAGCCATGTCCAGCAGGACGTTGTTGGACATCCACACAGTGAGGGGGGCGACTGTCGTCTTGTTTATCTCGTCCGTTGAAGCGAGTTGGAGTTGACAGGCATGTGCAGAAAGTACGGCAGAAGAAATACCCTCGGCAAAAGCGTGCCTTGGAGGCGTATGCCCCTCCTCTAGCATGCACTTTAGCACATAGATTTCGTTTACCTTCACCAAGCTAGGACGAAAGCAGTCTTATCATTAAGCATGCGCACATCGGTAAAGATAGTTGGAAAGTCGCCGTCTTGTCACCCTTTGCCAAAGTGAGTAGGTTGGGGTTGGGGGACTTCGGGCGTTTGGAGTTGTATTGCAGATCGGCAAATAACTGGGGCGCCGTCCTATCTCAAAAGTGCGGACAGTTAAGCAGGCGCTAAATTTTGCTCGGCGCTTGTATCATGTTCCAGCACCGCGACATCATCCGAGCAACGTATTTGAGGTGGGATGTGGTCAGCCCCATGGTTCTCTAGGGCCATTTCATGCAACTCCTCCAACGCCCGCCCCCTTTTTCCGGATTAGGCGTTTTTCTGTAATCAAGGCTATATCACCAGCTGCAACATGGTGATTCTAAGAAAACAAGGATTGTGTGTAAAAGATAGCCACAAACTTAAAAATTTAACCGGCATGGCTTATGCGATGGACCATTTTTACCAGGATGGAGATGTGTTTTGTTGTATATTGCGTCGTATGTTGCATTCTCGCAAGCTTCTCACACGGATGATGGTTTTTTCTTGTTTGATGCTGCTACCAGGCTGTTACCACTATTGTTCATATGCATTAAGAAATCAAAATTTCATAATTTGCTGCAATCCATTCTCGTGTTGTGCACGCTCAGATGGTTGTTAACTCCAGTTACACAGCCAGCGCTGTGCTGTTCAATGCTGACAGTGACGTTGCACATACAGCAAGTACCTATCAAGGAGACAACCAGCGCAGGCCAGAAATCGGGAGTACCTATGTCCCAATGAACCTCCGCTTGCCTTGATTGCATGTCTCGAATCGTAGATCATTCATAATTTCTTCAATCATATATCTAACATTATTTGCAATAGTAGAACACCACCTAGAGGAGAAAATATCAATGCGACAACCGTGAGTGCATGCCAGAAAATTATAGATTTGCATTTCTTGAGTAAGCGCCGCTCAAATATTGGCCACTAGCAGCATGTGAAATGATACAAAAATTAAGTAGACAGGCGCGGTCCCATTGGGGAGGTGGGCATAAGGCTGGTTGTCTCCTTGATAAGGCACTGATGAGGCCGCACAGCTAGAGGTTCTTACGCGTTGAAGTAGCAAGGAGGGTAGAGCTTGTACCGCTCGAACGGGTATCATTATTGAAAATGGCATTGTAGCTAGGGAGTTACGAAGGCTGTTCAGTCTGTCGGCGGGGGTCGCCGTCGAGGAAAGGTTACTTTGCTTGTAATAATTCAGTGTTAAGGACCAGCAGGTCACCCAAGTAACGAGTTGGCATGTTCAGAGCTGTAGCCGATAACTTGCAAATGAATGCTAGCACTTGATGACTGCTAGTGAGATAAGCGGCATAGTAGTACTCCGTTGCATGCCTCTGCGTTGATCACATTCAAGTACTTGCTTACCTAGCTACTTACCGCTAGTTACGTTCGTGACTATCGGCCTTCAAATGGGGCGTAATTTACTTCATGAATGAAGTTCCTGCTATCATCTACTTCGGAATCCCATGTACTAGTCCGTCGTCCCCTTCATCACAGTGCAGGATCGCCGAGTAGGATCCGTAAAGAGCTTTCCCTTTCTGTTGGGCAGGAATCCCAACTAAACATGAAAGCATGGGTCGCAACGGAGGTGCTAAGGATGGCTCTATTCAGTTTCCTCATATTAAGGAGACAACCAGCGCCGGCCAGAAATCGGGAGAATCCGGACCATGGTAGCTCGAGCCTGCCGTTATCTTGTCCGCGTGTTCGAGTCGTTCAGGATGATGAAGATGAATGGTGATGGAAATGTGTACCCTTGTGGATTGAAATTATGGCTGGCTTACACGGTGTAGAGCGACTAGATGACCTAGACGGTGGGGCCGGAAACAGCATGCTTGATCAGGGCGTGTGTTTCGAGCCTAATTCTGGCCGGGAGTGTCTAGTGGTGAGCACCATTGCTGCGATCGCTCTCCCACCATTTACGAGGTAATACCCGCAAATGGAAAATCACTGAAAAGGTCTAGCTAGTCAGTCATCATATTGCCTCAACTCAGTGTGGTGCCGCGGCCACTGCCGGGTCGCTTATACGGAGAAAGGCCCGCTGAAAATCTGAGCAGGCCATGGCATAGTCCAAACCCCGATCCAACAGCCCCAAGAACACCGATGTTAACACCCGGCTAGTGGTCTGCGACAGCCCGGGCGTAAACAATTCCTCCTCCGACAACTCTGACGAGCCCCTGAACTCCGTGACACAGGGCCGTACATGTGACAGGGTCAGTGGGGAGGACCTGCTTATACTTGAGCACAAACTTCAAGTTCAGCTTTACTGCCCCTTGCGCGGCACCTCCATCAACTCCTCGTACACCCCCTACATCGCCCACTCCAGCTGCGCGCGCAAGAAAGCCGCGCGTGCACTTATGGAACTTGACAGGCTCACGGCAGTCCTCCTTAAACTGCGGATAACCAACAGGAGATTTAGTGGCGATGCTCCAGGGAAAAATGCCAAGACTGCTGGGGTGACACTTCCGCGGCTGCGTGACATCGGCTTCCAGCGGCTCTGCCGTATATTCCGCCCCGCGAATGGCCCCTACTGCAGTGGCATAATCCTCAGGGTGATTAATAGCCTCGGGGGGACCCCGGCCGGCCCGTGAGGGCTGCAAGCGCAACGTGATATTGGTCGTTCTAAGCCAATGCTCCCCACCCCCTCGAGGGTCACCAAGCCCGCGGACACGGAAAACCCAGGGAGGGAAACAAAAGGGTTACCGATGAGAGTGATACCCTTGTAACCCGGCCTCTAGCTAGCACTTGCACAGGGACATCTACCCCTAGGATGGGCATGAGCACCTGCCCAGCCACCTTATACGCCCGCTGCCCGTCAAACCCCGCAACCTCCTTCCAACTACTGGGCAGCAAAGGGTAATATACCGCGGCCGCCGCAGGGCTCGTGATAGACACGCCTGCCATGGTATCTCTTATGTTACCTGTAGAGACTGATCTTCTTGATTTCCGACCAATCATGGTACCTATTTCAAGCAATAGCAAACTTAGGTTTTGTATTTGTTCAGAGAAACTCATATTTTTCCTTTTTGAAAAAAAATCAACCTGGCACTTCGTCCAACCTGAAGGAACCTTTGCACGCCTCCGTTACCTTTTAGGAGGCGACCGCCCCAGTCAAACTGCCCGCCGATGGCCGCAATATGCATAGAGCTAGGGAACATCATTTGCGTCACTCAAAACCGTGGGGCACTTATCTGGCATGACGCGGCTGACTTGTGCCGCACCCCCCGCTGCCGCCGCCTTGAGCTTGTCCGCCTTGAGCAGCTGTCGGAGGACGTGGGCCAGCTGGGAGCCCACGCCGGCGCCTGACGATGTGTCCGGCGCCGCCACGCTGGGCGCTGCTGGGGTCGCGGGGAGGGGCTGAGGTAGCGCCCCTGCGTCGACCCCGGGGACTTGCTCCGGCGCGGCGCCTGCAGGGGGGCCGGTGGGCAACAAGCGCATCATGCACAGCCACCCCAAGTGGGGTGGGTAGGACAGGTTCCAGCCGGGCCCGCTTGGCCGGCCGGCTATCCACATCCCAACCGAGCTGGCGGCTGTGCTCCTTGGCCGCCTGGACCTGGGCATCGGACGCCTTGTACCGATACACCTTATCCCACGGGATGAGATAGTCCCTATGCTCCCAGTGCACCTTCACCCGCCTATGCACCCAGTCCAAATCCACCACCATGCCTGGCCCTTGCATCTGCCCCCGCTTGCCAAAGGAATTCTCCTTGTGAAACAAGACCAACTCCCCCAGCTCCCACTCCTGCGACAAGTCAGGCTGGGTGCGGTCTAACTGCCGCCCAACCTCAGCGGTGGTAGCGAGGAGGGCCTCCCAATGGTCTAGCTGCATGCCACGTGACTCCGGAGGGTAAATGCCCGACTGCAGCCCCCGCGCAGTAATAAGATCTAGTCCCTGGGGCAGCTTGAAAAGCACCTGGTTGTTGTACTTGTCCATGAGCAAGCGGCACCACAGCGCACGTTGCGCATAAGGCTGCCCCGCGGGCTTGAATCCTACCCCGCTGGCCTGCTGCTTGGCTGCCACTTCGGTGCGCACTTCTTACGGGACCACGCCCCCATGCCCTTTATACAGAAGGGTGTGTGGCAGGGCTGCGTGCTGTCGCCCTACCTGTTCATTATTGTTGTCGAATACGTAATGATTCAGGCGCGCAAGCGATTTGCCCGCATCGTGGGCAGGGAACCAGGAGTGCAGGTTGCTAACAAATTCTGGCATGGCGGTGCGGACACGGAGATTCGGCTGGCAGACATCATCTACGCAGACGACACCACCCTCTTCGAGGACATGCGCTGGGCACGTGCAGACATGGCTTGACTGCCTGGCTCTCGAGGCCCGTGCAGTGGGGCTTGAGGTCAGCAAGAAGACAGAGGCCCTGGCGGTTGGGCTCACCAATTACTCACCGCCGCCCCTCTATCTCCTCGACGGCTCTCGAGTCCTGTATCGGGACCGCGTTAAGCTGCTGGGCAGCCTGCTCCCCAGCTGCGAGGTTGATGTGGACCATCGCATCTCCCTCGCCTGGCACGCTTTACGCCAGTACCGGGCCCTGTGGCGCAAGCCCCTGGGCAAGATCGAGAAACAGGACCTGTTCAAGGTCCTCGTCCTTCCTGTTCTCACGTATGGGGCCGAGACGTGGACCCTCACCGCCGACCTGGCCCGCAAGCTGGACGGCGCGGTCACCAGCATGCTGAGTTCCATTTTCAGAGTAGGATATGCTGCTCATGTCCGCAATGAGAACCTGTACCAGGGCATGCCCTATATCACCAGCACCATTAAGCAGCGGCGCCTGCAGCTCGTACTGTAGGGCACCTAGCTCGCACCAACCAGGTAGACACCTCACGTGGCCCCCCCGCAGGACTGCGACCAGCCCAGCCTGGCCGGCACCTCCTGACGTGGGCCGGGCCCAGTGATGTTAGACGCCGCAAGGCCCGCACCTTCAAAGAACAGCTAGTAGAGGACATGGGGGGCCTAGGCCTCTCTGTGCTTTGGAAGAAGATGATGGACAAGGCCAAGTGGGCCCAGGTCATAGAGGACAACGAGCCCCCCCCAGTGGGGAAGCGCCCGCGTGTGCAATCCCGTGGGAGGCACGCCAGACAGCTCCCCTAGGGCAGCGTGCGGCTGTCTAGATAGATGTTGTAGTTAGAATGCTGTTAGATAGATGTAGTATGTAGCCGATGTAGATAGATTAGACCGGTAGGAATGTTTGCACCCATCCATCCATCCATTGGGGTTAATGCTCCGTGACTCCCCAACGGGAGCACGAGTCTAATTGATTAATTAATTAATTAATTAATTAATTAATTAATTGGCTGCCATGCCCTTTACGCTGCATGCTGATGTGCCTATCAATCAGCCCCAAGTTGCCATGGTCCTGCCGCCCAGCAATTACCACCATCTCACAGCCCTCCCGCCCGGCACAATGCAGTCAAATTGTTGGTCCAACATGACCTAAGAAATGGGAAAGAAGTGAGACATCGCAATGCGCAGCCCCCGCCACAAGGACTCCTCTACCATGCTTGGCAGGGGCTCGATGGCTAGGAACTTGGTATAGCGATCCATCAAGACCAAATAATAGTCCCCCTCCTCCAAATGCATGATCAACATCCTCCAAGTTAACCTCCCCCGGTACGGGGAAGGAGTCTTCGCATGCCAGCGCCTACGCTTCTTCCTGACACATGCGTGGCACTCCTCTAACTCCGCCTGAGCGACCTTCAATTAACCCCGGCGCCCCCATAATATAAGCCGAGTCGCCCAGTCTAGCGTTTGCCCCGCCACATGACCCACCGCGGCAAGGTGAATCTGGTGAGCAAGCATCCGCAGCAATCCTATGGCCGTGGCCGGGGGTGGTGCATGCCATCCCCTTCTATGCTAGGCACCTGCCCCGCCAAGCTCTCTGCATGTGCATTCCTGTCGGCAATGTGCTCTAGCTAGTGAGGCCTTACTGAGGGGGCGACCCAACTCCACGTCTACGTGAGGGGCTACCTCGGCATCTGCCGGCACTATCTCACCTGAAGGGGTGAGCTCCGGTAGGGCGTGTTCAGGCTCTATTTCCAGGTAAATAGGTGTACATTTATTCCAAATATAACCAGTAGTTAATCCCTGCTAAGCCTAGGGGCGTGTTCAGGCTCTATTGCGACCACGCTGCCATTGCATTACCGAACCCCAAGCCTTGACCCCCACGACGTCCGGCTTTCAAGTTGGAGTGTACCCCCGCGGCATCTAGCAATGCCGACTAGTTTCGAGTGCGCACCAGTCAAAGTAGTTACCCTTCGCACAAACTCCAGCCACACATTTTCGTAACCGCCCTTTTGGCACCGCAGGAACTATTCTGTCTGATTCGGACAGATTTCATCCAAGGAATCGGGAAGGAAAAACGGTGGAATCAGGAAGGGAAAACGGTGGAATCATATGCAGCCTGAACCTGCCTGAACTAGTACAACACTATCGTCCGTTCAAGTCCGGCTTCACGGCCCATGCGACGCCAATGATGTCGACCCGCCCATGCATAGCAAGCTTTTGCGCTAGGGAGGCAAGTGTAGAAACATGAAATAGGCCGAAGCATTTACCTGGAAAATAGGCCGAAACAACACAAGTCGCCTCGATGCACAGCACGGGGGCCTAACTGGTCGCGATATATAATTTAGACTGCGTGCGTGCGACGG
The DNA here is from genome assembly GCA_009746045.1 of Mesostigma viride. Lineage (NCBI taxonomy): Eukaryota > Viridiplantae > Streptophyta > Mesostigmatophyceae > Mesostigmatales > Mesostigmataceae > Mesostigma > Mesostigma viride. Next base: position 5,421,623 of record RPFO01000154.1, read on the forward strand.
TAGATTGAATATTAGTGGGTAATTATATTGCTGCAGGAAGAAGCGTTTAGTAATGGTGGCAGCAGTGGAAATAGCCGGAGCGGCTTCAATCTGCGGCCATTTCCAGTCATTTCTGAAATGATATCGCTCAGGCGCGATCCGCGTCCAAGCCGTCCATGACTGGATTTTCTTGCACGCCTGGGTAGGAATAATGCCGGCCATAGTACGCTCATTTGCCGCATGTCACGGGTCACCGTCCAATATGTTATAGCGCTTTCAATGCCGCTGGCATGAAGCTTTTCGTGCCGTTTCCGGGTTGTTGTTGCTATTTTTTTTCGCCACTTGCTGCAGTTGCGCTATCGTATTTCCAGCAGCTTTCTTTGGTTTGCCTTGGGCGGCATATGCCATGCTTTTATGGCTACCAAGAATTGATGGGGCAGTTATGTGGCTTTGCTACGCTTGCTATATGGAGGCTTTTACGTGCTAGCCATTCTATATTGCGTAGTCAAGGACCCTAGCTGCCTGGGAGCGGCATCACCGTTGCAAGCAGCTGACGAGCTCATAAACGCTCGTCTTGGCTCTTCACCCTGCTGGAAAACATGGTGAATTGGTAGGGAAGGTGAGCATGCGTGAGCTACTTACTTATCTCCTCCCAACCTGTTTTGCTTTCATTGAGCATGGCTTGGGCTTCCTAGATGACAAGGATCAGGTGCTCATGACCCTAAAGGAATCCCCTTTTATCCTTTTGCAGCATGACTTGGTGTTAGCTATGAGTGACTCCCAGGTTGAAAATGGCAAGCCGATGTCATTTTTTTAGCTGCTTGATGTGTCATGGATTGTTTATTCAATAGTGCCAAGCATGGGTGGCAAATTCTATTAATGGTAGAATTCTTGGTATCTTTCATTAAACCAACAAAATATGAAATGATATTGCATTAATATGTAAGAAGTAGGAGATGCAGCCTTACTGCATCACATGCTAAAGGATGGTACTTCTTGCATACATTCCCACTTTGTAGCTGTGTATCTTAACCAGTTTGGAGATCGAGCAGCTACGCTGGATATTACACAAGAACGTGCATATCTCATGGAAGACGCACCATTCTGCACATCTCACAAGGATCTACAGAACTCATTGTGCGTGTGTGATGGCACCCACATTGTGCAACATGCTTGCGTCAAAGGAAAATGCTCTGCCACGTCATCATCAGTGCCAAAGAACATGGGCAGTCACATTCCGGGCTGTCGCACCCGCCGCCTTCAGCCTAGCTGCGAGGGCCAAGAAGGAAAGAAACAAGAATGCAGGATAGAGGCATTAGGTAATGTAACATGCAACCAGACAAGAAGCAATCCCATAGATAGGGCAGGGGCACATTGAGTACACAATGAAACAGCACCATCTCAAGTACAGTCCACGCGCGCGCACGCCTGCCCGGCCCCACCCAACCAACTACTGTACCTGCATGCGCGTGCGCGCCTGCCCCCACCCAACCAACTACCTGCACGCATGTGCGCGCCTGCCAACACCCACGCAACCAACGAGCTCACCAATGCCAATTATATCATCCCTGCACTTACTTGAAGGAATTAATGTGGAGCCTTGAAAGGTGCGTAGAGGATCGTGATCTCCCTCTGCAGCTCGACGTGGCCATCGCCGCCGTAGCGGAGTACCCACCAGAGACGGCCGAGGACCTCTGCCAGAGGCTTTGCCGGCCGCGTCGTGGGTGGGGGACTCAAACACTGCCTGCGATCGCCAGGAAAGCCCCATGGAGGGTATAGTATAGTAGGCAGTTTCAATGACGTTAATTTAACACATGTTTCCATTCGTGTCATGCAATGCATGTATTGCATTTGTGCAACTCAACAAAACTGTAAACAGTTACTTACTTTCAAGGTGGTGCCATCTGACTCCACCTTGAACCGCTTGAGGATGCTGCGCGGCCACGCGCTCATCATGACCGGCGAGGTGGGGAACTGGACGTAGCCCTTGACGCTTCAATGGGTCCTGGGTTGACTTCTTGGGTCCCCACTTCTTCTGCGCCACCGGCCTGAAAGCCACTGCTTGGGACTGGTTCAGGGTGCGTCGGGTAGGCTCGCTGCAGCCTGGCAGCCATGAGCACCTCGTTGCGCGCCTGAAAGGCCGCCTTGAGCTCCTTCATCTTGGCCGGTCCCCACACGCGCTGTAGGCAGGCGTTCTCCTTGGAGTAGAAGAACTGCAAAGTAAGTGCACATGATATGGTAGGCAGGAGCATGAGCAAGCAAACATGCAAGTAAACAATGGTATATAAGTGACAGTTCTCTAGCAATCACAACAATAGTGAGTATACAACAACCAACCCACCCACCCACCCACCCACCCACCCACCCACCAACCCACCCACCCACCCACCCACCCACCCACCCACCCACCCACCCACCCACCCACCCACCCAACCACCCACCCAACCAACCAACAACCCACCCACCCACCCAACCAACCAACCAACCAACCAACCAACCAACCAACCAACCAACCAACCAACCAACCAACCAACCAACCAACCAACCAACCAACCAACCAACCAACCAACCAACCACCCACCCACCCACCCACCCACCCACCACCCACCCACCCACCCACCCACCCACCCACCCACCCACCCACCCACCCACCCACCCACCCACCCACCCACCCACCCACCCACCCAACCACCCACCCACCCACCCACCCACCCACCCACCCAAACCACCCACCCACCCACGCACCCACGCACCCACCCACCCACCCACCCACCCACCCACCCACCCACCCACCCACCCACCCACCCACCCACCCACCCACCCACCCACCCACCCACCCACCCACCAACCAACCAACCAACCAACCAACCAAACCCACCAACCACCCAACCACCCAACCACCCAACCACCCACCCACCCACCCACCCACCCACCCACCACCCACCCACCCACCCACCCACCCACCCACCCACCCACCCACCCACCCACCCACCCACCCACCCACCCACCCACCAACCAACCAACCACCCACCACCCACCCACCCACCCACCCACCCACCCAACCACCCACCCCCCACCCACCACCCACCCACCCACCCACCCACCCACCCACCCACCCACCCACCCACCCACCCACCCCACCCACCCACCCACCCACCACCCACCCACCCACCCACCCACCCACCCACCCACCCACCCACCCACCCACCCACCCACCCACCCACCCACCCACCCACCCACCCACCCACCCACCCACCCACCCACCCACCCACCCACCCACCCACCCAACCACCCACCACCCACCCACCCACCCACCCAACCACCCACCCACCCACCCACCCACCCACCCACCCACCCACCCACCACACCACCCACCACCCACCCACCCACCACCCACCCACCCACCCACCCACCCACCCACCCACCCACCCACCCACCCACCCACCCACCCACCCACCCACCCACCCACCCACCCACCCACCCACCCACCCACCCACCAACCAACCAACCAACCAACCAACCAACCAACCAACCAACCACCAACCACCCACCCACCCACCCGCCCACCCACCCAACCACCCACCCACCCACCCCCCCACCCACCACCCACCCACCCACCCACCCACCCACCCACCCACCCACCCACCCACCCACCCACCCACCCACCCACCCACCCACCCACCCACCCACCCACCCACCCACCCACCCACCCACCCACCCACCCACCCACCCACCACCCACCACCCACCCACCCACCCACCCACCCACCCACCCACCCACCCACCCACCCACCCACCCACCACCAACCAACCAACCAACCAACCAACCAACCAACCAACCAACCAACCAACCAACCAACCAACCAACCAACCAACCAACCAACCAACCAACCAACCAACCAACCAACCAACCAACCAACCAACCAACCAACCAACCAACCAACCAACCAACCAACCAACCAACCAACCAACCAACCAACCAACCAACCAACCAACCAACCAACCAACCAACCAACCAACCAACCAACCAACCAACCAACCAACCAACCAACCACCCACCCACCCACCCACCCACCCACCCACCCACCCACCCACCCACCCACCCACCCACCCACCCACCCACCCGCCCACCCACCCACCCACCCACCCACCCACCCACCCACCCAAACCACCCAACCACCCAAACCACCCAACCAACCACCCACCCACCCACCCAACCACCCACCCAACCAACCAACCAACCAACCAACCAACCAACCAACCAACCAACCAACCAACCAACCAACCAACCAACCAACCAACCAACCAACCAACCAACCAACCAACCAACCAACCAACCATCCAACCAACCAACCATGCAACCAACCAACCAACCATGCAACCAACCAACCAACCAACCAACCAACCAACCAACCAACCAACCAACCAACCACCCACCCACCCACCCACCCACCCAACCAACAACCCAACCAACCAACCAACCAACCAACCAACCAACCAACCAACCAACCAACCAACCAACCAACCAACCAACCAACCAACCAACCAACCAACCAACCAACCAACCAACCAACCAACCAACCAACCAACCAACCAACCAACCAACCAACCAACCAACCAACCAACCAACCAACCAACCAACCAACTAACCAACCACCCAAGGTTCCACCAGGATGAAAAAGGGTAGACAACCAAAGATTACAGAGGGAAAAAAAAAGAAGCAGATACACAGACAAAATATGCTCTCTGAACACCCAGGCAGCAAGCTTTATGACTTTTCTGTCACCTCCAGCAGTAAAGCAAATGAGGCATCGCAGCCAGCCTCATCAAATGCATGCAATATAGAGAGGACATTATAAACAGAAAGTACCTGTACGGTGTAGTCCGCCCATGCAGCTGTAAAAGTCCGCGTGCCAGTAGGCCTGCACGGAGACGATGTCTTGCACCGCCGACACTGGAACGGCAGCGCAGTCTTCGCTGGCAATGAGCTCGATTACAGTTCTCGACCAGTGAACTGCCTGCGCCAGGTGCTCAGGCAGTTCATCGTCGCGCCACAACCAATAGCCGCACAACACGACTTCGTTCGTGTTGTCTACGTTTCCTGCCACCGCCCATTTCGGGTCTATTGTCTCACCTGGCTTGACTATGCACACTACCTCCAGAAAAAAGGGCTTGTTGCCCGGATCCTCGCTTAGGACCTGCACTACCGACCCTGGGGAAATAGCTAGCATTTCCCCCTCGCTATTCCTTCGCAATGAGTGCACTATCGTGTTATTAGCTCTGGAATCTACGCGGGATCCTGGAAACCAAAATCCCGCGCCATCCACTGCGCCGGCAGCGGCATTTTTGCTCATTTTGAGCTTGGCCGGCTGCTGGGTAGGCGCAGGCGGAATGTGCCTACAGAAACTAGTGCTCGCGTACACTGAAACAGCATTCCGTGACGCCATTATCGTATGTCCTGCAGCAAGTGTACTAGCTAGCGTAAAATGTAAATTATGACCACTAAAGCATGCGTGATGAGCGGCACGTTAGTTACGAGAAAATGTTCACAATGCATTATGGCTATTTCAAGCGCCGTCTTTTCTACCTAATGCCAGCAAAATGCCTCCAAAGTTCCAATTGTCATGCCAGCGACTTTTGCCACGAGGCGTAGATCCGAGGGTAGGTCCAAAAACTCCCGTCCACGGAATCAGGAAGTCGGCCCGCAGTTGCCGTACAGATCCGGTAGTGACTCGTGAAGTGAAAGATTTGGGCACATTTGGGCAGATCGGGTTTGGTCGATCCGGTCCTGGATCAGTCCGTATGCTGAAATTTGCGCGCCGTCCGTTGTACTTGAATTTTCAAGGGAAACGAATGTTGCCTCTTTCGGTAATGCAATCTGGGCACGCGCTCCTGATCAGTGCAAGTGCACTTGCACTTCCATTCTGAACCACTGACGTGGGAACATTAGGAACAGAAGGCACAGCATCCTCACGCCTAGCCGACTCACCGCGACGTACACATCATCTCTAGGACGTCACTTGGGCATGGCTGGCCGTGGGGCGCGGCATGTGTTGGGGTCGTGTTGGGGTAGCATTCGTAGGGCATCTTGCTCGTGCCAGCCAGGTAGACACCGACCTCGGTCTGGCCGGCCCCCAGCGGCTTGGCCAGCCAGGGCGGGACATCCTGACCTGGCCTGGCCCCAATTAAGGACATGCCTAAGAAGGTAGGCAAACATGTCATGACCTACCCACAGCAGTTGCTGGCCGACCTAGCTAGTGGTCCCAGCCCTGTTTTAACATCGCATTCACTCCCTAGCTCTCTCTTGCTTGGACTGCTATCTATGCAGAACCAGAAGAGGTGGAAGACGATTGTCCAGGCTGATACGCCATCCCCTATACATGGGCAAGCCCCCCCCCCCCCAAGAGGAAGGGGCGCTTAGCTGAGTAGAATAGTCCGGGTTTTCTAGATTAGATTAGCTTAGAGTTAGATTAGTTCGGTTTCGCGGCTTTGCCCACCTCCATCCATCCAGCAAGGGAATATGTGCTACATGATCTCCCAACGGAGTCATGTTATAATTTAATTTAATTTAATCTCTATTTCCGTCTCATCTCTTTCCACCTCTATTTCCATCTCATATTCTTGTATCTTCTATCCCTGAAGGGGCATTATTATTCTTGGCTACCTCCTGCAAGGGTACGTAGGGTGTAAACTACGCCTGCTCTGGGTGCACACCACTACTATGTATTCCAGCACCTAGGGCGCGATATACTAGGGGTTGCCTCCTTGATAGGGGGGAAGATCATCATGGCTATACAAGGGCTAGGGCATGCATGGCTTCTCGATCAGAGTGACTCTCTGCATAGGCAGAGCTTGGCTAAATTCTTAATGCATCATCCATGAGGAGTCCCATTATAGGCAGAGCTTAATTGGCTAAATTCACCCATGACCGCCATCATCCATGACCGCCAACATACCACATATGAATCTGGTTGCCTCGTTTATATGTTTGAGCTAGGTTGCTCTGTACTGCGTCAATCATACCACTCCTCACCAATGTTGAACTAAAGACGACTGTCCAGGCTCACACGCCAGCCCCTGTGGGCAAGCCCCCCCCCCCCACAAGAGGAAGGGGCGCTTTGCTGAGCAGAGTAGTTAGGGTTTTCCTAGATTACATTAGCTTATTAGAGTTAGATTAGTTCGGTTTCGCGGCTCCGCCCACCTCCATCCATTCAGCAAGGGAATGTGCTACATGATCTCCCAACGGAGTCATGTTATAATTTAAGTTAATTTTAATTTTAATGTTGAACTCCTCATTACCATGGATCCTTCTTTACCTGGGGCAAGATACAAAACGATTGTGTTTTATTTGTATGTTTGTCTAAGTGGCTGCACTATAGCACAGTACTCCACCCATGGCATGCGGGCCCGTATGCATGCAAGTAATTATATTTTTAATGCATGACATGCACCTACCTGTGCACATGCTTAAATGAAAAAATGAACAAATTAATTGATCAATAGACACGAAGACTGTGCACATGCTGACCCATTCGAAACATTTGCGTATATATTGACGTCATTTAGAACCAAGATTTCATATTCCATGCATCACGATCAATTAGCCAATCCCCAGGGCAACCCTATCATTACGGCACTAAACTGGAGCACTACATCATGATTGATATATATCGCCGCATTCTTAGCAGAATATTAAGTGAGTGAGACAACGGCATTGACAATATCAACATTAGGTAGATCAAAGTTTTTAAGAAATCAATTGTATGATGACCCCATCCTTATAGTAGCCCAACCTTGGTGAACAAGCCTATGTGCGTGAGCCAGCATTAGCTCATGCAGCTAAAACTTCAGTTGGTGAGACAACCAACAATAAATGAACAATGCCCATGCCAATGCCGCTGAATGACCTAAAGTAATACCAATGTGAAAACCATGGAGGGCCTGGGCGCGTGTCAAGGGGTTCATGATGGCAAAGGCATGTGATACTAGTACAAGTGCCGTCGGGCAATCGATTGGCCTTACCTCACAGTTGAGATGTCGTGGGCGCAGAAGGTGTACGACGTGCAAATTGACAAATGAGTTCGTTTACAATTACAAAGGCATCACAGCGGCATGATTCTAGACACCTGAGCAAGCGGCGGGTGATGCAACCAATGCTACCTACCATGCAAGGCACAAACATAACGAGGGTACCCATGTGGAACAAAATGTTGAACAATGAACAACATGAAGCATGATTTATGATATCCACACTACGTTACTACCTGGGCCGTACTCATGGCAAGTCAGTGCCTTCAAAGTACACAGCCCACGTAGCCACGTCGCCAACACAGGATGGCAAATAGCCCAATGGTCTGGCTAAAGAGATTGTATATTTAACGACTTACAAAGTCTGGACGGGTGGAAAACCATAATGTGGGCGAAGGACAGGTTCATGTAAATGTGGCAACGTTTTCCAGGGTCAGCTTCTTAAACAAGAACACGGACATATGTCGAGTGCTATGACAAAGAGGGCAACGCAATAAGAGGAAAAGGCGTGACCTGCGAGCCCCGTAGTTCGCTCGTCCGCTTGCAACATTGACCGCCTTAAAGCTCATCCTGAACTGGGATACCTCGGCGCGGCGGCGCCCGTACGACCAAAAACATCTTGGTGAAAGCGTCCGGCTGAGAAAAATACTATACCCGGGAGTCCAGGCACGCTACCGTAGCACATTCACCACTAGCAACTGTAGCGTGCCGACTAGGGTCGAACCTAGTGAGCACGAGAAAGTTTGGCAAAAGAAATATGGTATAAAAAGATACGTGCAAAAAGAGGTAGATACCTAAGGTGGTTTGAAGTCCATACCTTCCGGCACATGCACCTCTGCATGTGTATACGAGGGTGCCGACAGTTGAGACCTAGAGCAATATTGGTGACATTGGGATATATATCGATGGGCCCAAGGGTCTGCTTCTGTGGTTTTGCGCTCACCCTCGCGTCGTTCACTGGCTCCGGGGCGCTCTTCCGGCTCAGGTCCGGCTGGCCGCCGAGGGTCACGACGAACGCATCCAGTCGGCCTTGGCGCAGCTGGTCCCGGGCCCCGACCTCCCGCCACATGCTATTCGCATTGCCTCCCTGCCTGCACGGATGGGTGGCTGTGGTCTGACTCGTGCCGCCCGGCTGGCCCCAGCAGCATTTTTGGGCTCCGTCGCTCAGTCGTGGGCGGAAAGCTGCCGGCTCCTGCCCCTTTTGGCAACGGCAGCGGCCTGACCTCCTGGACCCCAGCAACCCCTTGCCCTTCGTCACTGCCATCCAGGAGGCCTATGCTGAGATCCAGCAGGCCTGTTCTCCCGTCCGTGCCGCTCAGGCGGTACAGCGCCACCTCCCTCGCGGCACTCCCTCGGTCGCCTCCGTTCAATCTCCCGCCGCATTCCCTGCTCGCGTCATCGATAAACACCAGAAAACCTACGCGGGTATTCTGCACACGGCTGATTGGATTGCTCTTTTCGCGGACCTCAACGCCCAGGGACGTGCGTGGCTGTAACTTCTCGCTTTCCTTGCGGAGTGTGGGCTCGGCGTACCTTCGTGCTCTTCCCATGGCCCCCCCATTCGCCTTGGCTCCCAGCCACTACTCGGCGGTGGCGCTCCGGCACCAGCTATTTGCCCCGCAGCCTCTTGTTCCGGCCGGGCGGCCTTGTGGTAGCTGTGGGCAGCCGCTGGATCCCACGGGGACTCACTACCTTTCCTGCATGGGGGGCCAACAGAATCAGAACTGGTATTTGTATTTGCACACTGTCCTCCTGACGGTGGTGCTCGCCATGATTCGGTCGGTTTTCCCCCACGCGAACATCCGGTCCGAGGATGCGGATGGCGCTGCCTTCTATTCCCCCAACCACCGGCCTGACATCGTGGTGCTGGACTTTGAGGGGGGTGGCCGGCATCTGCTTATCGACGTTTCGGTGGCGCGGCCCTTGGCTCTTAGCCACGTGGCTGGGGCCTCCCTCACGGCAGGTTACACGGCGGACCGGGCGGAGCGGGCCAAGCTCCTGGCCTACGGCGACGTCGGGCACCATCGTGTGGTGCCCCTTGTCCTGGAGGAGTTTGGGGCCATGGGGCCCCTGACCTCCGCCTTCTTCAAGGAGTATTGCCGGCTCCGGGAGGACCGGCTGGACCTGGAGGGCCAGCGGGCCTCATGGTCGGCGCGGACCTGGACGTCATATTGGCGTCAGCGCTTGTCGGTGGCGCTGACTCGGGCCATGGCTGACATCATGCTCCGCCGTACGCGGGCTGATTTTGCGGTGCAGCAGGGCTATTAGGTTCCTCCCGTTAGGAGTTTCCATTGGTCTTATCGTAGTATAGAGATTTGACATGGCTCTGTATAGAGGTTTATAGCTGGGCGTTTGCTTTGGTTTGAGTGATTTCACTCTGCTGTAAGTAATTATATTTTTAATATATATCGATGGATGTGTGTCCGATGGCATAACGTAACGATGGTTACCACGGACATGGTTAGAGGTCGATCAGCCATATATGTTCGACCTGTAGTTCGGCCCACTACAGTAACGTAAATTAGGCGTGGAATATTCGCATGGAATGTTCTGGGCCACAAGGGTTGGAACAGCAGTGCCGACCTAGTGGCACTGCTTGGCATAAAGACGTGCGAGGACGATGGACAAGACAGTCGTTCGTCAATCCGCCGACTCACCCACCTCAGTTAATCTGAGCTACGAATCTATCCCTTTTAATACAATCATGTCCAACACATATCCTTGTACAACTGCAATTGCAAGAATACAAGAAGGTAATTAATATAATGCCTCTGGGCCTACGCTGTGATGACAGCAAGTAGCCCATAGAATAGTGAATCCCTTCTCCTCGATCTCAGGCAGGCAATAAACCGGGACGATGGTCCCGTAGATAGAAACGATCTTTCCCAACGTGCCTGGCCGATGGGTTTGGCACGTTACACTGGAATCGGAGGTCTGTTTTTCTATTTGCATTTCGTGCCTGAGTAGTTAGGTTCATGCAATATTGTTCAGGCATTCCGGCGATGGTCGGAATTGCCGCAATTTGACTAACGAATATTGCACTAGTAAAGTCGACGATGGTCGAATTAGATTAGCTAGATCCGGCGATGGTCGGTTAGTTTTCTTTTCGTTTTCGTTGCTGTTGTTGTGTTGCACCTTGCTGCTGTTGTGCCTGCGCACTCACGTTGCAGTCCAGCAAGGAGCGTGAAGAACAAGCGAGAGCTAACCAACAGCAACGCACTGACAACCGTCGGGGCGGCAGTCTTCAATCCTGCATCGTCGTTTTCCTTTTATTCCGTGTATCCATGCATTATGGAGCGGCAATGCATGTAGTGCAGTTCCTAACGGCCCACGATGGTGGTGCCGTGACGGAAATTTTGTTGTTTTCTGCCCTTTCTTGCATTGCGGGATTAGTAATTGTATTCCTGCTGCGCATATATTTTCTTTTCTTTTTGTCCTGGGCCGACCTGTTAGTCCCAGGTGAGAATCTGACCGATGGGTCGGAGGGACACCTTTATTTGTAACAAACCGATTGGTTTGTGTGAGTCGCATAAAGAAAGTTTTTTATATTGTGTTCCAAACCGTATCTTGGCTTGTTGCATCGTCTCTCCTTTCTTTCCTGTCATAAGCCGATGGGCTCAAAGTATAATGGTTTCCATGTCTTGAGCCGATGGGCTCAAGGTAGTGATTGTCATGTCTCAAGCCGATGGGCTCAAAGTAATGGTTTCCATGTCTTAAGCCGATGGGCTCAAAGTAATGGTTGTCATGTCTCAAGCCGATGGGCTTAATATAATGATTGTTATGTCTTAAGCCGATGGGCTCAAAGTAATGGTTGTCATGTCTCAAGCCGATGGGCTTACTATAATGATTGTCATGTCTTAAGCCGATGGGCTCAATGTAATGGTTGTCATGTCTTAAGCCGATGGGCTCAATGTAATGATTGTCATGTCTTAAGCCGATGGGCTCAATGTAATGGTTGTCATGTCTTAAGCCGATGGGCTCAACGTGATGGTTGTCATGTCATAAGCCGATGGGCTCAAAATATTGGTTCTCATGTCATATGCCGATGGGCAAGGACATTGGTTGTGGCTTGACTTATACCTTCATAAGTTATTCTGCATTTTGATTTAGATGCAACCCTATTCCGGGTCCTAAACTTTATTACATTATATAAATCAAAACAATAGACCTGCAGTTAGCCGTGTATAAGGTGACCACGTACTAAGAGTAGGTCTAGGATTACTAATAATACTCGTACAAGTTGACCAGGGATCAAGAGTGGTTCTAGTAGGACTACTACTATTAGTACTAAGTGCTATAAAGGTGTGCGTGTGGGTGGGCTTGTCTAAGGGGTGGGTAGTTGGGGTGTGGTGATCCGTGACCCCGGCAGCCGGCCTCGAGTGCTGGACCTAAACACCTAATAGACTAGCACATCCAGAATCACACGGTTCGAGTAGCACTTCGAAAACGATGGCGCACCGCGAGTTAATGCCCGAGCTTCCCTCGGATGACGATATAGATGTTCGGACGCGACGCTCGGGTCGTAGGCTCGATGAACATCATTGGACGATAGTCCGAGCACCCGTCCCGATGGGGGCGTGGGCCGTCCCGACGGGGGCGTGGTCCAAGATCATCATAGTCAGGGACGGAGTATCTGTCCCAGTTCGCCCCCTTCCGCATTCAATATGTGAAGGGTGAGGACCAAGTTGTCCCGGACGCGCTTTCCCGCCGCGCAGACTACCAGTTCTATGAGGACTTGGATGTGCTGCACACCGTTTGTGTGCCCACCATGGGTCCTGTCCCGCCGTATGGCGTGTCGGACGGATCCTTGACCTCACGGTTCCTCTTCCATGAGGACCATACCACCCCTGACGTTTTGGCCCCTTGGCCCCGCGACGAGCTCGAGGACGCGCCCATCCCGATGGGGGGGGAGGGGTCCCATCACCGGATCCCTCTCAGTCATGCGGTCCCACCATGCAGTAGGCGGCTTTAGCCTCACACCACTTGGCGAGCCCCTTCTTGTCTACAGAAACTTCGGCTCCGTTGCGGACATCGATGCGCTCACGCGAACCATGGCTAGGCGAGTCACGACCTCGCAACCAGGCGACACCACCATTCGCCAGGAGCTGGACGACTTGGAAAAGCTGCCCGTACCCGAAGGCAACACGGAGAGCTTTAAGATAACGTCCGACTTGGAGCGCATTGTCAGTAGGTTCACGGTGACCGAACCCGAGGCGCAGGCAGCCATTGCAGTGCACCCGCAGCAGATGAACGGACTCCCCTGCAAGTTCCAAGACGGGTTCCTGTACGTGATGACGGGACCCGGGGATCAATGGCGGCTGTATATACCTCCCATCGCTAGAGCCGCGCTCTTGCATGAGCTCCACGGCCCTCCCTTGGGAGGTCATCAGGGCACCCATCGGGTCCTAAGCCACCTGCGACGGCTATTCTTCTGGCCTGGCATGAAGCAGGAGGCACTGGATTATGTGCGCACATGCCATTCGTGCCAATTGATGAAGCCGCGCAACACCGGGTCGCAGGCCACCCCCCACTCATTACCTGATCCGCTGCGACCTTGGGATAGCCTGATGATGGACTTCGTTGGTCCATTCAAAAGGACCCCGTCGGGTAACGAGCAGATTTTGGTGTTCCTCGATCGGTTGACCCGCAGGTGCCATCTGGTGCCTTGTTCCCTGACACTCACCGCGCAGGATTGCGTCCGACTCTACCTAGACAATGTCTTCAAGTACCATGGGCTGAGTCGCCAGTTTATCTCCGACCGCGACAAGCTGTTCACTGCCACGTTTTGGCAAGAGTTCTTCGGAATCCTGGGCACCAAGGTCTCCCTCGGGATCCCGCATACCACAGCTCCTCTACACATCTGGTAGAACGACTTAACCGCGGGTAGTGGAGGAGACCATGTGCCACTACATCAAGGGGCGAGGCGACAACTGGGATGAGTTCATTGGGTTTGTCGAGTTTGCCCTTAACAACTCGTCCCAGGCTGCCCACGGCTATACGCCATTTTTCCTGGACACCGGACAGCACCCCCTCACCCCAGCCGAAATGCTGGCCAGCCAGATGCCCAGCAAGGACGCAACCATACGCACGACGGTGCGAGGTGTGAGGGAGATGCTTGAGCACATGAAGCAGGCACAGGAAAGTGCGGTTTTGGGATACCAAGCCACACGAGACAAACGCCTGGCGCGCTTGAGAGCCGCGATTGATGCTCGCACGCCCGCGATCGAAATCGGGGACTTGGTCCTCGTGGAGGGTCCTCAACTAGGTCGTTTCGCCCAGATGGTGGAGGAAGGGCTTAAGACCAAGTCAGTTGAGCCAATCTTCCTCGGCCCGTATGCGATGGTGGCCAAGTTCAAGGACTGCTTGTTCCGGGTAGACGTGCCCTCCACTTGGCAGGTGCAGAATAACACGTTCCACAGGGACCAGTTAAAACTGTACCACAAGAGCACGTTCCCGGGTAGGGTAGACGCCCCTGCACCGCTAGAACACAACCCAGAGACGGGAGAGGTAGAGAATGAGGTGGAGGCCATTGTGGCCCACCGCGATCAGAAGCGAGGCACTGGGGCATGGTGCGCCAGTACCGCGTACAATGGAAGTTCAGCCAGTCGGAGGCAGACCCCATGCCCGACTTCAAGCACATCCCCAAGCTAAACGATGAGCATGAAGCCGCGAGACATCCAGGAGTGGGCTAGGCTGGTGAACAAGGCCGTCACATTCTGGTCGAATTACTACCACAACTGGGATCTGTCCACCAAGGACTTGATCGACTTGATCATCACCCACCTGGGCCATGGACATCTCAGTTACACGACTGCTTCACTGCGATAGCATCGCGTCACAGTCCTACCCCAAGGATATTCACGAGCTGATGGAATTCAGCAGAAGCTCGTCCCACCAGACGCTGAGTTCCAGGAGCGCATCGCCTTTGGCGCATTCTGACAGGGTGACATGCCCTACCGCGAGTTTGAGGTGGAATTCGACGAGATGGCGAATCGCCTATTGGATGTGTCGGGCCACGAGTACAAGATTCGCCTCATGGAGATCATCCACCCTGATCTGCAGCTCGAGGCTACGAAGAAGTTCGCAGACACCCCGTGGCATCTGTGGAACATGTCCAAGGTCAAAGCATATCTCCTCACTACAGCCGATGACCACATGGCTAGTAGGACTGCACGCTCAACGCGGCACGGTACGGACGCGTCATATCCAGCAGACGAAGGCGACCATGCGGAGGAATCCCCAGCTGAGAAGGAGCAAGATGAGGACGAGATCGGCGACGCGCAGAATGACTCCCAGGTCAATGCTCTACTCAACACCCGCAGCTGGCACATGCGGTGCTTCTATTGCCAGGAGATCGGTCACATGAAGCGCAACTGCCCGAAGTTGAGGAAAGGAGCAGACACGCCCGGTGACACGTCGGCAACCTATTGAACATGATCATGTGGACCCCTAGCTTTGCATTGCGGTTTGATACTCAGCCAACCTTTCTTCGGGAACGAACCAACCTGTTCCCTTCTTCCCTGGCAGGATGCTGCCAGGGTAAGGCCGGGCATATTCTGATTTGGCACGCCGCAAAGGTGAAAACCATTTGCGTTCAGTGCCGGTCCGCGGGGCATATGTAGGTCTGCCGCATAGTCGGCAACCATTCCGAAATGTTGCGACCGGGAGGTCTGACACTGATTCACCACTTGTCATGTCTGCCTATTAGTTGCTCAGTGCCGACCAAACCCCCATTTCCTTTTTATAGCCGTCGGGTAGCCTCTGCTCAATGTTGTGTTTGGCCGTGAAGACGAGGATCAATCCTTCTTGTGACATGCGTAATGGCTTGCCGCAACTTAGGTATTGCTGCTAATGCCTATATACTAATATCGCATTGCCACATTTGTCTGATTGACTAATCCCTAGTGTGTCACGTAGGCGCGACAAATCTGTCGACATCATAGTACTGTCTCCAGATCCATTTAGGGGGGGGAGGAGTCTGACAAGGTTATGATGAAACGACAGCAAGTGAAGGGCCAGTTCAGGTGTCAGAATATAGTACTTGACAGATCTGCCTGGTACTACAGTTGCCTTTTCCTTTTTCCTGCACGGCTGCTGGCCAGCGATGGCTGCCCTCAACAGTTGGCATCATTCCAGAGGTTACTATATGTGGAGTCTTATTGTCTTTTTCTCTTGCATGGGGCTGGCTTCTTGCCACCCCGAGAGTCAGTCTGACTTTTGTTTGTATATGCCATGCTTCTGCACGACCACAAGCGCAACCAGCCCACGCACACAATTTTGCAGGTTTGAGTGGCGCCCATGCATCATGCACTCTTCGTCGCTGAACGCCGATTTCCCGGTCGCCGAACACGGGACGCTACATCAAGTCATCAATTCAGCGATGTGCGGTCTGACTGCACCATCAACATGCGGTTCTTCTCCGTTATGACCGAGCTCCATGCATGCGCTGGCTAGCAACACAGCCACCGGTTCACGTACGGCTTCTCCTGATTCAGTCGACAACTCAGACGACAACAACCCCAAGCAACTGTGATACGTATCGTCACGATTTCGACATTTACGTCAAGTAACTGATCAAGCTAGTCTGGCGCATGGCCAGACATCCCAGCAGCGGTCAGGACTACCTGGCAGCCTCACAAGTGCCAGACATCACAATGGATGTCTTCAATCCACCAAATGGACCGGCACGATCAACCGCTATTATAGGCTTGCCGGATCCACCCTCTATCGGAACGTTGAGCGGATATCTTAAGCTGCTCTCAAGGAACGGGTATGGGATTGGTCATGAATCTGGTGTAACCCAGGGCGGATGCCTGAAATCATATATAGGCCTGGTGGGACCAGCTCATGAACACTTCTATAGCCCTGTGTTCCATCTTCGGGCTCTAGGCCCGACCGAGGGCTTCCTCGGTAGTATAGGAGGGCCTTACGCCCGCCCGGGTTCTTCGGCCCGGTAGATAGTTAGGGACCAAGGTCTTAGAGCTGGACACTTGGGCGACCTAAGGAAACAAATCCTGCCGGGACAGGTCTATCCGTGGGGAGAGTCCCTATTCGAGCGCGGCCCCCCTCCGATCGCTAGTGCCCAGCTAGATCGTGCCCCTGATCGCTGTGGCTAGGATCGTGCGCGCCTGCCGTCCGATCGTGCCCCCGATCGTGCGCGCCCGCCTCGAATCACTTTATAGGGTGGGCTCCAGCGGATACCCGGCTTGATGCGTGACTAAGGGAAGCCTAGGGAGAAGGCAACGAGGCCAAGGTCTGGATAGCGCATGAGCCAAACTCTTTGTACCCTTCGCTTGAAGGGAGTGGGCTCCCTTCCCCGATGGGGCCGGGGAGGAGTGTAGCGTGCCGACTAGGGTCGAACCTAGTGAGCACGAGAAAGTTTGGCAAAAGAAATATGGTATAAAAAGATACGTGCAAAAAGAGGTAGATACCTAAGGTGGTTTGAAGTCCATACCTTCCGGCACATGCACCTCTGCATGTGTATACGAGGGTGCCGACAGTTGAGACCTAGAGCAATATTGGTGACATTGGGATATATATCGATGGATGTGTGTCCGATGGCATAACGTAACGATGGTTACCACGGACATGGTTAGAGGTCGATCAGCCATATATGTTCGACCTGTAGTTCGGCCCACTACAGTAACGTAAATTAGGCGTGGAATATTCGCATGGAATGTTCTGGGCCACAAGGGTTGGAACAGCAGTGCCGACCTAGTGGCACTGCTTGCTTGGCATAAAGACGTGCGAGGACGATGGACAAGACAGTCGTTCGTCAATCCGCCGACTCACCCACCTCAGTTAATCTGAGCTACGAATCTATCCCTTTTAATACAATCATGTCCAACACATATCCTTGTACAACTGCAATTGCAAGAATACAAGAAGGTAATTAATATAATGCCTCTGGGTACCAACCCCACTGAAACTGTGGAACACCGATTTTTATGGTGTAGCCTCCAGGGAGTTTGGACCTGGTTGATTGGTTTATGGGCAGCCTGGACGTCTGAGCCTATCATACCGGTGTCTACCCGCTCCATTATCTTTGGCATCACTGGCACCCCTGGCCTTGAGCTCACCTTTTCACAACAAGCGTGGATATGGCTCCGCACATGCATGTTATATACAATCTGGACGGTGCGAAACGATGTGGTGTTCAATAGGCGCACAGTTTTCGACCAAGCTGGGGTTCTCTCACGCTTCATTTACCTATGGAACTCCGGCATGCGACGCTACTGGATGGTTGCAAATGAACAAAACAAACTCTGGGACCCTGGCGCGGACCAGGATAAGCCCAGCCCACTTGAGATCTTTCATGACCTCATGGGCAAAAACAGGATCTTTACCCACATGCCCGGCAATGACAACCCATTAGAAGTCCAGTGGCTTCCGTGGTCTAGTAAGGCTCCGTTTTAGCCACTGACATCTTGATACCCTAGGCTTAGCAGGGATTACCTATTGGCTATATTTGGAATAAACGTACACCTATTTACCTGGAAATATAATGCCTCTGGGCCTACGCTGTGATGACAGCAAGTAGCCCATAGAATAGTGAATCCCTTCCCCTCTCAGGCAGGCAATAAACCGGGACGATGGTCCCGTAGATAGAAACGATCTTTCCCAACGTGCCTGGCCGATGGGTTTGGCACGTTACAGCAACATAAGAATCCGCTGAGGTACGAAACATGTTGGTCTGCCCGCCCCCTACGATCCGCTGCACAAAAAGTGGCAAGCTACTAATTAGCATGCATAAGTTGCTTGATGCCGTGATACAACGCGAGTTTGTACTCTGGCAACGCAAGGTTCAACCGCCAAGAGCAATTTCCCAAAGTAATTCTGTGAACTTGCGGCCGCCATGGAGCCATCAGTAAGATTCCTCTTCCCGAATGCCTGCGGACTTGGCAAAATTTCAGTTTCCGCGCAATTTCATCCTGGTGCGCAACTCCGCCCATGACAGTGTTGCTGCTCGCACTTGTAGTTACGCAGCGGTTCAAGTACGGGCCCTACTCGCGTCATTACGTGGTATTTCGCGGGTGCAAGTTGGCGCCGCATGCCTGCGCAGCCCGACCCGTTCGCCATCCGGCCAGTGGCCCCGGCGCATGCCGTCCTATTCCGTTTATGTACCCGTATTGCCGGCTCATGCCGTCTTGTCGTTCCCTGTTTATCGTACCGTTCATCTCTTTTCGTCGTGTCCGTAGGTATATTCGTACTTCCAACTACATTTTGTCATGGTTGTCTCCTTGATGTCATTTTGTCATCGCACTGGGCCAGCACCCGATGCTCTTTACAGTCATTACCGTGTTAAGTTGCGATCGACGCCAAAAATTCGGCGTCGCAACTTAACGCGGTAACGCAACTTATCGGTAGAATTAGGCTAGCATCCCACCCCCTCCTCCTCTCACGCCGGACTTCTATACGGCATTCGACACCTCTCGGCAAGCCCGATCCAGCTGCAGCCACCCAGAGTCCATTTTCCTGTTTTTCCATACCAGGAATTTTTTCATGATTTTTGTGAGAAAGGCGGGCCGGCCGCTGCCCGAGCCCCGCCGGGTGCAGCCAACCAGCCGCCACACCGACCGACAGTGCCGGCGGGCGTGACGGAGTGCCTGCCAGAATTCAGTACTGATACCACAAAAGCCGTGCCGTCATGTTAATGAGGAGACGTCATGTGCCGCGCCCTGCATGCTACTGATGTACCGCAGTCCATGCAAATCAGTATTGGAATCGCAAGGTTGCATTAATTCGTGCCGATTCGCGATTTTCAGGCGGGGACGTCCTTCTTCGCGCCAGGGGAGCGTATTTTGCCGCCTAAAGCCACGTAGCGGGTCCGGACTTGGCAAAAAGTGGCCTCCTGCGCGGCCAAAAATGGCCTGACACCAGGCTGACACCTACAAATTGAGTCATTATCGCGTGAAGTTGCGATGGCACCGATGCTTAAGTTGCGGTCGCCGCCCAAAATTCGGCGTCGCAACTTCACGCGGGAACGCAACCTTAAGAAACGCAACTTAACGCGGTAATGACTGTACATAAACCCCATTTTTTAGTCCTCTCTCTGGGGACCTTGCGTCGTCTTGTGACATGGAGTCAGGTGAGGCCGAAGCCGGCGAAGCGGGACGGCGGGATCGTGGGAACTCGGCCGGGGCCCGGGAAGCCACGAACTGCTACAGTACAGTACAGTACAGTACAGTACAGTACAGTAACTTTTGCACGCGCCGCGTACAGAGCTGTACACACCTGGCTGGGTGTAGAAGGGCCGTGGGGGCGGGGAAAGTATAACAAATGCTTGCGGAGAAAGAAGGGTAAGTACCAGGTAAGACGTACATGTATTCTAGGGATTTCGAGCTTCATCAATGAACAACGCATGGTTTCCTGGCAGTGAGCAAGCATTTCAGCGAACTCGTTGTCAAGAACTGGGATTCGGTTTGCATCGTTCGCTCGCCTTCCGATTAATTATCTGTTCTGGGCGCCAGAACAAGAAAGCAAAGTTTTGTTGCGTGCATATCGTACATTGGTCTGCTCAGCGGCCATTGCCCTTGGTGCAACAGGAATGCCTTTGATGGGACAACAAGGACGTTGCCAGCATTCGGCAAGCATGCCTGGCCGCT
The DNA here is from genome assembly GCA_009746045.1 of Mesostigma viride. NCBI lineage: Eukaryota > Viridiplantae > Streptophyta > Mesostigmatophyceae > Mesostigmatales > Mesostigmataceae > Mesostigma > Mesostigma viride. Next base: position 5,442,234 of record RPFO01000154.1, read on the forward strand.
GCACATAATCCTGCTTCGAGCTTCAGTGGGTAGTGGATTGTTTGTAGCCCTGCTAGCGTGTGCAGCATATCCAGCAGGGCACGATGTATGGAGGAGATGAAGTCTCGGCAATTGTGTTGGACGTTGGGTCCTATATGTGCAAGGCTGGATACGCGGGCGAGGACACGCCTAAAGCCGTTTTTCCGTCGCTCGTTGGTGCCATTGCCAGAGATGGGACCGGCGGTGGCGACGCGGCCATGGCCGACGCCGGCGCACCCCCGGAGAAGAGCAAGCGCGACCTGTACGTCGGCACGAACGCGGTGAGCTACCGGCGGGACGGGATGGAGATGGTTGGGCCGCTAAAGAACGGGCTGATCGAGGACTGGGAGGTGATGGAGGCGATATGGAAGCACGCGCTGGTGGAGCAGCTGCGGGTGAGCCCCGAGGAGCACCCGATCCTGCTGGCGGAGCCGCCCTACAACACCAAGGCGATCCGGGAGAAGTCGGTGGAGGTGCTGTTCGAGAGCCACAACGTGCCCGCACTGTTCGTGGCCAAGACGGCCGTGCTGACGTCATTCGCGTCCGGGCGCGCCACCTCGCTGGTCGTGGACAGCGGCGGCGCAGGCACGTGCGTGACAGCTGTCAACGACGGGTTTGCCCTCACGAAATCCATCGTCCGCTCCCCGCTGGGCGGCGAGCTGCTCACCGACTGCCTGTTCGAGCACCTGACCGCCAAGGGGGTCGAGATTCGGCCCCGCTACTCGTTCAAGAAGTCCGAGGTCCGCCCGGGCGAGTACGACCTCACGCCTCTGAAGTTCCCGGGCACCACCGAGAGCTACCGCCGCTACATGCAGTGCGCGGTCGTGTCCGACATCAAGGAGACGGTGGGCCGTGTCTCCGACGCCCCCTTCAACGAGGAGCTGGTGGCTAACATCCCCACCGTGTCCTACGAGCTGCCCGATGGCAACGTGATCGAGATCGGCGCCGAGCGCTTCAAGTTCCCTGAAGTGATGTTCGACCCGGCCGCCATGCTCAAGTCTTTCCCAGGGGTTGCCCTCGCCGCGGCCGCCACTGCTGCCGCCGCGACGGGGGCCCCAGCAGTGATGGATGCCAGCGCGGCGGCCGCATCCCTCCAAGGGATCGCCCAGCTTGTCATGGAGTCGGTGAACCGCTGCGACGTGGACGTCCGACGCGAACTCTTCTCGGGGATACTCCTCACAGGGGGCAACACCGTGTTCCCCAACTTCCGCGAACGGTTGGAGAGGCAGGTCCTGGAGGTGGCCCCTCAGACGGCCCGCATGAAGGTGGTCGCGTCCAACTCCCCCGCCGAGCGGCGTTTCAGCGTGTGGATCGGCGGGTCGATCCTGGCGTCCCTGGGCAGCTTCCAGCAAATGTGGATGTCGCAGAAGGAGTACAAGGAGCACGGCGCGTCGCTCATCCACCGCAAGTGCCCGTGAGGCGCGCGCGTGCCTGATGGGGGATGAGGTGGATGTGGGCTATCGCCTCGCCCCCGTGAGGCGCGCGCGTGCCTGATGGGGGATGAGGTGGATGTGGGCTATTGCCTCGCCCCCGTGAGGCGCGCGCGTGCCTGATGGGGGATGAGGTGGATGTGGGCTATTGCCTCGCCTCCGTGAGGCGCGCGCGTGCCTGATGGGGGATGAGGTGGATGTGGGCTATTGCCTCGCCCCCGTGAGCCGCGCGCGTGCCTGATGGGGGATAAGGTGGATGTGGGCTATTGCCTCGCCCCCGTGAGGCGCGCGCGTGCCTGATGGAAGATGAGGTGGATGTGGGCTATCGCCTCGCCTCCGTGAGGCGGTCACACGCCGCTGCTGTAAGGAGCGCTTTGAAAGGGCAACCTCTCTTTTTGGACAAGGCGATTGGTGTCTGGGATGAACAGGGGCCTACTGGTACCAGTTTGGGACCAATATAGCGAGGGGCGCGAGGCGCTTACCCCGCCCCACATGCCTGTGACAACGGGACTCGTCCTCCTTGGATGATGGCTTGCCCTGCTTGGCTCAAATGCGCCTAGGATGATGGCTTGCCCTGTGAGGATGGGGGGGGGCATGGCGATTGCCCCCTGAGGGGTGGGGGCGCTGGGGGTGCTGGCGTACATGGCACGGGGGGGGGCGCTGTGCTGTCGTGGGGGAGTATGACGGAGCTTTGATTTGTTGGTTGGAGGAGCTGTGCCAGTGACTGAGAGCAACCGCTTGTTATCGCTTGTCAGTCTTCTCAAGCGTGCTGGCCTGTGCGGGCTTGCCAGGACAAGTCTGGTGCGTACAGGCATGTTGTCGCAGGTGCTTGGGTGGTTCTGCACGGAGTGGCACGACCGTATGTCCCAGTGGTCGTAGGACAGGCTGCTGGTTGCTCCGTGCGGGTGGTCATGGGAGGCTGGGGCGCAGTGGGTACATGCCCTGGAAGACGTGGGTGGGTGGTGCATTTTGCCACCCATATAATTCTCTCAGCGCAGAAAGGTATACTGTGCATGGAGAGCCGACCACACGGATAATATGGCAGATGATGGGACCCCTGGCCAGGCTGTAGGCTTATGGCAGTGTTTCGCCGTGCGCAGCTGAAGCGGGCTGCATACCGTGGGCGGGTCCCCGGTGGGGGCCCAAATTTGCCCGCGGTGGTGACTGGCCTAGGGTCATGAGGGGGCCTCGTGGGAGCGGTGGGGCATCCCCGGAGATAGTTGCCGCTGCATAACTATAGCTGCCACAGGAAAGGCGGCTTTTGTTCTGGTAGTAATGATATGTGTTGCTCAGACATTCTCCCCTTTAAGCGTTGCAAGGCTGCCCCGTTGGGCTAGGCGCGGGCCTGAGCTGGTTTTGGATGCCCGAGCGTGCTGCTGCGTCCGGGCGTGCGTCCACGCAGCATGCGGCCCGCATGGCGTTCAAGGGACATCGACATAAAATATTATATCGACCATTTTGCGCAGCTGCTGCTGCATTGCGTGTGGGCCACCCAGTTGGGGGCGCCTTGGTATGCGTGCTGGAGGCACTGTAGGGAAGGAAGTGGTGGTGGTGGTGGCGGGGCCACGGGGGCCAGGTGGTCCGTGGGTGTGGCCACCGGAACACTGCTGCGGAGGGAGTAATTGAGCGGGAAAGAAAGAATGGAGATGAGGCAGTGACTCCAGGCACCTGAGGGAAGTGCTGGCCTAATGGGGGAAGTTGTGACCGGGTAGGCCATAGGTAGTAGCTGTTTCATCCTGCGGTAGGTCCTATCGTGGGGAAATGCCATTGCTGGGGCGTGGCTTGACTGTACGTCGCCGGATCCACGTCTCAAGTCCACGCACGGTCAGCGCATGGGCAATTGTGCGAGTTCTGGGCATTGTGCACAGGGATTGGCTTGCAGACCAGATTTGGTTGGGAATGTAAACATGGAATGGTAGGATGAAACCGGACTTATTAAATACAAAGGTGAGGTTTTGCTGTTGATCTGATGACTTTGACTAAGAATGGGCCCATGCATCTGATGGCATAGTAGAAGACATGGGGGGGCTAGGCCTCTCCGTGATTTGGAACAAGATGATGGACAAGGCCAAGTGGGCCCAGGTCATAGAGGACAAAGAACACCCCCCCCGTGGGGAAGCGCCCGAGTGTTTGCAAACGCGGGAAGCATGCTAGACAAGACCCCTAGGGTAGAGGGCACCATAGATATAGAGTTGACTTGTTGTTGTAGATAGATTAGACCGATAGGATTGCGTGTACCCATCCATCCATCCATCCATCCATCCATCCATCCATCCATCCATCCATCCATCCATCCATCCATCCATCCATCCATCCATCCATCCATCCATCCATCCATCCATCCATCCATCCATCCATCCATCCATCCATCCATCCATCCATCCATCCATCCATCCATCCATCCATCCATCCATCCATCCATCCATCCATCCATCCATCCATCCATCCATCCATCCATCCATCCATCCATCCATCCATCCATCCATCCATCCATCCATCCATCCATCCATCCATCCATCCATCAGGGTTAATGCTCCGTGACTCCCCAACGGGAGCACGAGTCGAGTTTAGTTAATAACTAATTAATCTGATGGCATCGTGCGTCTGTTCATGGGACAAGCCAGACATTAATTAATTAATTAATTAGACTCGTGCTCCCGTTGGGGAGTCACGGAGCATTAACCCCGATGGATGGATTAATTAATTAATTAATAGACACGTGACTGCGTCACGTGAGCATAAGTCCTCAGTGGGAGGGGAACATGGGATGGAATGGATGGTATAAGCTATCTAGGTCCTAGTTACAGGGGTGTGGGCACCGCGGCCCGAATCGCTATGAATGCCATACTTGGTCACACGCGGAGCCCCCACAGGCTTGGGGGTGGTCTCCTTCATCACTACTTGCCATCTATCCTTGCGCACCATCTGCCTCCATATTACAGACAAACCAGGAGGCTGCCCGGGGGTGAGCCCGTCACGTCTAGTGTAGCACATGTCCATGCCGAGTCTATCACGAAAAGTCCACGGGTGGCGGCCCTGCCGCGCGCGGCCGGGGCACGCCAGGTGAGGACATATCGCCCAGGCTGGGCGGGCTTGGTGCCAGCTAGTCTATCTGATGTATCTACCTGATCTGTGCGGGCCAGGTGCCCGGCTAGGCCCAGGCGCCTGTGCCTAATAATGTGGGAAACATAGGGCAAATCAGCGTACAAATCCTCATTACTAATGTGCAAACCAAAGGGGATGTTAAGGGCCTTGCGCAGCATCTTGGTGACGGCGCCGTCGAGTCGTTGCTCCAGCTCCTGCATCAGTGTCCACGTCTCGGCGCCGTAGGTCAGGATCGTCAGAATGACGACCTTGAAGAGGTCACGCTTGACGATCCGGGGTAGGGCGGGGTTGCTCCACCAGCGGCGGTGGTCATGGAGGTGCGCCCACGCCATGCCGATCCGTGTCGTCATGTCGTCCTCGCAGTCGGGAAGCCAACTGCCGAGCAGCTTGAAGCGGCCTGAAGGAGGGTAGTTGACCTCGGCATCGTCTAAGAGGCGGAGTGTGGGTGGGGGCCCTGCCATGCCGAGGGCCAGGGCCTCCGTTTTGGGGCTGATTTCTAGACCAACCGCCCGAGCCTCGAGGGCCAGGCAGTCCAGCCAAAGTTGGGCAGACTCCGGCTTCTCGATGAGCGTGATGTCGTCGGCATAAATGAGGTCAGCTAGTAAATTCTGCTTGTTAGTCGGCCCCCCTTCCCCAAGCTCGTTCGTGATCGCTAGGCCAGGGGCACGGCCTGCAATGCTAGCAAAGCGAGCACGTGCCTGGCGCATAACATAATCCACTACAATAATAAACAGGTACGGCGACAGGACGCAACCCTGCCAGACGCCGGTCGGCAGTGGGCATGGCGGGGTAATGCCGTGTTGAGTGCGCACCGAAGTGGTGGACCCCTCATACAGCGTGCGGATGACGGTAATCAGGGGAGTGGGGACGCGAGCGCGAGCAAGTACAGCCCATAGAGCGTCCCAGAGGACAGAATCAAAAGCCTTGATGAAGTCGACGAAGATCAGGATTGCGGGAAACTCACCAGGTTGCAAGGGAGCGATTGATGGATGGATGGATGGGTGCAAACATTCCTACCGGTCTAATCTATCTACATTGGCTACATACTACATCTATCTAACAGCATTCTAACTACAACATCTATCTAGGCAGCCGCACGCTGCCCGAGGGGGAGCTATCTGGCGTGCCTCCCGCGGGATTGCACAAGCCAGACATGGTACATATTTGCCATAATCATCTAATCAAGTATTTGCCATAATCTTTTAGTTTCGTGCTGCATTGCCGTGACCATGGAGCAATGAGTGGGCCATGAAGCAATATGAGTGGGGCAAGAAAGAATGGATGGGGCATGAAGGAATGCGAACTGGGGCAATTAAAGGTGCGTGACAGCTAGGCATATATCAATATCAATATTTAGCTAGGAATAACTGAGTTGAGTAAGTAGTTTGATCCAGTCGGATCAAAATTGGCTCTTTTTTAGCAAATTAGCGGAGGGCGGGGGCCGAGATTAATAAAGAGGTACCTTGCATGAAATTAAATAAGAGGCATACCTCTATCGAGATATATGTTTGGAGGCGAGTTTCTATTGGCGTAAATTTATCGGTTTTCTCTGAATATAGTTTAACGCATGCGGGAAAGATAGGGCCGCTATGCCTTGGCCTGGATGTGGAAGGCTGTCTGCGACATGGGCTGACTAATTCGATCTGTACAAAGGGTTTCCTGCTCGCCTGAATTTTCCTTGGATGACCCGGTTGTTTATAAGGGTCGGTGGTTATTAATTAGTGGTCCGAGAAAATTAATTGTAGGTTTTATACGACTTGCTTGCAAAGATTCGTGTTTGGTTGCACCAGCTGAGGTTAGGCGGGGACCTGTAGGGTCGGCTGGTTGCTTAACGGATCTTTGGCTGATTTGGGTTCTTTAGTGAGTCGTGATTAATTATTGTATAGTGGATTCGGACCGGACCGGGGGAAGGGGTCGATGGGCGAGTTTTATGTTTGTCAGTCTTGGGAACCTTGTACAACTACCAGTACGGTTAACGCACTAGCCTGGGGGTGCGTGGCCACGTTGTTTGTAGTGACGTTTTTCAGCACTGTTCAGGCCGGCGAGTGACGCATGCCGGTGTTAATTAATTGAGGATGATGTCAGCTTGTGTGTCGGCGGGCCATGCCTTAAGCAAGCTAGGCAGGCAATGATCCGCAATTGTTTCTTTCCCCTCCCTCCCACCCTGGAGGCTTCTTGCTTCCGCGTGCGGATTGAGAAACCTTATCAAGGCCATCATGGCTGCATTTGTGGCAGGGCTCCACTTATTGTACTACTATTCAATCAAATGCTGGTCTTCTTGGGAGCTCAGTGATCTTAATAGTATTTTACGATAACATGTCAAGGGTGACGGAAAGTACTGAAGTCGCGGAAGTGTCGCGGAGACGTTTCTACTTTCTAGATCGATTGCTCATTCGACAGTCAAAAGGCAGAGATGCAGTCGACTGGTAGTACTGTACAACGCTGTTGGATGGATCGAGTTTCCGGTCAACGATGCGGGCTTTGCATCTCACGTTTTACATGGAAAAGAGCCCTTGCGTCGCGCTGTGCTGTGGTGAACTTATTCTCCGCCGCCGGATTGCACCGTCGATGAGCGTCGATGCTCGTCCATGAACCCAAAGCAAGCCATGCACATGACAAAAAGAAGTACAAAATGGCGAGGCGGCAACAGAGCGCGAGTTTTGTAAGTTACGGAACTTGTAGCCCGGCGACTCCGCGTCAAGCAGTCCGCAGGTAGTCCGCCGGCGTCACTAAAGTGACAATTTTGTTAATTTGTTAATTTGTTATCTGGGGACAACCTAGTCAGATCAAAATTGATCCATTCGATGGCTTAGCATTGACAGGCGTCTATAGCCGAAGTTTAGCATCATTGATCTAGTTTATTCGTTTTCCTGCCATCGACAGCGCTCTTTCAGCTACAGCCAAGTATGGTGTGACGCTGATTTGCCCTATGTTTCCCACATTATTAGGCACAGGCGCCTGGGCCTAGCCGGGCACCTGGCCCGCACAGATCAGGTAGACACATCAGATAGACTAGCTGGCACCAAACCCGCCCAGCCTGGGCGATATGTCCTCACCGTGCCCCAGGCCGCGCACGGCAGGGCCGCCACCCGTGGACTTTTCGTGATAGACTCGGCATGGACATGTGCTACACTAAACGCGACGGGCTCATGCCCGGGCAGCCTCCTGGTTTGTCTGTAATATGGAGGCAGATGGTACGCAAGGATAGATGGCAAGTAATGATGAAGGAGACCACCCCCATGCAAGTCTGTGGGGGCTCCGCGTGTGACCGCGTATGGCATTCATAGCGATTCGGGCCGCGGTGCCCACACCCCTGTAACTAGGACCTAGATAGCTTACACCATCCATTCCATCCCATGTTCCCCTCCCACTGAGGACTTTTGCTCACGTGACGTAGTTAATTAATGGTGTGACCAGTCCTCAGCCAGTTGCATCGTTTTTCTAGGCTTGGTTCATACAAAAAGGATCAAGGAGGTTGTACGCCTGTTGCACGCTCTGATTTTGAAAGGATACAACCAGGCTTTTGGTTCCCGCCGCCCATTTGAAAGTGCTGTCCTCCGGCTTTTTGCCTTTGCACCGTGTGCAGTTCTTGGACGTTTGGAATCATGGCATGGCTAACGTGATGACTGACTAGCTAGACCTTTTCAGTGGCTTTCCATTTGCGGGTATTTCCTCATGGGAGAGCGATCGCAGCAATGGTGCTCACCACTAGACAATCCCGGCCAGTTAGGCTCGAAACACACGCCCTGATCAAGCAAGCTGTTTCCGGCCCCACCGTCTAGGTCATCTAGTCGCTCTACACGTAAGCCAGCCATAATTTCCATGCACAAGGATACACATTTCCATCACCATTCATCTTCATCATCCTGAACGACTCGAACACGCGGATCGACAAGATAACGGCAGGCTCGAGCTACCATGGAGTTAACGTTCCTAGCAAACGCAATGTGAAGGATATGGTTGCAATGCAGCAATGTGTGAATATGGTTGGAAACGGAGCTTTGTTAAAATTGGATAATGTTACAGCGCTCACACACTTGAGGCTTGTACACGCGCTTGCCAAGTCAAGACAAAACACGTGAGGCGGGCTCGCAAGAGATGCCCAATTGGCACTGTCCTATTGTTTATATACTTGTGCGCTGTGCTTGCTAGTCCTGAGCAGCCTAGGAGGCCTGCTCAGTAATAACACCCCCGGTACAGTATTCACTACCTGTACAGTTAACGCCAAGCGCATTGGCGTGATCCTGATTCGGCATTTCTCTGCGATTCCAGCGGCACCGGAACGAGTTCATTCCGACAAGTATCAAGAAAGTTATGGCGTTCCGACTTCCCGGTCGCGCGCGAGCGCGAGCCGGCTGTTCTTCTAAGTCGGACGTGAATATTTGCCGACGACATATGGGGTCGACAGTAATTCCTGGGCTGACAGGAATTAGGTGCTGAACCTACGACGGTATTGGATTAATACGTCGTACGCAGGAAATAGGAACCTTAACCTGTGGTCTGTTGGTACCGCAGGCTTAGTCCTGGACTTCTAGGTGCAGATGCAATAATCACTGTGGTGACTGTACTCTGTGGTCACTGTGCCTGTATGGCAGACCTACTGTATAGGAACTGGGCGCTGTACAGGTAGTGAATACTGTACCGGGGTGTTATTACTGAGCAGGCCTCCTAGGCTGCTCAGGACTAGCAAGCACAGTGCACAAGTATATAAACAATAGGCCAGTGCCAATTGGGCATCTCTTGCGAGCCCGCCTCACGTGTTGTGCCTTGACTTGGCAAGCGCGTGTACAAGCCTCAAGTGTGTGAGCGCTGTAACATTATCCAATTTTAACAAAGCTCCGTTTCCAACCATATTCACACATTGCTGCATTGCAACCATATCCTTCACATTGCGTTTGCTAAGAACGTTAACTCAAATTACAACCAGTCTCAGCGGAACGGCCAGGAGGGTCGTTGCCGGTTGCGGTGTGCAGCGTTGACGACGCGAGGAGCTCGTCCGGTGGTGAATGGTGCAGGAAGAACAACGGCAGCAGGATTTCCGGTTTCGGCAGTCTGCTGGGGGTTCGATTTCGCCTGAATTGCGTCGTGTCGTTCGAGATCTATCTTTATTGCTTGCAGATCGTCCGCCTGTTAATCGCAGCTTCGTGCAATTCGTCGACGACCAGGTCGAAGATTGGGAGCGAATTCTGCGGCACGTACAAACCATCGTCATTCCGGAGCACCGGAGCATCGACGACCTCGAGCAGGAGCTTCACGGTTTGGTCGGCATCCAGACGGTGATTACAGCAGTAGCTGAGCGGTGCGGACGGAGTTGGCGGGAGGCGAGGCGAGGTTGCGGAGGCAGCTGGCGCAGTGCGACACGAGTTTGTGCCGACAGCAGCGGTGCGGGTGTACCACGTACTTTCGCAGGCGTAATCGGCGACGAGGGTGTTGCAGCGGGACCAGTTAGGCGTGAACGACGCGGAGCGGAGCATACAGGCGGCTTGCAGAGGTCGGGGCGACAGCGGAAGCCATCACCGGAGGACAGCGCGCGGCAAGAGTCGGCAGGTTTCCGGAGCGAGCAAGGGTTCCTTTTCAGGAACTGCCCCAACCCCTTCGCGTTCGTGTGACGCGTTGGGAAGAGTTTGCACCTCTTGGTACGATAGTGACCTTGAGGTGGGAGCAGGGGGTGTCGCTGGGCTAGGCGACGAGGCACTTGGCGACCACGAGGTGCCAAGATACAATCCGCGGGGTGCCAACGACGGGTTGTCACCTGTCTACTATACCAACGGTGACGATTCAGTCATCGCGGGCCGACAGCGGGTCGACGACGGCGCAGCGGGTAGCAGGGTGCCAGAGCTGATTGTGGTGAGCGACAGCGACGACGACAGCGACAAGGAGAACCAGGACGCGCCTGGGGCCAGCCGTGGTGGTCTTGCCTGAGTGGTAACACTTGGCACTTTCCTTTCTTGTTCAGTAGCTTATATTGCTTTAATTGCTGCTTGGCCACTTGGCTGGCTGTAGCAGATCTGAACAGAGGCCATCATGGATGATGGAGCTATCAACCAACAAGCGGGCTTTATGGGCTTTGCGCGGCGCGGCGCTGGGCTGGATGGACGAGATGGACGCGATGGACGCGGTGGACGCGATGGACGCGGGGACGGCCAGGCGCTGGGAGACCAGGCTGAGGTGCCAGATAATCAGAGCCAAGGATCGCAGGGCGGTCAGAACGCGCCAGCCGCAGATCAAGCGGCGCCTAAGCGACCGACCGTGGCTGAGGGGTACGCGGTGCTAGGCCAGTTTCAGTCCATCAAGGACAATTGGCAGCCCCGGGATGCTGAGAGGATGTTAGAGGACATGAACTTGTACACGGAGATATACACCGGTGACAAGCTTCGCATCCTGGCGTCTAGTGCCTACATAAGGCAGTCGGCGAGGCGGCTGTTCAAGTTTGTTCGGGAGCGACACGCGGCGGGGGACACCTGGGCGGCGTTTATGACGCGACTCAGGTGTTCCTGAGTGACAAGAGGACCATAGATGGGTCCCACCTGAAGCAAGAATACCTGGACTACAAGCCCATCAAGGGGCAGCTAGTGGTCCACGCCTTTGAAGACTTCGTCAAGCTGAGGGAGGACGCCATGGCCAAGGGCTTCTTCGTCGCAGATCGGATGGCCATGGGCGACTTTCTCAAGTCGCTGCAGCTGGATCCGGTCACCATGGATAATGTGACCATCCACATGCGACAGGTCCATGGCTGGGCAGCCATGACGGACCAGTTGTATGAGTGTTTCAGCGGCAAGTACGTGGGTGGTAAGCGCCCTCGTCAGGGTGATGAGGAGGCCACTGAACCCACGGTTAAGTCCATGAGGGGATCGGGCCACGGGGGCCCAGCGCCCTCGAGAGGGCCTGAGACCTCTTCAAGGGGTCGAGGAAGGTCCAGGAGGGGGCGTGACAGAAGGGCTGGACGGGGGACCCCGCCGAAGTCGGGACATCCACAGTCCCAGTTTGACTTCAAGAGGGTGGGTGGTCCTCCCAAGGCTGGGCCCAGCAGTGGGACCTCACGGGACATCAGTCAGGTGGAATGTTATTTCTGCCAGGGGAAGGGTCACTTCAGGAATGAGTGTCCCTCGTACCTGAGGCAGGAAGGTCAGAGCAAGCCAGCTCAGGGTGGCAGCAAGGACAAGGCTGGTCCATCCCAGGATAAGGGCAAGGGCAAGGCTGCTGATCATTGACTTGAGCCTGCACACATCCCTGAACCCTGGAGGGTGCCCCCAGGGGTGTGTAATGAAGCTGCTAGTGACAGCAGTGAGGGGCAGCCCCATGCTCTAGTGAAAGAGCCTATTGGACACGATGGGGCAAGCTTGGTTACCACAGAGAGTATGCCAGCTGTAGCTGCAGTGGTTACTCGCCAACGTGCCCGCCATGGCGGTGCTGAGCCTGAGGTAGGACCTGGTGATGTGGACCCAGGTGGATCTCAGAAGCATTCTGACCGTGCAGGACTGGCACAGGATGGTCAGGATGAGGATAGGGCTGGAGACAGTCTGACAGGCACGACCCTGGTGCCTCCTGTACATAAGGGATCTGTACATACCTTGAGTGCTAATAATGACAATAAAAGGTTTTCTCTCTTGTATGACATTGCCTCAAGGTTGCATACCATGTTTGGCCATGCAGCTCAGTCTTTGCAAGTTGCTAGACGGCTGGGAGGAAGTGAGTTGTACTCCATCTGCCAACAGGTTGCTCAAGCTTGCAAGTGCAGGCTAGTTGCTAGAAAGCCCAAGCAGTCTCATGCCAGGACTCCTATTTTGCAGCCAGGCCATGTGCAGGTAGATATTCAGAGAATCAGGGGTTTGAAGCTGCTGGTGGCAGTGGACAGATATACCAAGTACAAGACCCTAGAGATCCTGCCTGACATGGAGAAGCCTACATTGATTGCTGCTCTGAAGTTGACAAGGAGCAGGTACCCTGGGTTGGAGTTGTTGCAGTGTGACATTCAGTTTGAGTGCTGTGAGAACCTGCCAGAGTTTCCAGAGTTGCTGATTACACCCAGGGAGAGCCACGGCCAGCAAGGGGTGGTGGAGAGAGCCATCCAAGAGATCAAGACTGTGCTGCTGGTGGAGAGGATTCCAAGGACGTCATCTGCCATTGTGACATCTGCATGGCTACGTTCTGTGGAGGACAGGCTGAACCTGAGGACTCCCATGTTCTTTGGTGACATTGCCATCAATCCTCTTATGCTGCATACCAGGATGCTGCCAGCTGATGCTGAGCAGGCATGGAAGGAGAAGCTAGAGGCCAAGTTCCTCAAGCTGAGGCAGAAAGACAAGGGCTGGAGTGTCCTAGAACCTAACGTTGGACAACAGGTTGTTGTGTGGAAGGAACCAAGCTTTCCAGGGAAACGTGGCAGCTGGCATGATGGGGTGGTGACCCGAGTAGAAGCCGCTGGCCATAAGTGCTGGGTGGCCATTGATGGCTCCCAAGCAGTGCACCGTCTGTCCTGGTCAAAGATCCGTCCCCGGGGAGGTAATCAAGGAGACCTCTTCCAGGTGCCCGCTGGTGTACAAGGCGGGGGTGACGTGGAGCTTCCTGATCAGGGTGCTACAGCTGTATCGAGCCCTCAGGGTGACCCTGGCCCGGCCCCTGGGGTACCTTCACATACGGTGGTTGGGCAAGCAGGCGGACAGGCTGCACCTCCGGAACGGCCCGACACCAGGCCTAGGGGTGTGCGTCTATCAGATATTGTACAGGCTTTGCAAAGAGCCAAGAAGGAGCCTAAGGTGTCCAAGCTTGTCCAGTTGGATGAACCTGAGGTAGCTGCCATGGAGATAGATACCAATGCACAGGTTTCTGTCATGGGACCTCAGCATACAGGAGAACTGCTGGTCGGAGAACCAAGTTGCCCCTGGGTGTCTGATTTCAGTGGTAGGACGCATCTAAGGGTGTTGGGAGAGGTTACTGCCCCTGTCATGGGTGTGGATGTGACCTTCCTTGTCCTAGAGGACTATGATGGCCCTGTGATTTTGGGTCAGAATTTTCTGGGCAATCCTGGGATTTCTATCAGAGCTACAGCTCTGAGAAGAGATGGCTGGGGGATGATTCCCCTAGAAAATTTCAGGACAACATTTCCAGTCAGGTGCAGGGCCAAGCCGGTCAAGGGTGTAAAATGGGATGAAGGGGAGGTGCCCCCAGCGGCCAGTTTGGTGATTCCAGCTGTGTTGCACCCCAGCAGTATTGGCATAACTCACAGGAGCCTTGCTGCACACTCTCCTTTGACATATGACCAGCTGGTCCAAGAGATGAGCTCGCCTACTTTGTTTGAGGCTTGGAAGCTCGCCTTCTCCAAGGCATTGGAGGAGTGGTTGCAGTTTGAGTGTGCTGCACCAACAGACAGACGTCCCCCAGCATCAAGGAAGCTTGCTTTGAGATTTGTGCTGAAGAGGAAGGTTGTGGATGAGGTATCAGTGCCCCATGTCAGGCCTGTCCTGAATGAGTATCACGGCACGGGGAGTCTGCCAGGAGAGGAGCTATACACGCCAGGGATGCTACACGACACATGGAGAATTTTGCTATGTCTCTACGTGGGGTTGCTGAACAGGGGAGCAGCTATGTCATCAGTGCTGCTGGACTTCAAGAGGGCATTTTTAAAATCTGATCCAGAAGTGGCCAGGAGGGTGTGGAAGCAGGATGAGCCTTACTGTGTTGAGGTGCCTGCCATCTGGAAGCTGGAGCTGCATCAACAATTCCTGGTTATTCTGAAGGGCCTGGAAGGACTCAGGTCGAGCCCAATCATCTGGAGACTCACGCTGCAGGAAGCTCTGATCAGTGAGTGTGGCTTGAGAGTGTCTTCAGTTGATCCCTGTTTGCTGCTGGCCCAATGGGAGGGTCTGCCAGTGTATGCTAGTTTGCATGGAGATGATCTGCATTTGCTAGCCCCCACGACCTGGCTGAAGAAGTTTATTCCTGTCATCAGTGGCAAGTTTTCACTGGGCAAGGAGCTGTGGCAGGAGCCCAACAAGCCTGTAGTGTTCTGTGGAATGCAGGCTACCCTGTTCAGGAGGGACGGGGAGTGGAGTATCAGGCTTCAGGCTGGAGGAGATTATAAACAGACCATTGTGAAGGCCTTGCCAGAGAAGATCACCCAGGCTGCAGGACCTGAGTTGAGAGGCATGTGGGCCTGGTTTGCCAGCATCTGTGGTCCGTCTTTGATGGTCCATAGCAGAATGCCTGATGAGGTGCTTGAGGATGAGAAGCCTCGAGTCATAGCCCGGTTGGTGGAGAGTACCCCTGATCTGATTTTGTCTGGGATTGACTTTGCCCAGCCTATCACCTTGGAGATCTTTGTTGACAGTTCCATGGATGCTCGCCAGGTTACCAAGGTCAGGGGGAGATCTGCTGCTCTGTTTGCTTTTTATCAGAGCAGGGCAAGTTTGTTCAGCTGGTACAGCAGACTGCAGAAGAGGGTCTGTATCAGTTCAGATGTGGCAGAATGCAGGGCCATATGCGAGGGGATCCAGTCCAGCCTGTACATAAAGGAGTTAATGCTGGAGCTGGCTTCAGTTACCCCTTGGACCTTGCAGATGGAGACGTTGTTGCTAACAGACAGCATGGGTATGGTCCAGTTTGTTCACAAGCAGCTGGCCAGAAGCCGGGACCTGGATTATTTGTTGCTGAAGGAGTTGGCCAGTTTGGTTGACTTGAAGCATATCCCTGGCGAGGAGAACCCTGCTGATGCATTGACAAAGCTGCCACACAAGGCCCCAGCCCAGTACAATGTACTGAGGAAGCTCATGAATGCTGACTGTCAAGTCGGTCTATCTGTCTAAAAGCTGAGAGCTGGGTGCTTAAGTCTCTGGATATCAGGCTGGGAGCTTGATTGTACATAATCCTGAGCACACCTTGAGGGGTGAGACATGTCTCTGGTGTGGGAATGTCTGACATTGTCTCTGATGGAGAGATGTCTATCTGGGGTTTTCATCTCAGTCTGAGGTTTCCCCAGATCTGTGGTTTGTGGGCGGGGTTCGATTCCCTGGTGCCGTCTTAAGGCGGAGTTTCACGGACTGGCTGACCCATCCACCATGCTGGTGAGGTGGCGACAGGTCCCCTGATTTTCCACGGTTGGAACGAGTATGGGAGCTTGTGTTTTGCATGTGCTTCGCGTAGATGTTGTGTCTGGTTCGATAAGGGGCAGCAGACCGGCGCCGACTCCCGTCTGGGGGTCAGCAATGTTTTCTGATGAGCTGTTGTGGGTGATCTGTGGGGTTTCGCCTAAGGTCCTGAAGGTTGTACATACTTCTCAAGTTCTTAGCTGAACACCTATGGGCTGCCACAGTTGGCCAACCTCTTGTACATGGGTAACACAACGAGCCTCCCGTGAAGGGATAGGGACTCATTGTAATTTGTTTGTGCTCCTGAGCCAGTATGGGTGCTATGTACATATAATAAGGAATCCAAGCTGACTGTCATGCCCAGCGGGTTGTGACTTGTAGTCGGGGAGGATGTCCAGTACCCATTGTGTGTGTTTGTATGTAGACTTGTGTGAGCTGCTACAGCTCAAGAAAAGAAAGGATTGGAGTTAACGCCAAGCGCATTGGCGTGATCCTGATTCGGCATTTCTCTGCGATTCCAGCGGCACCGGAACGAGTTCATTCCGACAAGTATCAAGAAAGTTATGGCGTTCCGACTTCCCGGTCGCGCGCGAGCGCGAGCCGGCTGTTCTTCTAAGTCGGACGTGAATATTTGCCGACGACATATGGGGTCGACAGTAATTCCTGGGCTGACAGGAATTAGGTGCTGTACCTACGACGGTATTGGATTAATACGTCGTACGCAGGAAATAGGAACCTTAACCTGTGGTCTGGTGGTACCGCAGGCCTGGTCCTGGACTTCTAGGTGCAGATGCAATAATCACTGTGGTGACTGTACTCTGTGGTCACTGTGCCTGTATGGAAGACCTACTGTATAGGAACTGGGCGCTGTACAAGTTAACGTTCCTAGCAAACGCAATGTGAAGGATATGGTTGCAATGCAGCAATGTGTGAATATGGTTGGAAACGGAGCTTTGTTAAAATTGGATAATGTTACAGCGCTCACACACTTGAGGCTTGTACACGCGCTTGCCAAGTCAAGACAAAACACGTGAGGCGGGCTCGCAAGAGATGCCCAATTGGCACTGTCCTATTGTTTATATACTTGTGCGCTGTGCTTGCTAGTCCTGAGCAGCCTAGGAGGCCTGCTCAGTAATAACACCCCCGGTACAGTATTCACTACCTGTACAGCGCCCAGTTCCTATACAGTAGGTCTTCCATACAGGCACAGTGACCACAGAGTACAGTCACCACAGTGATTATTGCATCTGCACCTAGAAGTCCAGGACCAGGCCTGCGGTACCACCAGACCACAGGTTAAGGTTCCTATTTCCTGCGTACGACGTATTAACCCAATACCGTCAAACATGTTCAGCACCTAATTCCTGTCAGCCCAGGAATTACTGTCGACCCCATATGTCGTCGGCAAATATTCACGTCCGACTTAGAAGAACAGCCGGCTCGCGCTCGCGCGCGACCGGGAAGTCGGAACGCCATAACTTTCTTGATACTTGTCGGAATGAACTCGTTCCGGTGCCGCTGGAATCGCAGAGAAATGCCGAATCAGGATCACGCCAATGCGCTTGGCGTTAACTCATGGTCCGGATTCTCCCGATTTCTGGCCTGCGCTGGTTGTCTCCTTGAGATTGTCTCGCTTCTAGGATACTCACAGCTACTTTGTTTTCTGTCTAGTCATATTTCCTTTGCATTTTTCGGGCTACTACGCACTCTCAACGTCGCTTCCCAGCTCTACCGGTCGGGTTGCCTCCACACATCTTCGGTAACCCACATGCATCTTGGGGCTGCTTCGTTTGAACACCGCATTCACTCCCTCTCTCTTGCTTGGACTGCTATGCAGAACAAGAAGAGGTGGAAGACGATTGTCCAGGCTCACACGCCGGCCCTGTGGGCAAGCCCCCCCCCCCTAAAAGGAAGGGGCGCTTTGCTGAGTATGGTAGTTAGGGCTTTCTAGATTAGCTTAGAGTTAGCTTCGTTCGGCTTCGCGGCTTCGCCCACCTCCATCCATCCAGCAAGGGAATACGTGCTACATGATCTCAAAACGGAGTCATGTTATAATTTAATTAAATAGTAGTATTAATTTGAGCTGCTTTATCTTCGTCACTTAATTCTACGAGTATGTAAGTTCTCACACCTCACACACTAGTTTTTTCTGTTTGTTTCACGGGGTTTCCATCCCCATTAATTATTTAATTAATTAGGAACATAACTTCCGTTGGGAGTACATGTAGCACATATCCCTGAGAAGGGGCATATGGCTTTCTGGGCTACTTCCTGCAAGGGTAGGGATGTAAACTACACCTGCTCTAGGTGCACCAAGGGCACCTGCACCACCATGATGATCTCTCAGAGCGCAAGGGGGGCCTGGCATGGGGCGGAAGATCATCATGGCTATACAATTGATGAATTAATTAATTAGACTCGTGCTCCCCGTTGGGGAGTCACGGAGCATTAACCCCGATGGATGGATGGGTGGGTGCAAACAGTCCTACCGGTCTAAGCTATGTACATCAGCTACCTACGAGATCTATCTAACAGCATTACTAACGACAACATCTACCTATACAGCACTGGCGTGCCTCCTACGGGTTTGCACATGCAGGCGCTTCCCCACAGGGGGGGGCTCGTTGTCCTCTATGACCGGGGCCCACTTGGCCTTGTCCATCATCTTAATTCTTCCAAATCACGGAGAGGCCTAGGCCCCCCATGTCCTCTACCAGCTGTTCTTTGAAGGTGCGGGGGCGCCCCTTGCGGCGTCTAACATCACGGGGCCCGACCCACGTCAGGAGGTGCCGGCCAGGCTGAGCTGGTCGCAGTCCCGCGGGGGCCGGGGCCACGTGAGGTGTCTACCTGGTTGGTGCGAGCTAGGTGCCCTACTAGCTGCAGGCGCCGCTGCGTAATGGTGCTGGTGATATATGGTATGCCCAGGTACAGGTCCTCATTGCGGACATGAGCAGCATATCCTACTCTGAAAATGGAACGCAGCATATGTTGGTGACCGCGCCGTCCAGCTTGCGGGCCAGGTCGGCGGTGAGGGTCCACGTCTCGGCCCCATACGTGAGAACAGGAAGGACGAGGACCTTGAACAGGTCCTGTTTCTCGATCTTGCCCAGGGGCTTGCGCCACAGGGCCCGGTACTGGCGTAAAGCGTGCCAGGTGAGGGAGATGCGATGGTCCACATCAACCTCGCAGCTGGGAAGCAGGCTGCCTAGCAGCTTGACGCGGTCCCGATACAGGACTCGAGAGCCGTCGAGGAGATAGAGGGGTGGCGGTGAGTGGGTGAGCCCAACCGCCAGGGCCTCTGTCTTCTTGCTGACCTCAAGCCCCACTGCACGGGCCTCGATAGCCAGGCAGTCAAGCCATGTCTGCACGTGCCCAGTGCATGTCCTCGAAGAGGGTGGTGTCGTCTGCGTAGATGATGTCTGCCAGCCGAATCTCCGTGTCCGCTCCGCCATGCCAGAATTTGTTAGCAACCTGCACCCCTGGTTCCCTACTACCCACGATGCGGCTGTACAATAGCTAGGGCATGACTCCCCAACGGGAGCACGAGTCTAATTAATTAATTAATTAATAGCTAGGGCATGGCTTCTCAGCAGAGAGTGACTCTCTGCATAGGTAGAGCTTGGCTAAATTCTTAATGCAGCATCCATAAGGAGTCCCATTATAGGCATTAATTAATTAATTAATTAATAGACACATGACTGCGATAGATGTTGCTGGACGACCTAGTGGTCCCAGCTCAGTTTGAACACAGCATCCACTCTCTCTCCCTTCTTTGGACTGCCATGCAGAACAAGACGCGGTGGCAGCAGATTGTCAAGGCTCACACACCAGACCCTGTGGGCAAGCCACCTCCCCCCAAGAGGAGGCGTCGTTTTGATGAGTAGTGTAGTTAGGCTTTTTCTAGACTAGATAGCTTAGAGTTAGGTTAATAGTTCGATTACGCGGCTTTCTCCACTCCACCCATTAATTAATTAACTAATTAGGAACACAACTCCGTTGGGAGTATATGTAGCACATGCATAGCCCAGAGAAGGGGCATATGGCCTATCATACATTCTAAGCTACTTCATGCAAGGGTGGGAATGTCAACGACCCTTGCTTTAGGTGCACCAGGGCACTTGCAGCCCCATGATCTTCAAGCTATGGCCAGCTAAGGGGGAGCCTGTCATGGGGGGGAAGATCAGCATAGCTATACAGAAGCTAGGGCATGGCGTCTCAGCAGAGAGTTACTCCCTGCATGGGCACGGCATAATCAAATAAAGCTAGGCATCATCTGGAGGGTGGCTCATCATGGGCACACATTAATTAATTAATTAATTAGAAACATAACTCCGTTGGGAGTACATGTAGCACATATCCCTGAGAAGGGGCATATGGCTTTTAATACATTCTGGGCTACTTCCTGCAAGGGTGGGAATGTTTACAAGCTACCCTTGCTCTAGGTGCACCAGGGCACCTGCACCCTCATAATCTTCACACTATATGCCCAGCTAAGGGGGAGTATGTTATGTGGGGGAAGATCATCATGGCTATACAAGAGCTAGGACATGGCTTCTCGACAGAGAGCATCTCTCTGCATAGGCATTAAAAAATTAAATTAAATTATAACATGCCTCCGTGGGGAGGTCATGTAGCACATATTCCATGATGTATGGGGTGGAGGAAGCCGCGTGATCGAACTATCCTAACTCTAAGCTATCTAGAAAATCCTAACTACAGTACTCATCAAAACGCCTCCTCCGCTTGGGGGGAGGTGGCTTGCCCACAGGGTAGGGCGTGTGCGCCTTGATGACAATCTTCTTTCACCGCGTCTTGTCCTGCATGGCAGTCCAAAGACGGGAGAGAGAGTGGATGCGGTGCTCAAACTGGGCTGCCAGGACCACTAGGTCGTCCAGCAACATCTGGATGTAGGTCGTGACAGGTTTCCCTACCCTTTTGGGAATGCCCTCGGGGCCAGGCCAGGTCAGAATGTGTCGCCCTGGCTGGCCAAGCCGCTGAGGGCCGGCCAGGCCAAGGGCGGTGTCGACCTGGCTGGTGCGAGCAAGGTGTCCTACAAATGCTATCCTATGCTGCCTAATCTCGTCCGAAATACGAGGCATGCCATGATACAAAGATTCTGATGACGGACGCTCGGAAAAACCTACGTTAAGGACCTGTCGGAGCATCCTGTAAACCGTGCCGTCCAGCTAGCTGCCAGTTTGGGTGGGATGGTCCACGCCTCAGGCGCCATACGTGAGCACCGTGAGGACGAGGACCTTGAAGAGCATGCGCTTACGGTGGTCGTCCAGGCCCTTCGAGCGCCAGTAGGGTTTGAGCGAACGGAGCTTGGCCCAGGCAAGGCCGATGCGGGTGTCCACATCGTCGGCAGTGTCAGGAAGCCAACTCCCCAACAGCTTGAAGCGGTCGCGGAACGGGACCTCCGTCCCGTCGAGCAGGCGCGGCAGCGGTGGTGTTCTGGAGGCCCCAATCACCATCGCCTCAGTTTTGACACTAATCTCCAACCCCACCGCCCGCGCCTCCAGGCCCAGACAGTCCAGCCAGGTCTGAATGTGCTCGGGGCTCTCGATGAGAGTGGTGTCATCCGCATAAATCAGGTCGGCAAGGCGGTAACCAGGTCTAACCCCGCCGTGCTCTTTCACGTTAAGGATGTCCAAGCCTGGCTCGAACCCCTTAAGAGCAGTAAAGCGCGCACGTGCCCGGCGCATGACGTGATCCACGACAATAATGAACAGGTATGGGGACAGGACACAACCTTGCCACACCCCGTGGTGAAGGGGGAATGGTGGGGTGGTGCCTTCCGCAGTCCGCACTACTGCCTGTGAGCCCTCATACAGTCGGCGAATGGCAGCAATAAACGCAGGTGGTACCCGATCCAGAGCTAGGATGGCGCAAAGAGCCTCCCAGAGAACCGTGTCAAAGGCCTTGATATAGTCAACAAAAATGAAGACCAGCGGCAAACTGTCAGGGGGAAGGCGACGCACCTCCTCCATCAACCGGCGCGCGACAAACACAGCCATGCATAGGCATAGCATGGCTAAATTCTTAGTGCAGCATCCATGGGGGTCCCGTTATAGGCATGGCGTGGCTAAATTCTTAAATGCATCATCCATGGCCATTATGGGCGCACATGCGCTGGGGCCGCGTGGTAGGCTAGCCTTAAATCTACACTACTGCTATATTCCCTAGACTGGGGGTGCCTGCCAAGGCTTGTGGTCGACGTGGATGACGTCCCCCCTCCAGTATACCGGTTTCCCCCCTGCGCTTTGCCGTATCTGGAGCGGTAGGTCGGCCATTGTTCGCGTCTCCGTTGTTGCTGGGCCAGGGTCAGGTCGTCGTCCAACGTGAAGTGAGTCCTCGAGAGCTTCTTGCGGTTTTTAAGAAACAACACCTTGTCCGCCGTGTACTTAAAGGTGAGGAGCACGGATGCCGGGCCAGCCTTACCCCGCGCGCGGGGGAGGCGAACAGCCGACATGCGCAGCTCACCAGTAATGTGCATGGGGGCAAGAATGTCGCGCTTACTGATGCCGTGAGAAGAGTCGTCGAGTCCTCACCTGCCGGCTGGTCGAAGTTCTTGACTATGACGTTGTGGCTGCGCTGGGTGCGGTCGGCCTCCTCGCTGAGGTCGAGGGCTTGTTGTTTAAGCTGTGCCGCGATGGTGGAGGTGGTGGAGGTGGCGTGGTGCTTAAGCAAGTCCGCCCAGGTGGAGGGAGCATCACCGGCCGGGCCAGCAGGTGCCGGCTTGGTGGCGATGTCCCTCACCGCCTGGGCGGTGTTCTGCATGCACTCGATGGCTCTGGCGGTGTCCTTTAGGCGTTGGTCGATGTCGAGAAGCTGGGCCTTGAGGGCACACATGTACATGACTAAAAAGCAACTCCACCCATCCATCATGGAATATGTGCTACATTAATTAATTAATTAATTAAACTCGTGCTCCCGTTGGGGAGTCACGGAGCACTGAAGTGCTTTTAATCCCTGTGTGTGCACTACAAGAGAAAGGGCAGAGACCCCCAGTCTCCTTCATGCCAAAGGCATGCCACAGCTGCAATCGGGCGCGACTAGCTAAAATGACAGGCTAACGATCCGGCAAACTGTGGGTGCAATAAGACCCATGTAAGCGGGGCATAACAAGTATAGCGCGGGCAAGTAATCTGACCATAGCACGGGCGTAGCATGGCTGTGCTAGGACTAGGCTAAGGCTATGGCTGGTTGTGTACCGTGCGTTGGCGGCACGTGACTAGGTATGTTGGCACAGCTAGGCGAACATTCTAGGCATGGCTGCCTTAGCGGCAGTGACTCCAATGGTTACAATTGCTAGGGCTATTGCTATTCTAGCCCGCTGGGGGCGTCCACATCTTGTGGTTGATCATCAGGTCCCCGCCCCTCCAGTACACCTTGGGCTTCTGGGGGTCCTGCTTAGATCATGTGCTACATGATCTCCCAACGGAGGCATGTTATAACTTAATTTAAATTTTTTAATGACTGCGTCACGTGAGCAGAAGTCCTTAGAGGGAGGGGAACATGGGATGGAATGGATGGTGTAAGCTATCTAGGTCCTAGTTACAGGGTTGTGGGCACCACGGCCCGAATCGCTCTGAATGCCATACGCGGTCACACGCGGAGCCCCAACAGACTTGGGGGGTGGTCTCCTTCATCACTACTTGCCATCTATCCTTAAGCGTACAATCTGCCTCCAGATTATACAGACAAACCATGGGAGGCTGCCCGGGTGTGAGCCCGTCACGTCTAGTGTAGCGTACATGTCCATGCCGAGTCTGTCACGAAAAGTCCACGGGTGGCGGCCCTGCCGCGCGCGGCCTGGGGCACGCCAGGTGAGGACATATCGCCCAGGCTGGGCGGGCTTGGTGCCAGCTAGTCTATCTGATCGATGTATCTACCTGATCTGTGCGGGCCAGGTGCCCGGCTAGGCCCAGGCCACAATTAAGGAGCCAGAGCTGATTTAGGTATCAGAAAGACAACATATTTGCGGGCATGGCATTCTAGTTACGCAGGGATCAATGTTTTATTTAGGTCACACGGACATCCATATATAGGCGACAGACTCGTGCGGTGTGCATTCATGAAAACCATATACCGAAATCTCCCACGTACCTACACCTTCAACAAATAGATATCTTTTGTGAGTTGCGTCCTTTGCTCTGCGATTTGCAGTTGCAAATCAGCTGGGTCGTCACATGGCTTGATCGACGCAACTTCCAGATTCCAGGCACCTCATGTTTATGGTTATATGGCAGTTTAGTAAAAAGCCTAACAAAGAAAACCAAGTAAGCTACCTGTTATAGAAAGAAAAAACCCTACTTGTGTTTGCTACAGTCATCAAGAAAGGGCATTGAAAGCCTAAAGCTTTGATTCTCTTGCTAGCAAAACCACCCAGTGCCTTCTTATTTATTGATAAATCGTGTTCATTCCTAATGGCTATGCCCAGGCCAGGCAGCCACACAAACCATTGCACCGCCCACATGTATTGTAGCAATCACCCGTTCCAACGGCATGCACATTATGCCCCTCATTGGATGGAACCCTATACCGCGGTTGAGAGCTTCTTTTGAAGCCATTCGAACAGGGCATATGATGCAATAGCATGCCCCCCTCCAACTACATCAGTTGTGTCACTTAACATATGTGGGGCCAAATTCCAGTATGAGCTCAGGGCAAATGTGACCTGCGGCATGGTGACCTACGGCAGCACAAAACGGCCAACTTTCTATTGGAATAGGCTGGTAGAGATCTGGCCCAGCAGTGCATTGACCGCCGAGACAACCACCGTGGAGACAATGGTGATCAACAGGACGATGAAGGTCTGGGAGAGCACCTGGCCAGGGGAGGGCCAGCTGACCTCACGCGACTCCTCCAGGACCCCCTCGAGGTACTTTTGGATCGAGGAGCCGTCGCCATCATCGCCAGCCCGTTCTGACCTGGCACGCTTGAGGTCCGCAATAGCCTTGCCGATGTCATCCGAGTCGACAGCCGAAGCATCCTTGGTTGCCACGAGGTCTTCTAGCTCGACAACGCCTGTCTGGGTGGCCGGGGCAGGAGGCGGCACAGTCGGTGATTGTGCAGCTTGTTCCCCCGCCACCTTGGCGGCTTCCACGGGGAGCGGACCTGCAGGCTTCTCAGTTGCCTCAGTACCTGGTGGCGGTGGTGTTGGTGAGGGAGCTGCAACAGTCTCGAGACGAGGTGGGCTCGCTGGTGCCGAAGGCTTCTCCGCGCCCTTTTTGCTCTTGGACCCTTTGCGGCGTGACTGCGAGGCACGCACCGCTGGCAATGCACTGCATTTGGAGGATACGAGCGACTGGCGCGGCTGCGCTAGCTGGGCACCCCACAAGTTGCTTTTCGCCGCCAAGACTGGCCTGGCAGCCAAAAGCCTCATAGAGCGGGAAATTTGCTGACCTACATGGACAGGAACCACTGCAGCAAAAGCGTGCGCAACAGATGCCATGGCGAGATTCTAGCGAGCTATGACAGCAAATGCTTGTTTAGAATTCACCGAGCTCAAATTGGTCTTGTTTCATCCAGTTAATGGTCGCCCCCAGCAGAGTGGAGAATCAAGGACTTGGCTTCCCTGTTGTATATAAACAGCAGGCCGCGCCGACGGTAGGAAAACCTGTCAATTAATGGAGGAATTAACCAAGCCGACTCACGACACACACCTCATATCCAGTTCCTAAATTCTAGCAGCTTGCATGCGTTATCTGCGTACAGTAGACCAGCCTGACCAGGGCACGTAATCCCGTATAGGCACCTATGAGTTGAGTACAGGCACCTAAAGGCACCAACTTTAAGCGGATGCTTGGGTTCAGGGCCTCCACTCTCCAGGCACACTGTAAGATACTGTACTGTAGCACCACGTACTGTACAGTATAGATTCTCTGCTGCCCATGTGCGGCGTGGGACACAACAACAACAACAACAACAGTACTATAGCACCACAAGGTCTACCAGGGTAGTAGGAAGCTACCGAGCTCCGTTGGGAAGAACTAAGGTTCTGCCTGAAACGTACTGTCCGTACATTATATATATCCGTACCAGGAATTCAACATTGCGCCCCAAGGCGATACGACTCAGGTCCACTGGCTTCCCTGGTCAGTGGTCACTGGTCACATAACGCGCCCTACAGTACAGAATACAGTATTACTGTAGCCCCTTTTTTCCGGGTAAATGCAGGGGTAAATGGGTATTTTTTATTAACCAATAGGAATATCCCTATTAGCCCCTTCACCTGTCACCTTCACACCGGTGTGTGACTACCTTCATTTCGGATTCGCTGATACTAATTTCCCCTTTCACCTCTCTGGTCCATAATCAAAATTGGGCATACCTGGGTCACCTTAACTGTTATATGGAAATAAACTAACACCCATTTCACCGGAAATAATCAAAATTGGATAATAAATAAACCCATTTCCCCGAAAAAAGAGGAATCCGTCCCTCAAGGGTATGTATGCTGCCCACATTGCGCTGGCTAGGCCCTTCTGCTGCCATTCATGTGACCTCGCGTCCTTGTTTCTCGTGGGGCTATTTTCTACGCACCGCATTTTTTCACTAATAATTTTTAATGGCGGAAAACAGTAATGGTAGCAAAATTGTAGCAGAATTGTGACTTTATTGCTGTCTATAACAGAAATATAGCTGCATTATGATGGCGCCGCCGTTACGGCAAATGCCGATAGGGGGAGTTTGTAGATGTAGGAGTAGTGATTTTTGCATGTCTTCATGTTCGCCATTTATAGTCGAACAACCCTTAGTATCTCGCTTTATAATTTTAACGCGATGGAGACACGCGAGTTTGGTTGACATGCATGCCATTCCAAATAAGAAACGGTTGTGTGTTAGCATGTGGAATACCCAGCCCTGTCAGGCTGCCTCATTGAAAGGAATTTCGGGCGATTATGCCTAGAGTGCAGGAGGCAGTGGGAACATTATGACAGGCGGTGGGGATCCTGGCAAAGCCTTTACCCAGCAGTCGTCTTGGAAATCAGATGGAGTGTACGCGGTACGCTGATGTCTACTGTGATGGACCTAGCTTTGAGCCTTCGGTATTCACGATGCAGTTCCAAAGTTTTTATTATCGTCCACAGCGGATTCCAGGCGTGATATTATGACGCCATAATTACCATTTGATCGCGAGGGTATCATATAAAATACACGTATCCTGACGTTTCGCCTAGGGGTCCGCAATCCAGGGATTGTTTGCGTCCTGGTATAGCTGCTCATGGATGCCTAATCTCCATGCCTTCCGTCGTCCTCGCACGCATTCTCCGTTTTGCGAACGCTCAGCGGCCTGTACATTTTCTGGTGGCTCTGTGGCGGATCCTTCCGCAGCTTGGCATGAACCTTGCCCATTATTTTGCTTTGTCAACCGAACATCGAAACTTCTCTGCTTACCCTGGCTGGATGTATCCCTGATTCCCTGCCGATGTCGCTTCCCTTGGTACTTTGCAGGGGTCGCTCACCGACAGCCAGCGCCATGCGGTGGCCATGCAGAGGCTGCTGGACTTCGACACCGCTCGAAATCCATTGCATGTGCGTACAAGGCAGGATTGTCCAATTATTTTTCATCATGCCCATGTCATCCCTCCCTTGACCTCCCTGCACAGGGGACTGCTGTCTGCATGACGTTCCCCTGCAACCGCAGCCGTTCGCCGAGCCTGCATGCAAACCATGCCCCCAAGAATTGTGTAAAATCGTGCATTGCTGGCAGCTAGACACTGGTCCACCGGACCTTCAATGCTTGCCCCTGGCCATGTGATGCGTGCCCCTGGCCACCCTAGAACAGGGGTTGCCTTGCGAAGCCATAGGGTTTGCCCTTGCGAAGCAATAGCTCGGTGTTGATCCACTAGCCACTCGATGCGCGGCCGTTTATTTGATGCGTGACTTCTGTTCCATCCCCAGGCCCCTAGGTACCGCCGTAGGCTACGTGTTTAGTACGGCGTGACTCTTCCAACAGCGGCAGGCGAATGAAGGAATCCATGGCGATCGAGGTAGCAATGGTCTTCTGTACACGATCCCGTAGCACGCTTGGGATTCTCTTCTGCACCCGCCAGGTCCCACAGAGGCCTGGGACAGCAATGGGCAACGTGTCAATGCGGAACTTGGCAGTTCGATGCTTAGATCCAACCATCTCCCATAGTTAGATCCCACCATCTCCCATAAATAGATCCAACCATCTCCCACAAATAGATCCAACCATCTCCCACAAATAGATCCAACCATCTCCCATAGTTAGATCCAACTATCTCCCATGAAACATCCCAACCATCTCCCATAAATAGATCCAACCGTTTCCCATACCTGCAGCTGCTTGTACCATACACCCATTCCCCCCGAATCCGATCACCAGCATCCACCCCACTCACACACGTCTGCGCCTTCCACTGCCAACAATGTTCCTGTACCATGGGACCCCGTCGGATTTCTCACGCCCTCAGAGGGACCCTGGCCATCTGGGCGGCGCCCACGCAAAGGTACCCAAAGTGGGCGCATGGGCCATCTCGTCACCCCCGCCAGCCGGCAGCGGCACAGCGTCCCCCTCCGCGCTTGCAACCCCTTCGTCCCCAGGGCTCCTGGCTCGCAACACCTGGGCAGGGGGTTTGCCGCGCCAGCCAGGGCAGGGACTGGGGCCGCCGCTGGGCCCTGCCCCGTCCCTGGCGCCAGGATCCCCCAGCTCCCAGCCGCAGTCACCTGCAGGTATACCCCAGGCAAATCTGCGAAGGGGGCAGCCGTGTAGTTGGTTGTGGTGGTTGTGCTGGTTAGCTGCCGCTAGGATGAAGGCGAGGGGTTGCATGGTTACGGGTTTGTGGTGGCTGTGATGATGAAGTGCCGTTGGGATGAAGGCGAGGGGTGGCATGGTTACGGGTTTGTGGTGGCTGTGATGATGAAGTGCCGTTGGGATGAAGGCGAGGGGTGGCATGGTTACGGGTTTGTGGTGGCTGTGATGATGAAGTGCCGTTGGGATGAAGGCGAGGGGTTGCATGGTTACGGGTTTGTGGTGGCTGTGATGATGAAGTGCCGTTGGGATGAAGGCGAGGGGTGGCATGGTTACGGGTTTGTGGTGGCTGTGATGATGAAGTGCCGTTGGGATGAAGGCGAGGGGTGGCATGGTTACGGGTTTGTGGTGGCTGTGATGATGAAGTGCCGTTGGGATGAAGGCGAGGGGTGGCATGGTTACGGGTTTGTGGTGGCTGTGATGATGAAGTGCCGTTGGGATGAAGGCGAGGGGTTGCATGGTTACGGGTTTGTGGTGGCTGTGATGATGAAGTGCCGTTGGGATGAAGGCGAGGGGTGGCATGGTTACGGGTTTGTGGTGGCTGTGATGATGAAGTGCCGTTGGGATGAAGGCGAGGGGTGGCATGGTTACGGGTTTGTGGTGGCTGTGATGATGAAGTGCCGTTGGGATGAAGGCGAGGGGTGGCATGGTTACGGGTTTGTGGTGGCTGTGACGATGAAGTGCCGTTGGGATGAAGGCGAGGGGTGGCATGGTTACGGGTTTGTGGTGGCTGTGATGATGAAGTGCCATTGGGATGAAGGCGAGGGGTGGCATGGTTACGGGTTTGTGGTGGCTGTGATGATGAAGTGCCGTTGGGATGAAGGCGAGGGGTGGCATGGTTACGGGTTTGTGGTGGCTGTGATGATGAAGTGCCGTTGGGATGAAGGCGACGGGTGGCATAGTTACTCAAGTAGCCATCGGCTTCGCTATTGTCTGCATGCCTATCTCCTCGCGTGCCTGCTTTAGTACTTCCTATAAGATCTTGTTGGTGAGCCAGGGTCCACACTGGCATGAAGGAGCGTGCTATTCCACGCTGGCATGAAGCAGCATGCTGGCGCTGCGGTGGTACTACCAATGGATATGCTGGTTTGGTACCATGCATGATAGGTGCCCTACTAGAAGACTGGATTCCAACCACTTCTGTATGGGTTCGCCTTGCGAAACGGGCAGCACTGCCCTATCTATCATGTTCTACCTCATGCCTGTTGGATGGCGGTGTGTATCTCCCTGTCGTCATGTCGCATGCAACAAACAGGCGTGCGCTCGCGGGCGTTCACCCCCGACCCCCTCCCCCACAGCCCGGCCCACAGCAAGTTGGACCTGGGCCTGTCCCAGCGGCAGACATTCCCCTTCCGATCCAAGTCGGTGGAGCCGTACGCGCAGCCGGGAATGCCGGCACCCACGGACGAGACACCCGCCAGCCCCCAGGGTATGTGCGGTGAATATGCCGAGCTAAAGCCTGTGGATTGCCGAGCGGTAATGAGACAGCCAGTGCAGGCCTGACATCTGGAAAACTCGGACCATGGCAGCTCGAGCCTGCTGTTATCTTATCCGCGTTTGTCATCATACTATAGCAATTTGCTTCTAGTATCTGATAGCATCCTATAGCCAATGCTTATAGGTATACTAGGCTGTTTTGCAAATACCTGTTGATAGACTGTCTCCGTTGGACGGTGAGAAATCAACGGAAAAATGCTATCTACACATTTGCACGCATGGCCTTGGCGATGGGGATGGTCATGCCTTAACTCTGAGTTTATGCTCCCCTAGCTATGTTCCTTCATGTGAAGTAAGCCCCAAGATTTGGGGCTTACTTCACCTAGCCCGAAGATTTGGGGGCCCTTCACCAAGCCCGAGATTTGGGTTCAAGGTTGCCAGAAGGGTGCAGCACTCGCAGGAGCAAAGGAAGCAAGGGGTCTGGCGGCCACCGTTCACTCCCCTGCCACTGGCCTTCCACCCCCCCACCCCCCTTGTGCTGCCTCTGCCCCCTCTAAACACATCCGTCTCGCCCCGCCACGACCTCTCAGTCCTCTTCACCACCAGCCTGCGCAGGCTCACGCAGCGCAAGGACCCTGTTGTGCGCCAGCCAGTGTACGCCTGGACGCCCACTGCGCCCGCGGCCTTGTCTGAGGAGGATGACCTGGAGGGCACAGGGGAGACGTCTTCGACATCAGGCGAAGGCGGGGGGGCACCC
Organism: Mesostigma viride; assembly: GCA_009746045.1. Taxonomy (NCBI): domain Eukaryota; kingdom Viridiplantae; phylum Streptophyta; class Mesostigmatophyceae; order Mesostigmatales; family Mesostigmataceae; genus Mesostigma; species Mesostigma viride. Next base: position 5,472,849 of record RPFO01000154.1, read on the forward strand.
GCACCTGTGTCAAGCGCGGGAGATTCCAAAGCCCAGCCAGGTCTACCTGGCCTGACCAAGAAACTGCCGGGAGGGTGGCCGAATGGGAAGGTCGGTTTCGGGCAGCCGGATTGGAAAGCCGGATTGAGAAGTTTATCTATCTGCAATCTCCTTATGTGCGTTTGTTAGGCGTGTATCATAGTTACCGTAACGATTGGCGGTCCTATGTATCATAGTTACCGTAGCGATTGGCGGTCCCAGCACGGAATCTGTTGTCTTGATGCGTCGGGCATCTCACCACCGGGACCAAGGATGCACATGCTAAGGTTGCACCTGCCAAGTCAAAGGGTAAAAAACCACATAAATTCAACCTCTATTTGTCAAACTTATACTTGCCCTTGCCTTGCCATATTTGCCGGCATGTGCATGCGTATACATATGCATGCTTGCCTGCGTGCGCAGATGGCCCCCCTGGCCCCCGTCACCTCGTCGACTGCAACCACCACCTCCTACGTCACGGTGCCCCCCCTGATGAAGGGCTCCCCCCTGCCTGCCGGGGCCAGCTTCCTTCCCTTGACGGCGTTTGACAACACGCTGTACGACGAGCTGGCCGCGCAGCACTGGAAGCCGCCCTCAGGGGGCGCGGCCGCTCTCATTGCGACGATGGCCCCCCCCCGGCCAAGCAAATCTGGGGACCCTGGGGGTGCCGCCGATGGGGGAGAGGACGCAGGGTTCTTCCACCGGATGGACGACGACCTACTCCGCGTGCACGCGATGGAGACGGCGAGGGGCTCGACGGAGGCACCCGCTGCGGCGGCGTGGCATGGGATATTGTCCCCTGGCGCCCGCTGCCTCTCGCGGTGGTTCTTCACCGATGGGACGTGTGAGTGGCGCCCCTGCACACTGATCCGCAAGGGCGAGGCGGCGTCGCAGCAGGCGGGCCATTATCTGATCGAATGGGACTGCAACCAGCAGCAGAAGTGGGTGTCTCGGCTCAACTTGCTGGTCCAGGGGGAGAAGCTGAGCTTGTTTCAGGAGAGGCAGGCGGCGGCGGCGAATAACCGGAGACGGGGGGAGGTGGTCCTGTTGCACCAGGTGGGTGATCTCTACCCACTAGGCGGTGGGTGATTTGTGCTCTTTAGAATGTGTACGGCAGCACACGCTAGTTCCTTATACAGGGGCAGGGCTGGCCATGCGAGGGCTATTGGGCTCTCCTAAACTTCTCTTTTTAAAATCAGACTGGGATTGCCTGGGTATGCAGCTGTGATCATAAATTACATAGGCTGGTCAGCCAATGTGGAAGCACTGTGTATTTAGGGATTCTATCCAGTGGCGGGCTGGGATTCGAATATGGGTTCCAGGTAGTGATCGTGATTGGCAGAGAGGGAGGTTGTGTGAACTGGGGGCTCGAGCTTTCCCAAATATACTATGTTCATTGGCCGTGAGACCAGTTTGTTGGCCATTGAAGGAGCAGGGATGGCATTATTTATTTATTGTTTGTAGGAAACCTAGGGTTGTTTGAAGGAACGTTGTTTGTAGTTCCTTGCTTATCCCTGCTCACAAGTTTGCCAAGGAAATCAGGCGGGTGGGAATGTTTGGTAGAGAACACCGTAGATAACACCGTAGATAACACCGTAGATAGCACCGTAGATAACACCGTAGATAGCGCCGTAGATAACACCGTAGATAACACCACAGATAACACCGTAGATAACACCGTAGATAACACCGTAGATAACACCGTAGATAACACCGTAGATAACACCGTAGATAGCATCGTATAGCACCGTAGATAGCACCGTAGATAACACCGTAGATAGCGCCGTAGATAACACCGTAGAGAACACCACAGATAACACCGTAGATAACACCGTAGATAACACCACAGATAACACCGTAGATAGCACCGTAGATAGCACCGTAGATAGCACCATAGATAACACCGTAGATAACACCGTAGATGACACCGTAGATAACACCGTCGATGACACCGTAGATGACACCGTAGATAACACCGTAGATAACACCATAGATGACACTGTATATAACACCGTAGATAACACCGTAGATGACACCGTAGATAACACCGTAGATAACACCGTAGATAACACCGTAGATAATACTGTAGATAACACCGTAGATGACACCGTAGATGACACCGTAGATGACACCGTAGATGACACCGTAGATGACACCGTAGATAACACCGTAGATAACACCGTAGATGACACCGTAGATAACACCGTAGACAACACCGTAGATAACACCGTAGATAACGCCGTAGATGACACCGTAGATAACACCGTAGATAACACCACAGATAACACCGTAGATAACACCGTAGATGACACCGTAGATAACACCGTAGATAACACCGTAGATAACATCGTATATAAAACCGTAGATAACACCGTAGATAACACCGTAGATAGCACCGTAGATAACACCGTAGATAACACTGCTGTGGATTCATCCCTTGCCCCCTGCCCCTGCCCCCTGCCCTCGAACCCTCACACATTTTGTTGTCTGTTGCCCCTCCACCTTCCTCTCCACACAGACACACCCCTTTCCATGCCTGGCTGCGGGCAGAAGCCTTATATGCAGCAACTGTACCCTTTCTTTCCCTTCTGCTCCCACCCCCACCCCTTTTCTTCAGTATAAGTGCCCGTCAGCTAAAACACAATATTCATGTGGAACCTGCCTGCTACCTTCTTCCCCCCTTCTCCCCCCCCCCCCCCCCCCTTTGCGTCCTCGCCAGCTGCACGTGGACGCCATCCCGCTCACCTTTGCGCAGAAGATGCCTCAGATGCTGTGCCGCAGCATACTGGCACGGCTGTTGCCCTACCTGGCCCGCCGCAAGCGATTCGAGGAGGTGAGTGCTGGTATCCCTACTTGGCAACAAAACTCTCGAAATACTGTGTTTTAATTATAGGTACACGTAGAAGCCATCGCGCATGTGTGCAAGCATGCTCAAGCCCCAGGATGGTCAGCCCCAGGATGCTCACGTGCAATCATGCTCAAGCGTGTGACAGTACGCTCTGGCTGCACGACACGAATGTAAGATATGACTAGATCTGTGGCTGGTTAATGTGATCTGGTACAATATTCAAGAGACAACCAGTGGGATATGATATGGCCTTATGTTGTTGAGGTATGACATGGCCGCATGGTTTGGCTGTCTGTAGTAGCTGGATGACATGGTCGTATGATTAATTAATAAATTATGGCTGTAGTAGTATGATAATATGGCCGTGTGATACACAAAGGACATAACCAGCTTGCACGGCGGATCCCTGCACACCTGACACCACGTTCCGCAGCGCAAACCTAAGACTCCGTGGACGTCTGACATGTGCCTCACAACCTTGTCAAATACGTGGACCTCACAACCTAACCTCCCAACCGACGTGGACATTGGATGCGGCGCTGTGCCTCACAACCCTACCTCCCAATACTCACCCCTCACGACCCGGCCCTCTCGTGGCCCGCAGGAAGCACGCCGACGCCGCTGGACAATGGCGCGCACGCGGCCGCTCGACGAGATGGTGATAGACCTCATTACGGAGATTAGCAACAGCTTTGCTCGCTGCATGAACGAGCTCATGTATGTCGCCGTACAGTCCACCAAGCCACTCTACCCACTCGACCTGATGCCCGGCACTGGTTCTGGGCCATCCGGCACAGATGTGGGCCCATCGGGGACAAGCGGTGGCCAGTCTGTCAGCGCTGCGGGCTTGACTGGCAGCAATGCGGGCCATGCCAACGGTACTGTGTGCCAACCGGTGAATCCTTGTGCGGACGGGGCCGCTGAAGGCGGTGCCGCCGCCAGCACCGGCAACACGGCAGAGGAGGGGGACGGCAGTGGAGACGCGGCGCAACCAGGTGAGCTTCATTCCGGCGAGTGAGAGGGATCTGACGGCCGCTGTGTGGCCAAGCTGGGTGGGTGAGTGGGTGGGTGGGTGGGCGGGTGGGTGAGTGGGGGGGCGGGCGGGCAGGCGGGCGGGCGGGCGGGCGGGTGGGTGGGCGGGCGGGCGGGCGGGCGGGTGAGGGTCAGAAGGTGGGGGGCTAGTATATGGGTGGGTGAACGTGGGCTGTAATGCTTGGGAAGAGGACAGCCGTTACTGCACCATCCCACAGTCACTAAGTACTTCTATTCTATCACCTGCTACCTCCTTATCTTTTGTATGGAAAACGTTTGCTACTGCCCAGGCATCGCCGTAGCAACGACGATTGTGGGTTGAGTAATCTATTCTGGCAATCCACGCAGCTACTGTATTCCGTGCTGCCATGCCACCAGTTGGGCTATGAAGCTTTAAGGTGGAGTAACTTATGCTGGCACACGTAACCGATTGGGGTACATGAGTCGGCTTCCCAACTCACACAGCATACACAGCCAGTCGCCCTGTGTGCCTGTAGTAAACATCCTTTAATGCTTCTTTTTTTTTTTTCTTTTTTTTTTCCCCTCGCCCTCTGTACTCTCCCCCTAGGCACGCCCGTGTCCCAGCCGGCCTCCCGCTGGCAGCAGCAGCAGCACCAAAAGCTGCTGGTGGAGCAGCGCGTGCAGATGGAGCTGCTGCGCATCCTGCAGCATTCGGCCGCGCTCGACGCCCGCCACGCCGTGTTTTCGGCCCTGCGTCAGGACGTGGGCTGCGCAATGCTGCTGGGGAACAGCTTCACAATGTCCGCGCTGTTCATGATCACCGAGTACATGGAGCAGGTAGGTCGTCAGGGCTGATTCTTGCGTCTGCTGGGTACATGGAACAGGTGTGTGGTCAGAGCTGATGCTTGCTTCCGTGAAGCAGATCCACCAGGTAGGTGGTCAGAATTGGCTGCTTACATTTGTGAAGGTCACGGACCAGGTGCAGGGCCATGGTGGATTCTGGGATCAGTGGAGGTCACGGACCCGGTACGCGCAGTCAATGCTGATGCTTGCATCTGCGATGTTCTGCACGCATAGATAAATGAGAATGTTTTCTGCAATAGTACAACGAATGATTTGACGTCAACTTGCCAAGTGGAAAACGCTCGCTTCGGCTAGGAGACAAAGGTTTTGTTTTTACAGTGACAACACATCAAGGGAGAAGCATGCACCCTGGTGGCTACTGCCATTACATTTTAAAAAAATGATTAACAAAGTTTATTGATTTATTGCTCGTTGCACGTGCTCTGGCTGTCGTCACCCTGCAGGTCCGCAACATGAAGGTGCTGGACATCCGGCTGCCCCTCCTGCCGCCCGATGGCAAGTTTGTGCCCCCCACAGAGACTCTTTTCCAGTTCATCGACCGGCAGGACCAGGTGAGGTCATGATGCGGCTGTGCTATTGCTGGCAAATTGTGGTTGTCTGAAGACCTTTAAAAATTCCTGTGGGTAGGAGGGTTGCCGCTATACCTATGTTGATAGAGCGTGTTGTGGTGTGTATGAAAGTTTTGCCCCGACCTGAAATGCGTTGCGGAACATGTCGCCAAGGCCCTTTTTGATGGCGATGCCACCACAAGTTTCTTAAAAAAGTGACTGCTGGATGTGCCACAAACGCTAGGACCATGGGCGAGACCACGGGTGCGGTGCATGCTGGTAGTGGCAAGATGTGAACTTGGTGCTTCCTGGAGCATCGTACCAGTCTAGTAATAGTTGTTCACTAGTAAGTACTCTTTACTTAGGGCCCTCCTCATTAGCGTCCTGTCTCTATGATATCCCAGACGAAGGAGGCACGAGACTTGTGTCTTGGAAGTGCCTTCTTGTTGGAATAGCTTTTTGTAAGTAGCTCTCGAGTCATAGACATTACGGCCCCTCCCTTTTTTCTTGAGCTGTCAACCCGCCCACCCGCCTTACCTCCTCTGCCCCGCCCCCGCTCGAAAAAAAAACCCTCCCCCCCCCCCCCCCCAAATACCCAGATCCGTGAGGACGTCTGCGCCGACATCCGCACGCGTGTGCGCGCCCAGCTGGCGGGTATCATCGTCGACATGGCCGAGCTTGAGTCGGACGCGATGGGAGGGAACGGCGTGGCGCAGCCGCACCAATACTGGCGCCTGCTGCGCCTCACCAACCAGCTGCTCACGATGGCCCTGCGGGACATGCTCGCCCGCAACCTGGGCGACGCGTGCGCAGTCTTTCGGCGCTACGAAGAGGCATACGTGGAGGGCATCGCCAGCTGTTGGTACTTGGACGACTCGCACCCGACTCCGGAGATGCTGGCAGGGCAGCCGCCGGGGCCGCCGTCCAGCCCCTCACAGCGAACGCGTGCGGTACGTTGGAGCCCCTCTATGGCATGGGGCATGGGGGGCATGATGGAGCCCCTCTAAGCAGGCATGGGGGGCATGTTGGAGCGCCTCTACGCAGGCATGCGAGGTTTGTTGGAGCCCTTTTTGACAGTCATGAGGGATACTTTTTAGCCCCTTTCAGCAGGCATGGGGGGACATTCAGGGCGTTTCTGGCCCATATGAGACCATGTTGCTGACACGTCCACGACTCTCATGGGAAAGCTGGTGGAGTGGGAAAGCTGGATTAGTGTAGGTTGGGTTGCTTGTGACCCTGTGCTGATTCTATAACTCCTTCCGTGCCGGCTGTGTAGGGTTCCCCAAACACCGTGGACTTGGTTTGGTGGGGTCAGGTTTTGCAAAGAAAATGACTCGCAACTGGCGAGAAGGAAGAATAGAGAATGATGCGAGACTTCTCGCCAGCTATGATCTGATTCCAACTTGGATGGAAGACAAGAAGCAGCGGGGATGGGTATTGTCAAAATCCGCTGCTCTTTTATGTAATGAGGTCTCGAGTTCTCTTGTATATGCTACCATTCGCTGTTGCTTGAATAGTTCCTTGTTCTATGCTCTGATTCTCTGGGGTCTGCCCTCAAGCCCTTAAGCCCTGTTGTGCCTGTTGGTGCCCACGCCTTCACTGAATGGCCCGCAGGATGCAAACACAAAGACATCCTCAAAAGGAAACTCCACATTTGCGCGTGGGCGGGCATACCCTGAACAGGCAAGTCTCCTTCCAGCCTCGCCTGTCTTTCATGCACGTTTATGCATGCTTGGGCATTTTCCTGTACGGGCGTGCGTGTGTGCACACATGCACACATGTTGAAGGGGTGGGGTGGAAGGCGTGGGGGTTGGGGGTAGGGAGTAGGGGTCTGATAGGAAGAGGGGTAGGTATGTAAGTAGGGGGAGAGACTACGCACATGCTGGTGTTTGCTTGGTCTCGGGTCTTCATTGTCATGAACTCTCTGTAGCAATGTAGCAAAGTCTGGCTGGGTGGTTCCCTTGCAGTCGCCCTGCCAGTGTGTCGGCCAATCATGTGCCATCGGATGCTCTTGCCAACGTTTCCCCTGGCGACGTGTCCTTGTGATCGTTCCCTCCCACCTCCCTGGCCCTTTCGAACCACCTGGTCCTTTGACCGAGCTCTGTTTGACTGTCTCCCCTGTGAAGGCCACCCTGCCCTGAACATCACCTCAATCAGAACCTCGCCATATTAGCGATACTGTGACTAAAGCCATAACGTATTTCAGGCCAGATGACTTCTGAACGCCAAATTTTGCCTAGAAGTCAGGCCGTTAGTGTTTTGACCATTTGTTAATTAGCTAGGTATGCAGAGCAGAAAGTTTCTTGGTCAATCTCAAATCTCAGGTCAGCCTTAGGCATCAGCAGGGCGTTTCTATTTTCCCTATTCGTGGGGAGGCAAATTAACTCATCAGTGGGCTAAAAACTGCTTATGAGTTTTATCCTCGCATAACTATTTACCAATGGCTGGGATCACAGCCTGTTGCCTACTGGTGTGTGTGAGGATGTGCAACATCGTCAGCTACCGTATTGGCATGAGAAAGTTTCCCTACAGTCTCATGGAAAGAAGCCCACAGCAGATTTTTCAGAGCCTGCCTGTTTTATCTTCAAGGGAGAGCATGACCGTAACCCCAAACCCTAAACCCTAATACTACTAGAAGAGGAGTACAATGTTACTGTTCAAAATGGTATTTATGATGATGCCTAGATAAAGCAAGCTCTGTGAGGCCGCAGCACGTATGCAAGGCCGCACATGCAAAGCCCGATGAATACGCTTTTGTATCCGCACAATCCGTTCATCACTTCCTCCTGGCATTGCCGTGCATGCTCCCGGGGGGGAGGGGAAAGAGTGGGAGTGGGAGCCGTTCTTCTCCCGAGTCAAACTGATATCGGGACCCACTCTGGGGTAATTAATTTACATAAACTGCGTCACGTCAGCATAAGTCCTCAGCGGGATGGATTCCACTCTGGGGGTCCCTGTTGTGTGGGGATGTTCGGGGTTGATGCGGTGGTGCCCCCCCTGCCCACAGACGCGCATGCCCCCACCCATGTTCCTGGCCAAGGTGTCGTACGGCAGCCAGGAGCACGAGAACGACCACATCGCGCTCAACCCTGGCGTGGAGGAGTACGCGGACCTGATCACGGGGTGCCTGTTGCGGGTAGTGGAAGACACGTGCGATGTCCCCCCGGTGGAGCTGGAAGCCGGCACACTGCTGCGGCGGCTGTTCAAGGGGGTGCAGGAGTGTGAGGTTTGTGGTGTGAAGGCATGCGGTGGTGGTGGTGGTGGGGGCAAGGGGGGCTGGGTTGCAGGAGCGTGAGGTGCGGTGGGCTAGGATGGAGGTACGGGGGGAAGGGGTGCAGGAAGCGAGGTGTGTGGCTGTATGGTGGGCAGGGGGCGGGGGTAAGGTTGGGTTGCAAGGTATGATATGATGGGTTGAGCGCATATGTGTGCGTGGGCGGAGGCGGGATGGGCAGAGGTGGCCAAGTAAGCAGGGCGAGCAGTATATTCAGCGTAAGGATATTATTCAGCAGAAGTGGTTAGGCAGGGTATTTGGGATAGGCGCGATGAGCCGTGGGTAGGTGCGCACGTGAGTCGGCGTGGGCGCATGCATCCCTGCCTCCCATGTGTGTGTGCATCTCTGCCTTTGTCCCCCTTGACGTGTGTTGGCAACCCCACGTCCTCATGCTCATGCTCACGTTGCGGACAGCCTCTCTCCTGTGCGCCAGCTCCTCTACATGAGATGGCTCCTGCCACTTAAATGCTGCCTGCCCACAACAGATTTACGGCAATCAAGGCTGGATCAAACCAACATTGGTGTAATGTATTTTCGATTGTACTCACATGTTGAGCTAATTATTTGCTTCTTACCGCTTAAGCCATTTCCTCGTCAATACCCCGTTGTCCCCGCAGGCGGTCGAGGGCGGCGCCGCCACCAACTGGGGTATGGGCAACCAGGCCCTCGTCGACGACGCCACGGCGGCCGCCGCGCTGGGAGAGGCCTCGCTGGCGGTCACCACCGTGTGGTACGACGACCCCCTGCCGCCGGAACGCACTGAGTTCCCGATGGAGAGGGACGACCCGGTGCTGACCGAGACCCTGCAGGTGGGGCCAGGGGGCGATGCCCTGTGGGAGGCCTCAGGCCAGGCGTGGGATTGGGGGTGGCTGGAAAAATAACAGCCTCTTGGATCTGTGCTCATGTGGGTAAGTATTGGGCGGCACCCGTGTCGAGTGTGGTAAGGTGGGTTGCATCGCTAGTTATTTGCCTGTCCTTTCTTGGGGCGACCCGACGTTGGTGCGTGGGGCGACCCGACTTTTGTGCGGTGCTGGTTCATCCCTCCCCCCCCCCGGCACTATATATGTGCTTTTGCCGCGCGATCCCGCCCAGCTGATGGACCGCTGAACCACAGAGCGCGCACGGATGCTAGGGGTAGTACCATGCGTAGCTGGGGGAACCAGTTTTTGCCTGTGTAAGGTTGGCTGTGTAGTGGCCTTTCCGACGAACAAGTGATGAGCCTTCTGGTCTAACTGTCAGGGGGCCTCCTAGGTGAAACTTGGCCATGGAGAAAAGTAACACCAATCCCTGGTATTAAACTTTGTGCCTTTCAAGGTTTACGTGCCGAATGTTAGGGTGGCAATGTGAGTTTAAGCCGTGAACGACTGGGGTAGGAACCATATTTATCAACTGCAAAAAGTTACAGCCCTGTCACCGTCCTTCCCCTCTTCCTCTTCCTCCCTCTTCCCCCCTTCCCCCCTCCTCTCCCCCCCCCCATTGTGCCCCCTGGCTCGTGCAGGTGGTGCAGTCGGTGCTGGCGCACAACGTGCAGCTGCCCGGCAGCGTGCTGGCCGCGCTGGCTGAGTACGAGTACCTGCTGGACCCGGACGGCGGCGGCATCTACGTGCAGCAGTTCCGCGAGAAGGTGAGCGAACCCGCGACCATCATCGGGAAGTGAGGTTTCCCATGACAATGTTAACAAGGTGAGGTGTCCCATGGCAATCATGGGAAGATTAGTTTTGCCATGAGAACACCCCCCCCCCCCCCTTGCACTCACCATCAAATTCACCAACAAATCAGATTTCAGGATATTTTCTTTCTTTAACTGGTGATGAATGATCAGAATTGGCAAGTGAATATATGCAGCAGTTCCGAAAGAAGGTGAGGCAGGGAGCAAGGGAGCGAAGGTGATACGGGGAGCGAGGGAGGGAAGGTGGGGCAAAGAGCGAGGGAGGGAAGGTGAGGCCGAGAGTGAGGGAGGGTGAGGCCGAGAGTGAGGGAAGGTGAGGCGCAGAGCGAGGGAAGGTGAGGCGGGGAGCGAGGGGAGCCAAGGGGAGGCAGGGAGGCTGCCTAGCACATGCAGTGGAGAGGCCAGATGCAGTGGAGAGGCCACTCCGATGGGCTGGACGAGTTTCAACGCCACAGGCAGCCCCACACACCTGCTTATGGATGCTGTGGTGCCACTCGTGCCTTGAAAACAAAACACAGCCGCGCACATGGGAACAAAACACAGCCATTGCCCAGACACCGAATCAGACCGCGGCCGCATGACAACTGCTGAAGTGCTCTTGCGGTCACCTACCGACAGTGCTCCTGCGTTCCTCTGTGGCCTGTGTGTGTGTTTATGTGTTTGTGTGGCCTGTGTATGTGCCGCCCTCCATGCGCTTGTCGTGTCGCGTCACCCCCCTGTCCTGCAGGGCCTCACCCTGCAGGAGTGGGAGCAGGTGATCCAGGGCCATGCGATGGACGCGCAGGACATCATGCTCAAGCTGCCCGGGAGCATCCCCGCCGGGCTGGTGCTGCTCGACATACAGGCGCTCAAGGTGGGGGGTTACTATCCAAGCAGTCAAGGTGGGGGGGTGATATGCGTAATGTCAAGGTTACTGATGTGACCGGATGGGGTGGTGCTCGACTTGCAGGTGCTCAAGGTGGGGTTGAACAATCCAAAGCGCTCAAGGCGGGGGGGGAAGAGTCCAGGCTCTTGTTGTCGATCCGGGGTGGAATGGTCCAAGCACTGACGGTGGGGTTGGAGTATGCAAAATTCCATGGTATGGTGGCGGCATCCAGGCTGGGGTGCTATCTAATTGACTTCTTTGTCCCCCGAAGGATGCAGACTATGATTAATATGTGCCCAACATGCCGTGGTTTCAATAGCCCCGGTATCCGCGGTTGATGGCCGGGCATCCCTCGACGGTCAGTTGCCTGAACGCTGACGCGTGCTGATTATCCCTACCACGTCTTGTTTGTCACCCCATACCTACGCTGTAAGCATTGAGTAATGCATATCTTTATTGGCATTCGAACAATGCACGATGACCGCACTTATTGATACTGTGGGGTTCTTTACTGATGGCGTCATGCCCACCTGCGTGTGTATTCCCATGCATATAACCACATGAAACCGAACTACACCAAATATATACCATGCTACCCACCAGGAATCGCTGTCATTGGCAGCCCAGGCACTGCGCCAACTGCTGCTGGGGGCCATCGAAAGCGACCTGCAGGCGCTGGTAGTTAACGCGGACCAGCAGCTGAAGGCGGTGCTGGCGCTCCTCACCAAGGAGAGCACTTGCCTTGAAGATGTCTATGCGTGCAAGAAGGTGCGTGAGGAACCTCCACAGTACAACATTATGCTAATCCAGCCCCCTTTAGAAGGGGTTCCCTCGCGAAGACGTAGTCGTCTACTTGTGAGCTAGTAGCACCCCCTGTGAACCATTAAAACATCAAAGGTCCTATGTTCGATTCCTTGCTGGTAGCTTCTGGGCTTTCTTATTTTCTGTGTTCCACGGAATCTCAGATTTCGGCCGCTGGCGTTCTCACGTTTGTTGCTTTCTGATCTGACGACAATGTAAGATTGGTTGATATTAGTTAGTATCGGCTACGTCCTCTCGGTTTGTACGTCAAACTTCAACCAGATTCCAGCTGTGGTCAATCGCCTACTTCAGCGATACTAGAATATCGCGTAGGTCCGTGTGTAGTACTTCTGCGCACATAGCTCTAGTGGTGAGTCATCTTCTATAGATTCAGCAATATCGGACATATTGGCACCCCTCTCCGATAAAGAGGTTTTTCGCAGTTGGGCTGTTTCGAAACGTTAAGTGAGACGCCTTTGGATCAGGAGACTCACGCTGCCGCGAAATCATGCCAAAGGTCCTATGTTGGATTCCTTGCTGGTACCTTCTGGGCTTTCTTATTTTCTGTGTTCCGCGGAATGTCAGATCTGGGCCGCTAGCGTGCTCACGTTTGTTGCTTTCTGATCTGACGACAAAATTAAATGGTGAAGTATTGCTAGCATTCATTTGCAATTTAAGACGCGCTCACCAAGGAGAGATTGTGCCTCGAGGATGGCTGCGCATGCAAGAGCGTAAAGGTGGGGGGGGCACGGTGTATGTGTGTGCAGTAGGGGGAGCAGGACGGGGAAGAGTGCAAGTGGGGGTGTATGACGGAAGAGGTGACGGTGTAGGTGTGTGCAGTAGGGGGAGCAGGACGGGGAAGAGTGCAAGTGGGGGTGTATGACGGAAGAGGTGACGGTGTAGGTGTGTGCAGTAGGGGGAGCAGGGCGGGGGAGAACGCAAGTGGGGGTGTATGACGGGTTAGGTGACGGTGTAGGTGTGTGCCGTAGGGGGCGCAGGACGGGGAAGAAGAGTGGGGCACAGGACGAGGAAGAAGAGGGGGGAGAAGAGGGGGGAGAAGAGGGGGGGGAAGAGAGGGGAACTAGTGAGGGGAAGAGTAGGAAGGGACCATGGGACCGCATGTGCAAATTGGGTAGTGGGAACCTGGCGTAGGCTTGCTGGTTGCGGCATGAAAGACGCGTGAAAGACAGCAACGGCAGGGAAACACGGCAGGGAATCGCGGGCATGGCTGCACTCTTCTTTATCTTAGTATTCCATTCTTTGTCGAAGCCACACGATAGGTCGCTCAGTGGCCCCCGTCATGGCCGGGCTCTCAATAGAGAAGGTTTTGTTGACACGTGGTTGCACCGTGAGTACCTGTAATGATGGATCGGGTATCTGAACATGCATGGGTTTACTAGGCGTTGCTGCAAGTCAGCAAGTGCTTTGATTATTATCCTCTTTTCTTAGAAGGGCTGATCTCATCACTTTTCATCATCTTGGAGGTACAAAGTAAAAAATTCCCGGAGCGAATATGCCACCTAGAAGTGCTCTGCAAGTAGCCCTGCACTGCACATTTTCCTGGTACTACAACATGAGCAGCAAGTAAGAGTGAGCTATGCCGTGAAGCTGGGGGTTACATGGTGTGTGATGACTCGCCTGGGCAGCCGTTGGGAGGTCCTACATGGGGCTCATGTGGTGTGACGTGGCAAGAATATCTGGTAACCCGCTGCAGTCTCTATCAACCCGTCAGTTGGCATGCTCCCTTGCATGTCATGCCCATGGCAGGCCGCTTAAAGAATTAACAATAATGACGACAGGTCAAATAGCCGCTTCCCTCATGCCCAATCACGTTTGTCACACACACGCCTGGTGGCCCCCAACTGTGTGCCCTCGCCCCGCCCCCGTGTGCACTCACCCCGCAACCAAGCGCCCTCGGGCCCAATCCCTAAACCCTAAGCCCTAAACCCTAAATCCTAGACCCTGAACCCCAAATCGCGTGCCCTCACCCCGCAGGCGATCAGCGAGGTGCCCGGCATCCTCACCAGCCTGCGCGGCCACCTGACGGGAATCGAGAACCGCATGGCCGCGGTGGACCGCGCACACTTCCTGCTGGCGGACGCAACGGTCAGCTCCGCGTGGCGAGTCATGGGCATGCCGCTGCAGGTGGGTGCCCATGAGTATGCTGCTGCTACAAGAGGACAGGGTGGCCGATGAACACGTGTGTCCTTGCGCCATCATGGACCCCTTGTAAGGCCACGGACGTAGGGCCACCCTCGTGGAGCGTGGTTTCTGTGGATCAGGCTGTGGGGGGTAGGGTGGGGGGTGGGGGCGGCTGGCACCGGGGGAAGCAGCCATCATCTACCAGATGGCGGTTCAAAAGTGGTTCAACAGCGGTTCAACAGCGTGCTTGAAAAGGAGGTCGCAGAGCACCATCAAATGCTTCTAACCCCTGCACACAAGTAATAGCGGGAGTGGGACGGATGATGGGCAGGCTGTGTATATAGGGCCTATTTCGCCTAGTGCCGGTGATAGTATGCCTGCTAGTAATTACTATAGCAGGAGTGGGACGGATGATGGGCAGGCTGTGTATATAGGGCCTATTTCGCCTAGTGCCGGTGATAGTATGCCTGCTATTAATTGTTATACAGTGGGCAGGAAAAGCACCATAATTCGTGGGATCTGCTGTCTCTCCGCTTGTCCCTCTAGCCTGCCAGTGTAATTCCCACGTGCCTCGGCACATCTCTTTCAGTCTGCTTTGCTTCGTATTCTTGGGTCGACCTCCGCGGTGACCTAACGGATGAGACTCGTGAGTTACCACTTTGCTTATATTGCGTAGCGATCAGGGTAGAGCCGTTCACCATGGCAGGGTAGGTACAGGCAGGGTAGGTACAGGGAAATAGGGTAAGCCGTGGAGTTGCACGGCAGAAAGTGGCACAATCTGCTTTCCAAGTGTAGAAAGGTTAAGGGTTTGAGTACCCTAATGAATTCTGCTTTTGCCCCTGGCAGCTACCAGCGAAAGCAAATGGGAAGGAAGTGTTACAGTAGCCCTTGGAATCACGGTTCGTCACAGCGTATGGTCCATTACCGTCCATCCCATGCTTGCCGCGCGCCAATGCTTAACCCTTCACCTGAACCCCAGATTCTGAACCCTATCAATGTGGCTCCTTACCCCCCGAGTTCTGAACCCTTTCAATGTGGTTCCTTGCCCCCCTGGATTCTGAACCCTTTCAATGTGCCTCCTTACCGCCCTCATCTCGGCACCCTCCCTCCCCCCCCCCCCCCTTTCCTCCCCCTCCTTCCCCCCCCCCCAGATGATGGACATCTGTGAGCGGCGCAACTACGTGATCACCAAAGAGGAGGAGTTCTACCAGGAGCAGCTGGTGCAGATGCGTGAGCGCTTCATGCAGGAGATCAGCGAGCTGCAGGCCGAGGTGGACGCGTGGAACAACCACAGCAACATGGACGCCGCTGCCAACCTGTCGGGCATGGCCAGCACGCTGCTCGAGTGCCTGGAGGTGGGGTCGGGGTCAGGAGTAAAAAGTAGAAGTAAAAATGAAGGTAAACTAGAAATAATTGCCAGTGTATGGGGGGTGTAGAGCAGGGGGGCGCCATTGGCTTATTAATTCTCGAGTGCCTGGAGCTGCGGCCTCATTGTCAGGGTCAACGATGCCAGATTATCAGGCATGGCCAGCTAATTTGCCTGCTGGTGGGGGCAAAGTCAGGCATAAAGATGCGAGTATGTAGTGGGTGTAGAGGAGGTGGCTGAGATGGCTTATCAGGTGTGGTCAACATGTTCTCAAGTGCTTACGACTGGGGGCCATCACAGGACTGCAAAAGCTCGTCAGGGCATTAAAAGGGGGGAAAAGGAGAAACTCTCTCTATTCAGCTGCTGACGGGGGGCTTAGTCAGTGGCATCCCTGTGAAGGCTATTGTTCTTTTGCGGCAGACCGTTGCACCACCTCGCTCCTTACAGGGCTCTCAGACTAGCTAACCATGCGACAAGGGGGAGGATTGCATGGCACGGACTACCTAGTATCGAGAACTTCACAAGAATATAAAAACCAGCTACACTGGAGACTAAGTAACTCACCCCTTAGGTTCGAAGGGGTCGGCCATTTACTTTCTAGTAAACCTCACGTTATCTTATAGTAATATCTCTTATATTACCTCACGGCATCTTGTATCTCCTATCTTACCTCTTATAGGTAGCTTGCATCTCTTATCTTATCTCATAACCACTCTCCTACGTCCTCGCCCTAGCGCTGCCTGCCCCCTGACCGTCTGTTTTACTCCTCGTTGGCCCTTTTTCACCCTTACCCTGGGCGGGCACCCCACTCACCACCCGAACCCACCAGGGCTATGCAGCCGAAGGAGAGAAGATCAACGCCAAGGAGGTGCTTTGTGGCTGGAAGCCGACACCGTTCACCAACCTACAGCCGCTGATCGACCAGATGCGGCCGTACGCGGAGATGTGGAAGATGGTGTCCGAGTACCAGCAGCTGCACAGCGAGTGGCTGCACGGGCCGCTCAAGAACATCGACGTGGCACACATGGAGCTCAAGCTTCCGCAGTGGCTCAACGCGACCACCAAGTTGGGGCGTGTCATGGGGGGGAACGAGGACGGCAAGGAGCCGCTCAAGGTGCGTTCTTTTTGTGACACACTTGCTGGCGACTGCTTTGCAAGCACTTTTGCTGGCGACTGCTGTGCAAGCACGTCTGCTGGCGATTGCTGTGCAAGCAGGTTTGCTGGCGAGCTGGATCCTGACAGAGAGCTAGCGCTGAGAGAGTGGGGGGGAGTGTTTGATGGTTTGGTGCGGTCTAAGTGGGTGGTGCTGGGGTGGGGAGTTGGGGGCTCTGTGGCCATGGGAGGGGAGGTAACATGCAGAGAAGCGGGGGGGGGGGAAGGGAAGGTAATAATGAGGAGAAATGGCAGCAAAAGCCATAGTGTGCTGACAGCTTTTTATGGCTCATTATCTGATTTTTGTGTCAGAAATAACCTACTCTTTATTTCGACCAATCCATCGTTCCGATGCGATCCTCTCTTGCATTTGCTTTCCTTTACTCTTGATTAAAGAACCTGGATGTAGAAAATCTTTCCCATGTCTTCTTGTTCTCCATTGCCTGCTCTCGTCCCGTTCATCCCTCCCCTTGCTTTCCTTCTGTTTCATCATCTTCTTCTGCCCTCTTGCTTACTTTCCCCCTCCCTTCCCTCATGGCTTCCCCCACCATTCTCCCACACCTGACCTTCCCTTTGCCAAGTCTCCCTGCCCTGAGCCCCCCTGCCCTGAGCCCCCCTGCCCCCTGATTTCCCATCCTTTCTATCGCCCCCCTCCTATCCTGTCCCCCTTTGTCCGCCCCACGTGCGCCCCAATTTCTTTCCATTCATGTTCAAAATCTTCCATTCCTCCCCCCCCCCCCCCCCCCCGCCCCAGGTTGTCCACGAGCTCCGTCGCCATGTGGAGGAGCTGTCCACGCACATGCCGCTGGTGCTGCACCTGCGCACGCCCGGCCTCAAGGAGCGCCACTGGGCCAAGATCGCACTGCGCACCGGGTTCCCGACCGACTTCAAGCGCGACATGATGACGCTGGAGATGCTGCTCTCGATGGGCATGCAGGACCACCTGGACACCCTGAGCGAAATCGCGGCAATCGCGTCCAAGGAGCTGAGCGTGGAGATGGCGCTGCAGGCCATGATCCACGAGATTGGTCAGCTGTGCATGCGGTGGGTCCATGATGTTCTAGTATTTTGAACATGTTCAAGCTCTATGCTGGTACCTGTTCGACCTATCGGCGTGGCTGTAGACGCGTGCTGCTGGCCATGATCACATGGGGCAGCTGTGCATACGGTGCGTGGCGGTGGGCCTCCGACATCAGTACTAGTTAGGCGACGGGGCAAGTGTTTAGTGTTATCGTGTGCCTCGCTAGCGCATGCACTATCGCGCCTGATGCATGCATCCGTGGTACCGCGTCCAGTCACGCTGCCACACTCCACGAGGTCGTGTTGTTAAGCGCCACGTGGCGGAGTTCTTTCCTGTGGTGACCTGGGTATGACGAATAGTTAGAATGACAAAAATCAAAATAATAATCCTTATTATTCCACTAGTGATACATTGTGGTCGACAGTGCCACACACCCGTCTCTTCTCCTTCTGGCTCGTCCTCGATCCCTTCCCCCCTTCTTCCCTTATACGCCCTCCCACTTATACTTCCATCCGCATCGCTCACAGATGCGTTCCCTGTCTCTCCCTGCCCTGTGCTTTCCCCGCCTCCTCTCCTCAACGTCCCCTTCCCCCCTGGTCCATCCCGTAACTTGATCGAATCTTTTACATCCCAATTCCTTGGACCAGCATCGAGAGGCGTCCCCGGCTGCGCCGGCTAGGCCAACCTGAGAAGGAGGCGGACGTCAGCGGTGCCGCGGGAAAGGTGGCCGAGGGCGCGGACTCTCACGCGTCCAAGGAGAACCAGAACACCGTGTTCGTGCTGCGCAACCAGGAGGCTATCATGGAGGCGCTGGACGACGCGCTGTTGAAGACGCAGTCGCTGCTGGCGTCCCCCTACGCGCGCTCGCACGAGGTGCTCATCAGCTCGTGGGAGCGCGACCTGACCTTCATGCAGGTATGTACGCATCTGTGTATAGTTAGCAGGATGGTCATTGTGTGAGGATTGTTGCTTTCTTGTTGGTGGCGACGTGACCTGACCTTCATGCAGGTATGTACGCATCTGTGTTTAGTTAGCAGGATGGTCATTGTGTGAGGATTGTTGCTTTCTTGTTGGTGGCGACGCGAGCTGACCTTCATGCACATACATAGGCGTTACCAGAGGGTTGGTCCTAGGCCTCGCATGGGCGATCTCCCGCCCAAGTGGCCGCATTCCGTGGTTATCTCTGGTTGGTGCTGTAGTTGCGACCGTCTGTGCATACGGGCATGCGTCTATGCATGCGTCCAGAGCATACACACAGCATAAGAATGGCACGCATTCACTGGGGCATGATTGATTGGATTGTGAATATCACGGTGCTGCTTCACAGGCATCGCGACGAGGCGTGCGTGCGGGTACGCACCCAGAGTTTGACCAGTACTACCCACGATCGTTTTTATTTAGTCAACATGCGCTGTTTCTTAGTCACCCATTCCCAATACATCTGCTTCCTCTTGGTCCATTCCTGGCCACCCACTTCTCTTGCAAACCCCTTGCGTCCCTTTTTTCCTCCCCTCCCCTTTCTTTCGTTGGCGTTTGTTTTCCACTTCTACTCCCTCTTCTCTCTGCTCCCCCCTTTCACCCCCCCCCCCCCCCCCGCCCCCGCTCTCTTGCTCTTTGCCTCGCTCCCCTCCCCCCCCACACACCTCCCCAGGACGTGCTGGAGATGCGTCGCAGCGTGGAGGTCAAGTGGATGCAGCTGGAGCCGTTGTTCCAGTCCGAGAACCTGCACGCGCACATGCCCGACGAGACCAAGCAGTTTGCACAGGTGGGCCACGGAAACATGATGGAGCATATCAATGTGGTTAGCGACATAATTGATGCTACCTGCAGTTACGTTTTTCGCCTTTGGGATCGGGTCTTTGGGCTGGGAGCTCAAATTTCTCCTTGGCGTTCCAATCACTTTTTTTTTCCCTCCCCCCAAGCGGCATCTTTCTTGATTAGTAAAATTGAATGTCGCTGTTAGTGACATCCTTGATACTACTATAGTTATCGTATTATTATGGTTATCGTGCCTCAATTGAAAAGTCTTGGTCACAGGGCACTCACAATGGCTGTCAAGTCAATGTGGGACATGGATGTAGTACAGCAACCAGTTGCCCCGTGCTACCGCTACAGATGATCAGATGGCCCCCTGGCATGGCCTGGTGTGGTGGCCCAGTCCAATGCCTCCACGGGCTGGCTTACTATACAGAACCAAACATGCATTACAATTGGGTGGCCCAGCCCACCTATTCAAGATATTAAACCTCACATTGCAGCAGAAGCAACGGCAAGTAGGGGTCGAAGTTTCCTTTGTTGGTGCCCATGTGACGCAGTCTTCGTGATGATTTATTAATTTACGACATGTAAGCCGGGCTTCGATCCTTCCACTCACATCAGCTGGTCTTTTTTTTGCCTGCCTCCGTGCACCCCTCACCCCTCATGCCGCTGTTTGCCCGACCGCACAGGCGGACGGTACCTGGACCGCCATCATGTTGGAGATGATGAGCACGAAGCAGCTGGTGGGGCTGGTGCAGAAGAAGCACCTCATGGTATGTGGGGCAGCTCTCTGAGCGAAAGGGGAAGCGCGAATAGGTATTATATGCAGCACGGTAGGTTCAAACACCAAATGCGTCTAAGTAAACTCCTGTTTTCGACAGATATCGATTGCAATGGCGCCCTGCCTTTCATGCACTTACTGGATCCTATCTAGTAATTATGGATTATTTCTTACCTTCAGGCGCACCCATATCACCCAGCTCTGTTTCGTCTCAGAGTCACGTACCTAGTGAACTAGTGAACTCACGTACCTAGTGAACTAGTGAACTCACGTACCTAGTGAACTAGTGAACTCACGTACCTAGTGATCTAGTGAACTCACGTACCTAGTGAACTAGTGAACTCACGTACCTAGTGAACTAGTGAACTCACGTACCTAGTGAACTAGTGAACTCACGTACCTAGTGAACTAGTGAACTCACGTACCTAGTGAACTAGTGAACTCACGTACCTAGTGAACTAGTGAACTCACGTACCTAGTGAACTAGTGAACTCACGTACCTAGTGAACTAGTGAACTCACGTACCTAGTGAACTAGTGAACTCACGTACCTAGTGAACTAGTGATCTCACGTACCTAGTGAACTAGTGAACTCACGTACCTAGTGAACTAGTGAACTCACGTACCTAGTGAACTAGTGAACTCACGTACCTAGTGAACTAGTGAACTCACGTACCTAGTGAACTAGTGAACTCACGTACCTAGTGAACTAGTGAACTCACGTACCTAGTGAACTAGTGAACTCACGTACCTAGTGAACTAGTGAACTCACGTACCTAGTGAACTAGTGAACTCACGTACCTAGTGAACTAGTGAACTCACGTACCTAGTGAACTAGTGATCTCACGTACCTAGTGAACTAGTGAACTCACGTACCTAGTGAACTAGTGAACTCACGTACCTAGTGAACTAGTGAACTCACGTACCTAGTGAACTAGTGAACTCACGTACCTAGTGAACTAGTGAACTCACGTACCTAGTGAACTAGTGAACTCACGTACCTAGTGAACTAGTGAACTCACGTACCTAGTGAACTAGTGAACTCACGTACCTAGTGAACTAGTGAACTCACGTACCTAGTGAACTAGTGAACTCACGTACCTAGTGAACTAGTGAACTCACGTACCTAGTGAACTAGTGAACTCACGTACCTAGTGAACTAGTGAACTCACGTACCTAGTGAACTAGTGAACTCACGTACCTAGTGAACTAGTGAACTCACGTACCTAGTGAACTAGTGAACTCACGTACCTAGTGAACTAGTGAACTCACGTACCTAGTGAACTAGTGAACTCACGTACCTAGTGAACTAGTGAACTCACGTACCTAGTGAACTAGTGAACTCACGTACCTAGTGAACTAGTGAACTCACGTACCTAGTGAACTAGTGAACTCACGTACCTAGTGAACTAGTGAACTCACGTACCTAGTGAACTAGTGAACTCACGTACCTAGTGAACTAGTGAACTCACGTACCTAGTGAACTAGTGAACTCACGTACCTAGTGAACTAGTGAACTCACGTACCTAGTGAACTAGTGAACTCACGTACCTAGTGAACTAGTGAACTCACGTACCTAGTGAACTAGTGAACTCACGTACCTAGTGAACTAGTGAACTCACGTACCTAGTGAACTAGTGAACTCACGTACCTAGTGAACTAGTGAACTCACGTACCTAGTGAACTAGTGAACTCACGTACCTAGTGAACTAGTGAACTCACGTACCTAGTGAACTAGTGAACTCACGTACCTAGTGAACTAGTGAACTCACGTACCTAGTGAACTAGTGAACTCACGTACCTAGTGAACTAGTGAACTCACGTACCTAGTGAACTAGTGAACTCACGTACCTAGTGAACTAGTGAACTCACGTACCTAGTGAACTAGTGAACTCACGTACCTAGTGAACTAGTGAACTCACGTACCTAGTGAACTAGTGAACTCACGTACCTAGTGAACTAGTGAACTCACGTACCTAGTGAACTAGTGAACTCACGTACCTAGTGAACTAGTGAACTCACGTACCTAGTGAACTAGTGAACTCACGTACCTAGTGAACTAGTGAACTCACGTACCTAGTGAACTAGTGAACTCACGTACCTAGTGAACTAGTGAACTCACGTACCTAGTGAACTAGTGAACTCACGTACCTAGTGAACTAGTGAACTCACGTACCTAGTGAACTAGTGAACTCACGTACCTAGTGAACTAGTGAACTCACGTACCTAGTGAACTAGTGAACTCACGTACCTAGTGAACTAGTGAACTCACGTACCTAGTGAACTAGTGAACTCACGTACCTAGTGAACTAGTGAACTCACGTACCTAGTGAACTAGTGAACTCACGTACCTAGTGAACTAGTGAACTCACGTACCTAGTGAACTAGTGAACTCACGTACCTAGTGAACTAGTGAACTCACGTACCTAGTGAACTAGTGAACTCACGTACCTAGTGAACTAGTGAACTCACGTACCTAGTGAACTAGTGAACTCACGTACCTAGTGAACTAGTGAACTCACGTACCTAGTGAACTAGTGAACTCACGTACCTAGTGAACTAGTGAACTCACGTACCTAGTGAACTAGTGAACTCACGTACCTAGTGAACTAGTGAACTCACGTACCTAGTGAACTAGTGAACTCACGTACCTAGTGAACTAGTGAACTCACGTACCTAGTGAACTAGTGAACTCACGTACCTAGTGAACTAGTGAACTCACGTACCTAGTGAACTAGTGAACTCACGTACCTAGTGAACTAGTGAACTCACGTACCTAGTGAACTAGTGAACTCACGTACCTAGTGAACTAGTGAACTCACGTACCTAGTGAACTAGTGAACTCACGTACCTAGTGAACTAGTGAACTCACGTACCTAGTGAACTAGTGAACTCACGTACCTAGTGAACTAGTGAACTCACGTACCTAGTGAACTAGTGAACTCACGTACCTAGTGAACTAGTGAACTCACGTACCTAGTGAACTAGTGAACTCACGTACCTAGTGAACTAGTGAACTCACGTACCTAGTGAACTAGTGAACTCACGTACCTAGTGAACTAGTGAACTCACGTACCTAGTGAACTAGTGAACTCACGTACCTAGTGAACTAGTGAACTCACGTACCTAGTGAACTAGTGAACTCACGTACCTAGTGAACTAGTGAACTCACGTACCTAGTGAACTAGTGAACTCACGTACCTAGTGAACTAGTGAACTCACGTACCTAGTGAACTAGTGAACTCACGTACCTAGTGAACTAGTGAACTCACGTACCTAGTGAACTAGTGAACTCACGTACCTAGTGAACTAGTGAACTCACGTACCTAGTGAACTAGTGAACTCACGTACCTAGTGAACTAGTGAACTCACGTACCTAGTGAACTAGTGAACTCACGTACCTAGTGAACTAGTGAACTCACGTACCTAGTGAACTAGTGAACTCACGTACCTAGTGAACTAGTGAACTCACGTACCTAGTGAACTAGTGAACTCACGTACCTAGTGAACTAGTGAACTCACGTACCTAGTGAACTAGTGAACTCACGTACCTAGTGAACTAGTGAACTCACGTACCTAGTGAACTAGTGAACTCACGTACCTAGTGAACTAGTGAACTCACGTACCTAGTGAACTAGTGAACTCACGTACCTAGTGAACTAGTGAACTCACGTACCTAGTGAACTAGTGAACTCACGTACCTAGTGAACTAGTGAACTCACGTACCTAGTGAACTAGTGAACTCACGTACCTAGTGAACTAGTGAACTCACGTACCTAGTGAACTAGTGAACTCACGTACCTAGTGAACTAGTGAACTCACGTACCTAGTGAACTAGTGAACTCACGTACCTAGTGAACTAGTGAACTCACGTACCTAGTGAACTAGTGAACTCACGTACCTAGTGAACTAGTGAACTCACGTACCTAGTGAACTAGTGAACTCACGTACCTAGTGAACTAGTGAACTCACGTACCTAGTGAACTAGTGAACTCACGTACCTAGTGAACTAGTGAACTCACGTACCTAGTGAACTAGTGAACTCACGTACCTAGTGAACTAGTGAACTCACGTACCTAGTGAACTAGTGAACTCACGTACCTAGTGAACTAGTGAACTCACGTACCTAGTGAACTAGTGAACTCACGTACCTAGTGAACTAGTGAACTCACGTACCTAGTGAACTAGTGAACTCACGTACCTAGTGAACTAGTGAACTCACGTACCTAGTGAACTAGTGAACTCACGTACCTAGTGAACTAGTGAACTCACGTACCTAGTGAACTAGTGACTCACGTACCTAGTGAACTAGTGAACTCACGTACCTAGTGAACTAGTGAACTCACGTACCTAGTGAACTAGTGAACTCACGTACCTAGTGAACTAGTGAACTCACGTACCTAGTGAACTAGTGAACTCACGTACCTAGTGAACTAGTGAACTCACGTACCTAGTGAACTAGTGAACTCACGTACCTAGTGAACTAGTGAACTCACGTACCTAGTGAACTAGTGAACTCACGTACCTAGTGAACTAGTGAACTCACGTACCTAGTGAACTAGTGAACTCACGTACCTAGTGAACTAGTGAACTCACGTACCTAGTGAACTAGTGAACTCACGTACCTAGTGAACTAGTGAACTCACGTACCTAGTGAACTAGTGAACTCACGTACCTAGTGAACTAGTGAACTCACGTACCTAGTGAACTAGTGAACTCACGTACCTAGTGAACTAGTGAACTCACGTACCTAGTGAACTAGTGAACTCACGTACCTAGTGAACTAGTGAACTCACGTACCTAGTGAACTAGTGAACTCACGTACCTAGTGAACTAGTGAACTCACGTACCTAGTGAACTAGTGAACTCACGTACCTAGTGAACTAGTGAACTCACGTACCTAGTGAACTAGTGAACTCACGTACCTAGTGAACTAGTGAACTCACGTACCTAGTGAACTAGTGAACTCACGTACCTAGTGAACTAGTGAACTCACGTACCTAGTGAACTAGTGAACTCACGTACCTAGTGAACTAGTGAACTCACGTACCTAGTGAACTAGTGAACTCACGTACCTAGTGAACTAGTGAACTCACGTACCTAGTGAACTAGTGAACTCACGTACCTAGTGAACTAGTGAACTCACGTACCTAGTGAACTAGTGAACTCACGTACCTAGTGAACTAGTGAACTCACGTACCTAGTGAACTAGTGAACTCACGTACCTAGTGAACTAGTGAACTCACGTACCTAGTGAACTAGTGAACTCACGTACCTAGTGAACTAGTGAACTCACGTACCTAGTGAACTAGTGAACTCACGTACCTAGTGAACTAGTGAACTCACGTACCTAGTGAACTAGTGAACTCACGTACCTAGTGAACTAGTGAACTCACGTACCTAGTGAACTAGTGAACTCACGTACCTAGTGAACTAGTGAACTCACGTACCTAGTGAACTAGTGAACTCACGTACCTAGTGAACTAGTGAACTCACGTACCTAGTGAACTAGTGAACTCACGTACCTAGTGAACTAGTGAACTCACGTACCTAGTGAACTAGTGAACTCACGTACCTAGTGAACTAGTGAACTCACGTACCTAGTGAACTAGTGAACTCACGTACCTAGTGAACTAGTGAACTCACGTACCTAGTGAACTAGTGAACTCACGTACCTAGTGAACTAGTGAACTCACGTACCTAGTGAACTAGTGAACTCACGTACCTAGTGAACTAGTGAACTCACGTACCTAGTGAACTAGTGAACTCACGTACCTAGTGAACTAGTGAACTCACGTACCTAGTGAACTAGTGAACTCACGTACCTAGTGAACTAGTGAACTCACGTACCTAGTGAACTAGTGAACTCACGTACCTAGTGAACTAGTGAACTCACGTACCTAGTGAACTAGTGAACTCACGTACCTAGTGAACTAGTGAACTCACGTACCTAGTGAACTAGTGAACTCACGTACCTAGTGAACTAGTGAACTCACGTACCTAGTGAACTAGTGAACTCACGTACCTAGTGAACTAGTGAACTCACGTACCTAGTGAACTAGTGAACTCACGTACCTAGTGAACTAGTGAACTCACGTACCTAGTGAACTAGTGAACTCACGTACCTAGTGAACTAGTGAACTCACGTACCTAGTGAACTAGTGAACTCACGTACCTAGTGAACTAGTGAACTCACGTACCTAGTGAACTAGTGAACTCACGTACCTAGTGAACTAGTGAACTCACGTACCTAGTGAACTAGTGAACTCACGTACCTAGTGAACTAGTGAACTCACGTACCTAGTGAACTAGTGAACTCACGTACCTAGTGAACTAGTGAACTCACGTACCTAGTGAACTAGTGAACTCACGTACCTAGTGAACTAGTGAACTCACGTACCTAGTGAACTAGTGAACTCACGTACCTAGTGAACTAGTGAACTCACGTACCTAGTGAACTAGTGAACTCACGTACCTAGTGAACTAGTGAACTCACGTACCTAGTGAACTAGTGAACTCACGTACCTAGTGAACTAGTGAACTCACGTACCTAGTGAACTAGTGAACTCACGTACCTAGTGAACTAGTGAACTCACGTACCTAGTGAACTAGTGAACTCACGTACCTAGTGAACTAGTGAACTCACGTACCTAGTGAACTAGTGAACTCACGTACCTAGTGAACTAGTGAACTCACGTACCTAGTGAACTAGTGAACTCACGTACCTAGTGAACTAGTGAACTCACGTACCTAGTGAACTAGTGAACTCACGTACCTAGTGAACTAGTGAACTCACGTACCTAGTGAACTAGTGAACTCACGTACCTAGTGAACTAGTGAACTCACGTACCTAGTGAACTAGTGAACTCACGTACCTAGTGAACTAGTGAACTCACGTACCTAGTGAACTAGTGAACTCACGTACCTAGTGAACTAGTGAACTCACGTACCTAGTGAACTAGTGAACTCACGTACCTAGTGAACTAGTGAACTCACGTACCTAGTGAACTAGTGAACTCACGTACCTAGTGAACTAGTGAACTCACGTACCTAGTGAACTAGTGAACTCACGTACCTAGTGAACTAGTGAACTCACGTACCTAGTGAACTAGTGAACTCACGTACCTAGTGAACTAGTGAACTCACGTACCTAGTGAACTAGTGAACTCACGTACCTAGTGAACTAGTGAACTCACGTACCTAGTGAACTAGTGAACTCACGTACCTAGTGAACTAGTGAACTCACGTACCTAGTGAACTAGTGAACTCACGTACCTAGTGAACTAGTGAACTCACGTACCTAGTGAACTAGTGAACTCACGTACCTAGTGAACTAGTGAACTCACGTACCTAGTGAACTAGTGAACTCACGTACCTAGTGAACTAGTGAACTCACGTACCTAGTGAACTAGTGAACTCACGTACCTAGTGAACTAGTGAACTCACGTACCTAGTGAACTAGTGAACTCACGTACCTAGTGAACTAGTGAACTCACGTACCTAGTGAACTAGTGAACTCACGTACCTAGTGAACTAGTGAACTCACGTACCTAGTGAACTAGTGAACTCACGTACCTAGTGAACTAGTGAACTCACGTACCTAGTGAACTAGTGAACTCACGTACCTAGTGAACTAGTGAACTCACGTACCTAGTGAACTAGTGAACTCACGTACCTAGTGAACTAGTGAACTCACGTACCTAGTGAACTAGTGAACTCACGTACCTAGTGAACTAGTGAACTCACGTACCTAGTGAACTAGTGAACTCACGTACCTAGTGAACTAGTGAACTCACGTACCTAGTGAACTAGTGAACTCACGTACCTAGTGAACTAGTGAACTCACGTACCTAGTGAACTAGTGAACTCACGTACCTAGTGAACTAGTGAACTCACGTACCTAGTGAACTAGTGAACTCACGTACCTAGTGAACTAGTGAACTCACGTACCTAGTGAACTAGTGAACTCACGTACCTAGTGAACTAGTGAACTCACGTACCTAGTGAACTAGTGAACTCACGTACCTAGTGAACTAGTGAACTCACGTACCTAGTGAACTAGTGAACTCACGTACCTAGTGAACTAGTGAACTCACGTACCTAGTGAACTAGTGAACTCACGTACCTAGTGAACTAGTGAACTCACGTACCTAGTGAACTAGTGAACTCACGTACCTAGTGAACTAGTGAACTCACGTACCTAGTGAACTAGTGAACTCACGTACCTAGTGAACTAGTGAACTCACGTACCTAGTGAACTAGTGAACTCACGTACCTAGTGAACTAGTGAACTCACGTACCTAGTGAACTAGTGAACTCACGTACCTAGTGAACTAGTGAACTCACGTACCTAGTGAACTAGTGAACTCACGTACCTAGTGAACTAGTGAACTCACGTACCTAGTGAACTAGTGAACTCACGTACCTAGTGAACTAGTGAACTCACGTACCTAGTGAACTAGTGAACTCACGTACCTAGTGAACTAGTGAACTCACGTACCTAGTGAACTAGTGAACTCACGTACCTAGTGAACTAGTGAACTCACGTACCTAGTGAACTAGTGAACTCACGTACCTAGTGAACTAGTGAACTCACGTACCTAGTGAACTAGTGAACTCACGTACCTAGTGAACTAGTGAACTCACGTACCTAGTGAACTAGTGAACTCACGTACCTAGTGAACTAGTGAACTCACGTACCTAGTGAACTAGTGAACTCACGTACCTAGTGAACTAGTGAACTCACGTACCTAGTGAACTAGTGAACTCACGTACCTAGTGAACTAGTGAACTCACGTACCTAGTGAACTAGTGAACTCACGTACCTAGTGAACTAGTGAACTCACGTACCTAGTGAACTAGTGAACTCACGTACCTAGTGAACTAGTGAACTCACGTACCTAGTGAACTAGTGAACTCACGTACCTAGTGAACTAGTGAACTCACGTACCTAGTGAACTAGTGAACTCACGTACCTAGTGAACTAGTGAACTCACGTACCTAGTGAACTAGTGAACTCACGTACCTAGTGAACTAGTGAACTCACGTACCTAGTGAACTAGTGAACTCACGTACCTAGTGAACTAGTGAACTCACGTACCTAGTGAACTAGTGAACTCACGTACCTAGTGAACTAGTGAACTCACGTACCTAGTGAACTAGTGAACTCACGTACCTAGTGAACTAGTGAACTCACGTACCTAGTGAACTAGTGAACTCACGTACCTAGTGAACTAGTGAACTCACGTACCTAGTGAACTAGTGAACTCACGTACCTAGTGAACTAGTGAACTCACGTACCTAGTGAACTAGTGAACTCACGTACCTAGTGAACTAGTGAACTCACGTACCTAGTGAACTAGTGAACTCACGTACCTAGTGAACTAGTGAACTCACGTACCTAGTGAACTAGTGAACTCACGTACCTAGTGAACTAGTGAACTCACGTACCTAGTGAACTAGTGAACTCACGTACCTAGTGAACTAGTGAACTCACGTACCTAGTGAACTAGTGAACTCACGTACCTAGTGAACTAGTGAACTCACGTACCTAGTGAACTAGTGAACTCACGTACCTAGTGAACTAGTGAACTCACGTACCTAGTGAACTAGTGAACTCACGTACCTAGTGAACTAGTGAACTCACGTACCTAGTGAACTAGTGAACTCACGTACCTAGTGAACTAGTGAACTCACGTACCTAGTGAACTAGTGAACTCACGTACCTAGTGAACTAGTGAACTCACGTACCTAGTGAACTAGTGAACTCACGTACCTAGTGAACTAGTGAACTCACGTACCTAGTGAACTAGTGAACTCACGTACCTAGTGAACTAGTGAACTCACGTACCTAGTGAACTAGTGAACTCACGTACCTAGTGAACTAGTGAACTCACGTACCTAGTGAACTAGTGAACTCACGTACCTAGTGAACTAGTGAACTCACGTACCTAGTGAACTAGTGAACTCACGTACCTAGTGAACTAGTGAACTCACGTACCTAGTGAACTAGTGAACTCACGTACCTAGTGAACTAGTGAACTCACGTACCTAGTGAACTAGTGAACTCACGTACCTAGTGAACTAGTGAACTCACGTACCTAGTGAACTAGTGAACTCACGTACCTAGTGAACTAGTGAACTCACGTACCTAGTGAACTAGTGAACTCACGTACCTAGTGAACTAGTGAACTCACGTACCTAGTGAACTAGTGAACTCACGTACCTAGTGAACTAGTGAACTCACGTACCTAGTGAACTAGTGAACTCACGTACCTAGTGAACTAGTGAACTCACGTACCTAGTGAACTAGTGAACTCACGTACCTAGTGAACTAGTGAACTCACGTACCTAGTGAACTAGTGAACTCACGTACCTAGTGAACTAGTGAACTCACGTACCTAGTGAACTAGTGAACTCACGTACCTAGTGAACTAGTGAACTCACGTACCTAGTGAACTAGTGAACTCACGTACCTAGTGAACTAGTGAACTCACGTACCTAGTGAACTAGTGAACTCACGTACCTAGTGAACTAGTGAACTCACGTACCTAGTGAACTAGTGAACTCACGTACCTAGTGAACTAGTGAACTCACGTACCTAGTGAACTAGTGAACTCACGTACCTAGTGAACTAGTGAACTCACGTACCTAGTGAACTAGTGAACTCACGTACCTAGTGAACTAGTGAACTCACGTACCTAGTGAACTAGTGAACTCACGTACCTAGTGAACTAGTGAACTCACGTACCTAGTGAACTAGTGAACTCACGTACCTAGTGAACTAGTGAACTCACGTACCTAGTGAACTAGTGAACTCACGTACCTAGTGAACTAGTGAACTCACGTACCTAGTGAACTAGTGAACTCACGTACCTAGTGAACTAGTGAACTCACGTACCTAGTGAACTAGTGAACTCACGTACCTAGTGAACTAGTGAACTCACGTACCTAGTGAACTAGTGAACTCACGTACCTAGTGAACTAGTGAACTCACGTACCTAGTGAACTAGTGAACTCACGTACCTAGTGAACTAGTGAACTCACGTACCTAGTGAACTAGTGAACTCACGTACCTAGTGAACTAGTGAACTCACGTACCTAGTGAACTAGTGAACTCACGTACCTAGTGAACTAGTGAACTCACGTACCTAGTGAACTAGTGAACTCACGTACCTAGTGAACTAGTGAACTCACGTACCTAGTGAACTAGTGAACTCACGTACCTAGTGAACTAGTGAACTCACGTACCTAGTGAACTAGTGAACTCACGTACCTAGTGAACTAGTGAACTCACGTACCTAGTGAACTAGTGAACTCACGTACCTAGTGAACTAGTGAACTCACGTACCTAGTGAACTAGTGAACTCACGTACCTAGTGAACTAGTGAACTCACGTACCTAGTGAACTAGTGAACTCACGTACCTAGTGAACTAGTGAACTCACGTACCTAGTGAACTAGTGAACTCACGTACCTAGTGAACTAGTGAACTCACGTACCTAGTGAACTAGTGAACTCACGTACCTAGTGAACTAGTGAACTCACGTACCTAGTGAACTAGTGAACTCACGTACCTAGTGAACTAGTGAACTCACGTACCTAGTGAACTAGTGAACTCACGTACCTAGTGAACTAGTGAACTCACGTACCTAGTGAACTAGTGAACTCACGTACCTAGTGAACTAGTGAACTCACGTACCTAGTGAACTAGTGAACTCACGTACCTAGTGAACTAGTGAACTCACGTACCTAGTGAACTAGTGAACTCACGTACCTAGTGAACTAGTGAACTCACGTACCTAGTGAACTAGTGAACTCACGTACCTAGTGAACTAGTGAACTCACGTACCTAGTGAACTAGTGAACTCACGTACCTAGTGAACTAGTGAACTCACGTACCTAGTGAACTAGTGAACTCACGTACCTAGTGAACTAGTGAACTCACGTACCTAGTGAACTAGTGAACTCACGTACCTAGTGAACTAGTGAACTCACGTACCTAGTGAACTAGTGAACTCACGTACCTAGTGAACTAGTGAACTCACGTACCTAGTGAACTAGTGAACTCACGTACCTAGTGAACTAGTGAACTCACGTACCTAGTGAACTAGTGAACTCACGTACCTAGTGAACTAGTGAACTCACGTACCTAGTGAACTAGTGAACTCACGTACCTAGTGAACTAGTGAACTCACGTACCTAGTGAACTAGTGAACTCACGTACCTAGTGAACTAGTGAACTCACGTACCTAGTGAACTAGTGAACTCACGTACCTAGTGAACTAGTGAAC
Source organism: Mesostigma viride (assembly GCA_009746045.1). NCBI lineage: Eukaryota > Viridiplantae > Streptophyta > Mesostigmatophyceae > Mesostigmatales > Mesostigmataceae > Mesostigma > Mesostigma viride. Next base: position 5,505,237 of record RPFO01000154.1, read on the forward strand.
TCACGTACCTAGTGAACTAGTGAACTCACGTACCTAGTGAACTAGTGAACTCACGTACCTAGTGAACTAGTGAACTCACGTACCTAGTGAACTAGTGAACTCACGTACCTAGTGAACTAGTGAACTCACGTACCTAGTGAACTAGTGAACTCACGTACCTAGTGAACTAGTGAACTCACGTACCTAGTGAACTAGTGAACTCACGTACCTAGTGAACTAGTGAACTCACGTACCTAGTGAACTAGTGAACTCACGTACCTAGTGAACTAGTGAACTCACGTACCTAGTGAACTAGTGAACTCACGTACCTAGTGAACTAGTGAACTCACGTACCTAGTGAACTAGTGAACTCACGTACCTAGTGAACTAGTGAACTCACGTACCTAGTGAACTAGTGAACTCACGTACCTAGTGAACTAGTGAACTCACGTACCTAGTGAACTAGTGAACTCACGTACCTAGTGAACTAGTGAACTCACGTACCTAGTGAACTAGTGAACTCACGTACCTAGTGAACTAGTGAACTCACGTACCTAGTGAACTAGTGAACTCACGTACCTAGTGAACTAGTGAACTCACGTACCTAGTGAACTAGTGAACTCACGTACCTAGTGAACTAGTGAACTCACGTACCTAGTGAACTAGTGAACTCACGTACCTAGTGAACTAGTGAACTCACGTACCTAGTGAACTAGTGAACTCACGTACCTAGTGAACTAGTGAACTCACGTACCTAGTGAACTAGTGAACTCACGTACCTAGTGAACTAGTGAACTCACGTACCTAGTGAACTAGTGAACTCACGTACCTAGTGAACTAGTGAACTCACGTACCTAGTGAACTAGTGAACTCACGTACCTAGTGAACTAGTGAACTCACGTACCTAGTGAACTAGTGAACTCACGTACCTAGTGAACTAGTGAACTCACGTACCTAGTGAACTAGTGAACTCACGTACCTAGTGAACTAGTGAACTCACGTACCTAGTGAACTAGTGAACTCACGTACCTAGTGAACTAGTGAACTCACGTACCTAGTGAACTAGTGAACTCACGTACCTAGTGAACTAGTGAACTCACGTACCTAGTGAACTAGTGAACTCACGTACCTAGTGAACTAGTGAACTCACGTACCTAGTGAACTAGTGAACTCACGTACCTAGTGAACTAGTGAACTCACGTACCTAGTGAACTAGTGAACTCACGTACCTAGTGAACTAGTGAACTCACGTACCTAGTGAACTAGTGAACTCACGTACCTAGTGAACTAGTGAACTCACGTACCTAGTGAACTAGTGAACTCACGTACCTAGTGAACTAGTGAACTCACGTACCTAGTGAACTAGTGATCTCACGTACCTAGTGAACTAGTGAACTCACGTACCTAGTGAACTAGTGAACTCACGTACCTAGTGAACTAGTGAACTCACGTACCTAGTGAACTAGTGAACTCACGTACCTAGTGAACTAGTGAACTCACGTACCTAGTGAACTAGTGAACTCACGTACCTAGTGAACTAGTGAACTCACGTACCTAGTGAACTAGTGAACTCACGTACCTAGTGAACTAGTGAACTCACGTACCTAGTGAACTAGTGAACTCACGTACCTAGTGAACTAGTGAACTCACGTACCTAGTGAACTAGTGAACTCACGTACCTAGTGAACTAGTGAACTCACGTACCTAGTGATCTAGTGAACTCACGTACCTAGTGAACTAGTGAACTCACGTACCTAGTGAACTAGTGAACTCACGTACCTAGTGAACTAGTGAACTCACGTACCTAGTGAACTAGTGAACTCACGTACCTAGTGAACTAGTGAACTCACGTACCTAGTGAACTAGTGAACTCACGTACCTAGTGAACTAGTGAACTCACGTACCTAGTGAACTAGTGAACTCACGTACCTAGTGAACTAGTGAACTCACGTACCTAGTGAACTAGTGAACTCACGTACCTAGTGAACTAGTGAACTCACGTACCTAGTGAACTAGTGAACTCACGTACCTAGTGAACTAGTGAACTCACGTACCTAGTGAACTAGTGAACTCACGTACCTAGTGAACTAGTGAACTCACGTACCTAGTGAACTAGTGAACTCACGTACCTAGTGAACTAGTGAACTCACGTACCTAGTGAACTAGTGAACTCACGTACCTAGTGAACTAGTGAACTCACGTACCTAGTGAACTAGTGAACTAGTGAACTCACGTACCTAGTGAACTAGTGAACTCACGTACCTAGTGAACTAGTGAACTCACGTACCTAGTGAACTAGTGAACTCACGTACCTAGTGAACTAGTGAACTCACGTACCTAGTGAACTAGTGAACTCACGTACCTAGTGAACTAGTGAACTCACGTACCTAGTGAACTAGTGAACTCACGTACCTAGTGAACTAGTGAACTCACGTACCTAGTGAACTAGTGAACTCACGTACCTAGTGAACTAGTGAACTCACGTACCTAGTGAACTAGTGAACTCACGTACCTAGTGAACTAGTGAACTCACGTACCTAGTGAACTAGTGAACTCACGTACCTAGTGAACTAGTGAACTCACGTACCTAGTGAACTAGTGAACTCACGTACCTAGTGAACTAGTGAACTCACGTACCTAGTGAACTAGTGAACTCACGTACCTAGTGAACTAGTGAACTCACGTACCTAGTGAACTAGTGAACTCACGTACCTAGTGAACTAGTGAACTCACGTACCTAGTGAACTAGTGAACTCACGTACCTAGTGAACTAGTGAACTCACGTACCTAGTGAACTAGTGAACTCACGTACCTAGTGAACTAGTGAAAGCCTAGATGAGTAGTAAAGTCCTAGGTAAAGAGGGAGCTCCCTCCCCCCCCCCCCCCCGCCATACCAACACCAATCCAACACCGATCCGCACCAACTGACCAACAGCATCCTCCTGCCCCCCCCCTGCAGGTGCGCCTGGTGGCGCTGGATCAGCAGCTGGAGGCCATCGTGCACTGCGTGGGCGTGTACCTGGCCTTCAAGCGCGACTGCTTCTCCCGCTTCGCCTTCCTTTCCAACGACGAGCTCATTGACGTGCTCTCGGGCATGCGCCAGCTGGCGATCATCATGCCGCTTCTGGTCAAGTGCTTCGCAGGGCCCCAGGAGCTCGTGCTGGGCGGCAAGCGCGAGCTGCTGCAGGTGGGTGGGGCTCATCTCTCTACTGGAAGTGGGAAGTAGATGCCTTAAGGTGCTATTTGTTTGCCGTATTATTTGCTGTATGCTGGCTTCCCACCGGGCATCGAGGTTGTTGGCTCGCTGCGCACCAGGCATGACTTGAAAGTGTCATCACCGTGTTCGGCTGTCTAGCACGGATATACAAAGCCCCAGGGACCCTTCACAGAGGGATACCCCCAGGGTCCCCCATGGAGAGATAGTGCTCTTGGCCGGCAAACGTTTGGCCATCGGCTGTGCAAGCGAGTGCGTGCACATGGTGTCCAGAAAAGGACCCTTGCTACCAACGCTAGGCCGGCCATGGAACCATGGGTCAGACGGGTGTCTGGTGGGGCTAAATTTGGACCAGGGCTGTTGCATGTTTGACGCGCGTGTTCGTGGCTGGACATGTATTGCCACCACCATGGACAGCACAAAGTGCACTTCCTTGAAAGATCCTCCCCACGGAACGAGGATGTGCTTCCCATGTCCCTGCCAGATATTCGCCCTGCGAATGGCAGCCATGACCGCCCGTTGTTTTTCGGGTTACATAACCTGTTCGTGATGGTAGCAAGCAGATCCTAGTGGCATAAGGCACCCTATCGCCCACCCCCCCACACCTTTTTCCCTGAAAATCCGCAGGGGCTCCCTGTCTAGACCAGAGGTCATGGAGACATACTTGTCATGGGACGATGATGGCACTTAAATTCGCCAATGCTTCCCCATCCACATTCCCCTCGGTTCCCTGATGCTGAGTACACCAGAGCGCTGGTGGCCTCTAGCGGCGAGCGGCCAGATGGAATTCATAGTAGGATTAGGGCATCTTAGAGAGACCCTAATACTACCCAAAAGCCACCGCCTTGCTTAAGAGCGATTCCCTAGCTTCGGCAGCAGAAAGTCACGGTACCAAACAAGACAAGACGTAACCATCGTTGTGCACCTAACCAACCACCCTTGTGCGTGCTCCTTCGTGGGGCGCGTGTACCTGGAATCCCCGCAGGGTGGGGCGGACCACCTGGCCACGCTGGCAGCGCAAGGGCGCCCTGCCACGGCATCCGAAGAGGCCACGCTGGCACTGCTCCGCGCGGATCCACCCCCCGTGGAAGACAAGAGGCAAGGCGAGGCGCCACCAGGGGTGCCCGCGGAGGCCCTGCCTACCCCCCCCAGCCCTGGTGACGCGGCGACTCGCCTGGCAGGGTTAAAATTGACGAGGACGACGACGCGCAAGATCATCCCCAATAACCCGTTTGCAGGGCTGGGGTTTGCGGACAGCCGGCCCGTTACACCTGGCGCCATGGAGGATGCTGGACATCGCAGGCCGCACCTGAGCGATGCGGACGCGGGGCCGTTGGGGGGCAACTGGTGCATCCTGGGCATGCGCTCTGCCTTGGTATGTGCCTTTACGCATGCTGGGCACACGCTCGGCCTGGGTGTGTGTCTGTGCTACCCTTGGTGTCGTGGGGGCATGCATATGACGATGTAACTTTCTCGAGGGTGTGATGGGGTCATGAATGTAGCGGGGAAACGGCGTGGGTCTTGATGGTGGGGGCATGAATATAGCGGGGAAACGGCGTTGGTCTTGATGGTGGTGGCATGAATGTAGCGGGGAAATGGCGTTGGTCTCGATGGTGGGTGCATGAATATAGCGGGGAAATGGCGTTGGTCTCGATGGTGGCACATGCGTGCATCACAGGCCTTGCAGGCAATGTTCCCATGGATGTGGTGTTTCGAGGGTTTAGATGCTCTGGAATGTATCATCAACGTGTGATGTTCCCGCAATTCGGTGTACATAGGCTCAAGCTACTATTTGCGCTCAAGAAATCCATGGAGGGGCTGACAGGGACTGCCCTGGTCATGGTCGTCGCAAGGTTCCATCTCTAGTCGCAACAATTACCTGCCTAATGCCAATCTGCTGCTATCAAGTACGAAAATGCGCTCCTGTTCGGTTGCATTTCGCTCCCTGGCACGTTTGTCATATCTTTTGCTCGTAACGATTCCTCCCTGAAATGCTTTTCTCTGCAACAGTTTGCCCCTGCATTCGTTTTTCGGTGTAACACGGTGGTCCTTTCATTGCATTCACCCTTCCTTGAGCTCTGTTTCGTATTCGTTTTCTCTGCGCAATATTGTCTCTGTCAAATTCACTAACACCATGCTTTGTTTAAAATATTTGTCCAAACTACACATTTTCTCGCCCTCATCCTCTTCCCTCGCCGCCGCTACAGGGCGAGACGCTCAAGTTTACCAGCCCTGTGCCGCTTCTCACGCCGGACGGCAGCAGCGTGCTGGAGGTGGAGGACTGGCTGCGCTCCTGCGAGCTGATGATGGCGCAGACGCTAGAAACGCTCATGACGGAGGCCATGTTTGCGCACACGATCTCCGACTGGGAGGAGTGGGTGCTCGGGTGGCCCGCGCAGGTACGAGCTTCTCGCCTGCTCCCCACCCCTCCAACCTCCGGCGGTCTCGTGATGGAACCGCTCCCCTTGGCTGCCTATGGACGCATCACAGGGATCCTGGCTGTTCCACCATAAGTTAACCCATGGGTCATATGCCTCTCTGGAGAGGACTCCAGAGCTTGGATGTTGTAAGTGCAATGTGTATCTTTTAGCCAAGCACATGGTTGGCTGGGCAGCATACCATCCTGCCTACCATTGTAGCTGCGGTATTCGGCCTCTACTCCCCTTCGTACACCTTGACAGTCTGCCATGCACGTTCGCAATCTCCCATATCAACCAACTCTGAACTTACCATTGTACCTCCCTCGTCACCTCATCCCCAATGACTCTCGCCAAACCACTCCCTTCCGTTGACCCCTCCAGTCGTATCTCCCGCATCCAATCCCCCCCCCCCAAACACCTCCCCCGACCCCAACCTAACCCTGTCCAAAGTTCCACGCCCTAAGCCTGTTTCCCAACCCGAATTCCCCCCCCCCACCGCCCCCCCACCCACCCAGATTGTCCACGTGGTCCATGAGGTGCACATGGCGCGCCAGGCCGCGCAGTGCCTGTCGCTGCCCCAGCCACTGGTGGCCCTCCGCAAGCTGCTGGCCACACAGGACACCAAGGTCAACCGGCTGCTGCGTGTGCTGCGTGATGCGGCCACGACGCCCCTGGAGCGCTCGGTGATTGGGGCCCTGGCCACCCTGGCGGTCCACCAGGGGGACGTGCTCCGCCGGCTCATGGTCCGCAAGCCGGGCATGGGCGAGTTTGACGTGGTGGCGGCCGACGAGTTTGAGTGGATGAGCCTGTTACAATACAAGCTGGAGGGGGGGAAGCTCACACTGCAGACCATGGGCGCCAGTTTTAGCTATGGGTGAGGCCATGTGCACCGGTGTTAGCTAAAGTTAGACCACGGGCGCCAGTGTTAGCTACAAGTCAGACCACGGGGGCGAGTGTTAGCTACAAGTTACACCACCGGCGCCAATGATAGCTGCAAATTTGACCACGGGGGCCAGCTTTAGCTACAAGTTAGATCACAGGCGCCAGCTTTAGCTGTGGGTAGTTGGCCGGCATGCCCCACTTGGCTTTGGGGTGTCCAAATAGTGAGCATATAACTCTGCTCATAACATCAATCTCAGCAGAAGCGGCATCTACAGGCAACAGCAAGCATGGTACACCATTTTTGGGCGCGTTTCTGTACCACCTGACTAACCACCTCCCTTCTGGCCCCCTCCTCAACTCCCCCCACCTGCCACACACATCACCACCACCCCAACCTCTCCCCTCACCAACCCCAACTTCTCCCCTCCACCCCCACCCCCAACCCTTCCTACCCACCCCAACTTCTCTCCGCCGCCCCCCCCCCCCCAACCTTTCCCCCCCCACGCACACCAGGTACGAGTACCTGGGCAACAGCAACCGGGTCGTCATCACCCCCCTGACCGAGCGCTGCTTTCACACGCTGCTCATGGCGATGCAGCTGCAGCGTGCAGGGTCCCCTGAAGGGATTTCGGGGACGGGCAAGACGGAGACCGTGCGCGCACTGGCCAAGGCACTTGCTCGCTTCTGCCTGGTAGGTGTTTTATGCTGGCAGCTGCTCCCCTCTCAGCCTGGTACAGGGTTGATGCTGGCAGACATCCCCATTCTGCCTGGTACGATGTTTTTGCCGGCAGACACTCCCCATTCTGCCTGGAAGACATTTCTGCGTGCCACCACTTCCTCCTGCATAGTTGATTTATTCTGCTGGCAGCAGCTCGCCTCCTGCCCGCTAAGAAAGCTTGCAGCTGTCCCGCTGCTGCGAGTGTGTTGGGCTGGCAGCTGTCACCTGCGTGCCTGGCCTGTCCCGCGCTGCTTCCACGGGGCTGTGGGACAACGTCGTGATGCATCCGTTTCTATGATTGTACCCCGGTCTGATCGGTACCCCAGGCCCCATTCAAAAGATTTTCTGACCCTGCATCCAGTAACTGCAGTCCTCGGCCCACCAGCCCACCCTCACCGTTGCTGCATCCCCCCTGGACCGTAACCTGCTGGCATGCACTTTGGGCTCGTGTCTGTCCATTGTGTACTCAGTGCCATTCCTCGTGGACGTACAGCCATTCACTACAGTGACCATGTAGACCAAAATAATGAGCACGCAGACCATCTGCTAGTCGGCATGGACTGCCTGCCAGTCATGGTAGACTGACTGCCGTCTGTTGCGGCCCGCCTGTCCTGGTCCACTACCCGCCTGCCTGGTGCACTGCCCGCCTGTCCTGGTGTAATGCCCGCCTGCCTTGGTGTACTGCGCTGGTGCACTACTTGTCCCTGCTACTCCCCGCAGGTGCTCAACTGCAGCGAGGGTCTTGACGTGCCGGCGATGGCACGCTTCCTCAAGGGTGTGATCTCGGGCGGTGTTTGGGCCTGCTTCTCGCTCTTCAACCGCATCGAGCTTGAGGTGCTGTCCGTCGTGGGCCACATGGTGGCCACCGTATTTACGGCCAAGGCCTCTCGCGTGCCCAAGTTTGAGTTCGAGGGGCAGAGTGTGCCGCTCAAGCCCGAGTGCGCCATCCATGTGTACGTGGTGGGGCTAGACAAAAGGGAGCAGGCAAACCTATCTGTAACCAGTTGTTCCAAGGAACATATAGGGCGTGCCGCTTAAGCCCGAGCGCGCCATCCATGCGTACGTGGTTGGAGTAGACGAGGGAGTAGGCCCTCGTCTACTATCTGTAACCAGTTGTTCCAAGGAACGTATAGGGCGTGCCGCTCAAGCCTGAGTGCACCAGCCATGCGTACGTGGTGGGGCTGGGCTAGGGAATGAGAGAGCCTATTTATTGAAATGTAATTAGGAGGCCTCAGTGCCACGCTAGCTGAACTGCGCCATCCATGGGTATGTAAACAGGTAGATAGCGGGATAGGCAATATCAAAGGAATAGGAACTGTAAAAGGGATAGGCAATATCAAAGGAATAGGAACTGTAAAAGGGATAGGCAATATCAAAGGAATAGGAACTGTAAAAGGGATAGGCAATATCAAAGGAATAGGAACTGTAAAAGGGATAGGAAATATAAAAGGGACAGGCAGCATGAAAGGGATAAACAAGCCTGTGTCGTATCGTCCATCAGGCCTCAACCTCAATCGCACAAGGTGCCTGTGCATGGCTGTTACTGTCCGTGACCGTGAGGATACCGCTGCTCACCCCATCTAATGCGCTCACTGGATTGCCACTCCTCTTCCCTCCCACCTGTTCCTGCCTTTTCAAAGACATTGCATGCCTCGTTCCCCGCCTCCTGAACTTCGTGGTATCCCCCTGCTTTTGCTCCCTCTTCCCCCCCCCCCCCTCTCCCCCCCTTAAATAAGAATCTCTGCCTTCCTCTCATTTCCTTCAAGGGTCTTTCGCTCTTTTTACCGCCCCCAACCTCCCACCACCCCTCCAGCACCATGAACTTTGGCCTCACCGACCGCAAGGAGCTCCCCGACAACGTGCGCGTGCTGCTGCGCCCCGTGGCCATGCTGCACCCGCACGTGGAGCTGATCGCCGAGGTCATGCTCTACTCGGCGGGGTTCACAGATAGCCACCGGCTGGGCTCACGGCTCGCCACCTGCTTCCAGCTGTGCGCGGAGCAGCTGTCGCGGCAGGACCACTACAATTTTGGGCTGCGCACGCTGCGCGCGGTGGGTGGGCGGGGGGGGGTTACAGCCGGGTGTGTGTGTGGGGGGGAAGCGCTAGCATTGTTCATTGAACCGCCTGGTATATTGGAATGAGGACAGGTAGAGGGGAAGGGAGGGAGGCGGGATGGGAAGGGCTTGCTGCTGCTGATGGAAGCGAATGGCGTAGGGGAGCGAGGGGGGGGGGCTGACAGCTTCAAATAAAAAGGAGGAGAGGTTCCGAATAGAATGGCACTTCGGGGGATAGAGTAGGGGTTGGTGCAGGACCTTGCCTCTCAGGCCCCATGGACTGGCATGTGCCTGATCGCTGTCACATGGCACTGCTACATGAGAGCCGTACACGTTGCTGGGGCTATCGTGGAAGGTATTGGTGTATAGTTTCCACGCACGGCCGCCATGTGGCACATTCTGACGTCTACCAGGAGTCGCAGTAGCCTGCTGGCTTCCTTCCCAAGGACGGAACATCTGCACCACCTTACTCTGTATAAATGTCACCTTGTGGTGCTATCGGCGCACGTTAACATATCAGGAAGGTGCCGAGTGGAGTGCCCAATGTCCTCGGGCGCTATGTGCACATTGGACCTTATGGCATTCCTTGTTCCAGTTAGATGAGAAGGTAGAGGGAGATCTGAACGCAAACCAAAGAGGATCTTCTTCAACTGGCGTAATTGACCATTAGGGAGCTTGAGCCAAAGTTGAGCTTAAACCAAAGTTGAGCTTGAACCGAAGTTGAGCTTGAGCCAAAATTGAGCTTGAACAAAAGTTGAGTTCAAACCAAAGTTTTTTTTTCCTATTTATACGAGCATACAAGCACCAACCTTAGGTATATGCATTCCTGTAGGTATATGCATACCTCGCTCGCAGTGCCTTGACCTGTTCAGTTTCTAAGAACAATTGACCGTGGCTGGCCAGCAAGGCCACACTCTTACGATTCTGGAAGGCAATCCCTGAGTGGTTGGGTGCCCCTCTTATACAGGTCACACTCCTTATGTCAGGGGGCAGCCGGTCCTGACGAGCACGCAGCTGTTCCTTGTGTGGTCTCCACTTGGCACCCGATAATGCTGCTGCACTGCACGTGTTCACATGGCCTGCTCCTGCCCTGCACGTGTTCACATGACCTGCTCCCGCCCTGCCCGTGTTCACATGGCCTGCTCCTGCCCTGCACGTGTTCACATGGCCTGCTCCTGCCCTGCACGTGTTCACATGGCCTGCTCCTGCCCTGCACGTGTTCACATGACCTGCTCCTGCCCTGCCCGTGTTCACATGGCCTGCTTCTGTCCGGCCCTGCCCCAGGTGCTGGCATACACCACGGATCTGGTCATCATGTGCAGCTGCTCCTTATATTTGTTCATGTAGCTTGTCCATGCCCTGCACAACTGCCCGCATCCCAGGTGCTGGCGTACACCACGGACCTGTTCATCACGGACGTCGCAGCGGGCCGCCAGCCGGGGCGCGGGGGCAGCACCAGCGCCTTCCCCAACAATGCCACGGCCGCGGCGAGGCAGCTGGTCCAGAAACAAAAAGAGGCCGAGATGTGCAGGTGGGACCTGAGATGGGCCGGAAGCAGCTGAGATGTGCAGGTCTGGTGGGGTTGGCTGTCGCATAATTTCCGCTCCTTATTCATGCATGAATCTTGCTCCTTATTCACGCAAAATCCCCGCTCCTTATTCATGCATGAATCTTGCTCCTTATTCACGCAAAATCCCCGCTCCTTATTCATGCATGAATCTTGCTCCTTATTCACGCAAAATCCCCGCTCCTTATTCATGCATGAATCTTGCTCCTTATTCACGCAAAATCCCCGCTCCTTATTCATGCATGAATCTTGCTCCTTATTCACGCAAAATCCCCGCTACTTATTCATGCATGAATCTTGCTCCTTATTCACGCAAAATCCCCGCTCCTTATTCATGCATGAATCTTGCTCCTTATTCACGCATAATCCCGCTCCATAGTTATGCCGTGGCATGAATAAGGAGCGGGAGTTATATGCCTCGCCTCTGTGGTGCATCTCATGGATAAGTAGCGGCGGTCGCACGGTGCGCCTCTCTGGCACACGCGGACGCCACTGGCTGGCTGCTTTGGCAAAAGGTCAGAGAATATGTCGCCAGAATTAGTGATCCGAGGTTTCCTCCCTTCATCTCCATCTCCCTTCTTCCTGGTTCATTCCTGCGTCCTGTACGTTGTCAGGGATGAAAAGAGTGATACGCCTTGTTCCTGCGCCCGTCACGTGCTAGTGCTCAAAGTTGTCTTGGATTTTCAACGCATGAACTCAGCCCCCTAGCCAAGGGGAAAGTGCGTTTCAGTTCAGTTCAACTCGTCCCTTGTACACATCGCTCCAGCACTCCATATCCGTAGGTTCTGCTTTCCAAACTCTAAAGTTTTATATCCATTCGTTCTGCTTCGACCTTCTTTAAGCCCCGATTCACACTTTTGTCCAATTTTATTTCTTAGTTTAATGGCTTATTTCTTCAAGGCACATCGCACGTAAATGCCCATGCCATCCGCTTTGTCGGGCGGAGTGTCGCAGCGCATGGGGCAAAATATGACCAGCAGGCACGGCCGACATCGTGCATGGGGGAACTAACGCGCCCCAACCCCATGCACGCATACCCCCGTGTACATGCTATCCATGCACTCAACACCTGCGACACCCTGGGGATGAACCTTTGGGGACTACCCTGTGCCGCCCTGCACCGCCAGGCGCGGCCTGCTGCACTGCATCATGCCCAGCCTCGTCGCGGCCGACGTGAACATCTTTGTCGGCATGCTCGACACGCTCTTCGCCCAGCAGCCGTCACTGGCCGCCACCACCGCCACGCTCATCAGCACCGCCGCGGTGGCACCCGGGCGCCTCGTGAGGGAGCTGTCAACCCGCTCGGTGTCCACGTTGACCCCCCCCCTGGGATCTCCGGGGCTCAACCCGCTCGTGGTGGGGAGTGACCAGGACCTCCGCCGGCGGCAGTCCATGGACGACGCGTCGCCGTCGGCCTCGCCACGTGGCGCCGCCCCGGGCTCCGGCTGGGAGCTGGAGGTGACGAGTGCGGGCATGTCCATCGCGTTCAAGCGCGCGTGCGAGGAGTTGAAGCTCACGCCGACTGAGTCGTTTGTGCGCAAGGGGCTGCAGCTGCACAGCCTCATGCAGGTGGGTGGGGCGGGGAGGTGGGAAGGTGGTTTGCGGGGATCGCGTTCACATTTTTCTCTTGTTACTTTCATGAAATTTCGGTGGGATGTGCTGGGATCCATACACTACTGTGCATGGTTATATATATACATTCTCATGGATACCATTCATTCATGAGGACGGAAAACCGCTGCCTTTTGCGCCTTGGCCCGCGCGGCTGGCTCGACGCAGGTCCGCCACGGCGTGATGGCGTTTGGCGAGACCGGCTCGGGCAAGACAAGCCTGCTCAAGTCCCTGGCACGCGCTCTTGGCTACGCGGACGCCAGCACGACCAGCGCGCCCACCCCCCGCGGTGGTGCTGACCAGACCCGCACGCCAGGGCCCGGCAGCACCACCCCCCCGCCAGGTGCCAAGGACCGGAAAGACGTCCTCGCGGGGCTTGGGGTGGCCGCCCCTAAGGAGCTCACGAGGACTAATTCTGGCATCCAGCTGGTCTCGGCACTCGTGCGCAGCAACTCGGGCTCGATGATCAACACCCTCCCCCGCAGCCCCAGCGTGAGCCTGCCCGGCGGCGGCCCCCCTCCCATGGAGCGGCGGGGGTCCAGCAGCCGCCTCCCCCCCCCCGTGGAAGGCATGAACACGATTACACGGCAGCCATCTTTCGTGCCGGACGCCAGCCGCGCGGTGGTCATGCATGTGATCAACCCCAAGTCGGTCACTGTAGGCGAGCTGCTGGGCTACTATGACCCTGTCTCTCACCAGTGGTTCGAGGGCCTGCTCGTCAAGGTACTCCGAGACTGCGCACCGTCACCAACCCCGGGGCCGGGCGAGGGCAGCACCCGCAGAACCACGGGGCCTGGCATGTTCATGCGCCACTCGCTCGCCAGTGAGCCCCCCCGGGGCAGCAGCTCGCGGGGAAATGCCCAGGCAGGGGACGGCCCTGCCGTCACCGGGCGCATCTCGGACGCCCGGAATTCAAGCAAGGGGGGGTTGCGCAGGCTCTCGCTAGAATCGGGAGCAGCCGTGGACATGGTCCTGAGCCCGACAGCTGGCGCGCAGCCACAGCGCGAGACGCCGCCCTCCACCCGCGGCCACCGTCGCCCCTCATGGGACGGTGTCAACTCGGGCGAGGACGCCGGTGACGGCCGTCAACAGAAGCATTGGCTGGTGCTCGACGGCCCCGTGGACAGTGGCTGGATGGAGAGCCTCCACTCGCTCCTGGACGACAACCGCAAGCTGACGACGAGCAGCGGGGAGACCCTCCTCCTGCCACCTGGCGGCGCGGTGATCTTCGAGGTGGACTCCCTGCGCGGAGCGTCTCCAGGGATGGTCTCCTCCTGCGGCATGGTGTACATGGATGACCGGCAGATGGGCTGGCGCGTGCTCCTCCCCGCATTCAAGGCGTCGCTCCCGCCCAGCCTGGAGCCGCTGTTGCCCGTGCTCGACAACCTTTTTATAAACTTCTTCGAGCCCATGGTTATGCTCATGACCGGCTCGTCCGTGGTGGGCGCATCGCCCTCGGCGCTGCGGGACTTGGCGGTTGGAACCGCCTCTGCTGCCGGCCGCACGAGCTTCGACCACTCCGCGTCACCGCGCATGATCCCTCACAACATGGTCCCCAGGAAGAGCCATGGGGCGCAGCACGCGGCCACAAACGATGGGGCAGAAGGGGAGGCGGCGGGTGCCAATGCTGCGGCAACGGCAGCGATCGCGGATGCCACGGCGGGCGCCACCCCCGGGCTGGACATGGTGTTTGATGGCACGACCGTGTCCCGCCTCGCGCTGCACAACTTCCTGCGGATATACCGGCTGTTGCTGCAGGACGCGGCGGTGGTATGCGAGGATAAGGCGATCGCGGCTGAAGAGGAGCGGCGCCGCTTGGGGATCGAGCAGGTAAGCCTCGAGCCGCACATTCATTGGAAGGGAGGGTGCCTAGTGTGGAGTACACAGTCTTATGGTTTGTGGTAAGAAATGAAATGCAGCGATTGAGCTGCCCTCCGATCGCGTCTCCCCCCTTGGCCGATTCTCATTGCCGATTCTTCCTTGCCGGTTCGTCCTTGCGTCTCCCCCCTCGGCCGATTCTTCCGTGCCTCGCACGTGCATGGGAATGGCCGGCGTGCAGCGCAATGAGACGTGGTTCCGGTCCGAGTGCGGCGAGATATTGTCGGGTGAGTGAGTACATCGCCTGCTGCTGCACATAGCAGGGCGGCTGCTGCTTGTGGTGCGGAGGCCAAGGCTAGCCACGGCAAGTAAAGCACAGACTTGCACGAAGCCTATGATTTCCATGACCAGTAACGTAACGCGTGGAATGTGGATGATCGGTAGCCTGGATGCTACTCTGAGGGGTGTGACAGCGGTCCCCAATCAACGGACCGGGAACGCGCCGTTCGTGGATAGGCAGCGAGAGTCCCGCCGTTGGAGGTATGACTAGAGATTGGAAGAATGCGCCAGAAACAATAGCAGGTGGACACTGCGGCTTTGCAAGGCTACCCCCCCCCCCCCGCGCCCCACGGGGTTCGGAAAATGTTGCAAGTTCCCTCATCAAAGCACGTGTTGCAAGTTCCCTCATCAAAGCACGTGTTGCAAGTTCCCTCATCAAAGCATGTGTTGCAAGTTCCCTCATCAAAGCACGTGTTGCAAGTTCCCTCATCAAAGCATGTGTTGCAAGTTCCCTCATCAAAGCATGTGTTGCAAGTTCCCTCATCAAAGCACGTGTTGCAAGTTCCCTCATCAAAGCACGTGTTGCAAGTTCCCTCATCAAAGCACGTGTTGCAAGTTCCCTCATCAAAGCACGTGTTGCAAGTTCCCTCATCAAAGCATGTGTTGCAAGTTCCCTCATCAAAGCACGTGTTGCAAGTTCCCTCATCAAAGCATGTGTTGCAAGTTCCCTCATCAAAGCACGTGTTGCAAGTTCCCTCATCAAAGCACGTGTTGCAAGTTCCCTCATCAAAGCATGTGTTGCAAGTTCCCTCATCAAAGCATGTGTTGCAAGTTCCCTCATCAAAGCACGTGTTGCAAGTTCCCTCATCAAAGCATGTGTTGCAAGTTCCCTCATCAAAGCATGTGTTGCAAGTTCCCTCATCAAAGCATGTGTTGCAAGTTCCCTCATCAAAGCATGTGTTGCAAGTTCCCTCATCAAAGCACGTGTTGCAAGTTCCCTCATCAAAGCACGTGTTGCAAGTTCCCTCATCAAAGCACGTGTTGCAAGTTCCCTCATCAAAGCACGTGTTGCAAGTTCCCTCATCAAAGCATGTGTTGCAAGTTCCCTCATCAAAGCATGTGTTGCAAGTTCCCTCATCAAAGCATGTGTTGCAAGTTCCCTCATCAAAGCACGTGTTGCAAGTTCCCTCATCAAAGCATGTGTTGCAAGTTCCCTCATCAAAGCATGTGTTGCAAGTTCCCTCATCAAAGCACGTGTTGCAAGTTCCCTCATCAAAGCACGTGTTGCAAGTTCCCTCATCAAAGCATGTGTTGCAAGTTCCCTCATCAAAGCACGTGTTGCAAGTTCCCTCATCAAAGCATGTGTTGCAAGTTCCCTCATCAAAGCATGTGTTGCAAGTTCCCTCATCAAAGCACGTGTTGCAAGTTCCCTCATCAAAGCATGTGTTGCAAGTTCCCTCATCAAAGCACGTGTTGCAAGTTCCCTCATCAAAGCACGTGTTGCAAGTTCCCTCATCAAAGCACGTGTTGCAAGTTCCCTCATCAAAGCACGTGTTGCAAGTTCCCTCATCAAAGCATGTGTTGCAAGTTCCCTCATCAAAGCATGTGTTGCAAGTTCCCTCATCAAAGCATGTGTTGCAAGTTCCCTCATCAAAGCATGTGTTGCAAGTTCCCTCATCAAAGCATGTGTTGCAAGTTCCCTCATCAAAGCACGTGTTGCAAGTTCCCTCATCAAAGCACGTGTTGCAAGTTCCCTCATCAAAGCACGTGTTGCAAGTTCCCTCATCAAAGCATGTGTTGCAAGTTCCCTCATCAAAGCACGTGTTGCAAGTTCCCTCATCAAAGCATGTGTTGCAAGTTCCCTCATCAAAGCACGTGTTGCAAGTTCCCTCATCAAAGCATGTGTTGCAAGTTCCCTCATCAAAGCATGTGTTGCAAGTTCCCTCATCAAAGCACGTGTTGCAAGTTCCCTCATCAAAGCATGTGTTGCAAGTTCCCTCATCAAAGCACGTGTTGCAAGTTCCCTCATCAAAGCATGTGTTGCAAGTTCCCTCATCAAAGCACGTGTTGCAAGTTCCCTCATCAAAGCATGTGTTGCAAGTTCCCTCATCAAAGCACGTGTTGCAAGTTCCCTCATCAAAGCACGTGTTGCAAGTTCCCTCATCAAAGCACGTGTTGCAAGTTCCCTCATCAAAGCACGTGTTGCAAGTTCCCTCATCAAAGCATGTGTTGCAAGTTCCCTCATCAAAGCATGTGTTGCAAGTTCCCTCATCAAAGCACGTGTTGCAAGTTCCCTCATCAAAGCACGTGTTGCAAGTTCCCTCATCAAAGCACGTGTTGCAAGTTCCCTCATCAAAGCACGTGTTGCAAGTTCCCTCATCAAAGCACGTGTTGCAAGTTCCCTCATCAAAGCACGTGTTGCAAGTTCCCTCATCAAAGCATGTGTTGCAAGTTCCCTCATCAAAGCACGTGTTGCAAGTTCCCTCATCAAAGCATGTGTTGCAAGTTCCCTCATCAAAGCACGTGTTGCAAGTTCCCTCATCAAAGCATGTGTTGCAAGTTCCCTCATCAAAGCATGTGTTGCAAGTTCCCTCATCAAAGCATGTGTTGCAAGTTCCCTCATCAAAGCATGTGTTGCAAGTTCCCTCATCAAAGCACGTGTTGCAAGTTCCCTCATCAAAGCATGTGTTGCAAGTTCCCTCATCAAAGCACGTGTTGCAAGTTCCCTCATCAAAGCATGTGTTGCAAGTTCCCTCATCAAAGCATGTGTTGCAAGTTCCCTCATCAAAGCATGTGTTGCAAGTTCCCTCATCAAAGCACGTGTTGCAAGTTCCCTCATCAAAGCATGTGTTGCAAGTTCCCTCATCAAAGCACGTGTTGCAAGTTCCCTCATCAAAGCATGTGTTGCAAGTTCCCTCATCAAAGCATGTGTTGCAAGTTCCCTCATCAAAGCATGTGTTGCAAGTTCCCTCATCAAAGCATGTGTTGCAAGTTCCCTCATCAAAGCACGTGTTGCAAGTTCCCTCATGTGTTGCAAGTTCCCTCATCAAAGCATGTGTTGCAAGTTCCCTCATCAAAGCATGTGTTGCAAGTTCCCTCATCAAAGCACGTGTTGCAAGTTCCCTCATCAAAGCATGTGTTGCAAGTTCCCTCATCAAAGCACGTGTTGCAAGTTCCCTCATCAAAGCATGTGTTGCAAGTTCCCTCATCAAAGCATGTGTTGCAAGTTCCCTCATCAAAGCATGTGTTGCAAGTTCCCTCATCAAAGCATGTGTTGCAAGTTCCCTCATCAAAGCACGTGTTGCAAGTTCCCTCATCAAAGCATGTGTTGCAAGTTCCCTCATCAAAGCACGTGTTGCAAGTTCCCTCATCAAAGCATGTGTTGCAAGTTCCCTCATCAAAGCATGTGTTGCAAGTTCCCTCATCAAAGCACGTGTTGCAAGTTCCCTCATCAAAGCATGTGTTGCAAGTTCCCTCATCAAAGCACGTGTTGCAAGTTCCCTCATCAAAGCACGTGTTGCAAGTTCCCTCATGTGTTGCAAGTTCCCTCATCAAAGCATGTGTTGCAAGTTCCCTCATCAAAGCATGTGTTGCAAGTTCCCTCATCAAAGCATGTGTTGCAAGTTCCCTCATCAAAGCACGTGTTGCAAGTTCCCTCATCAAAGCATGTGTTGCAAGTTCCCTCATGTGTTGCAAGTTCCCTCATCAAAGCATGTGTTGCAAGTTCCCTCATCAAAGCATGTGTTGCAAGTTCCCTCATCAAAGCACGTGTTGCAAGTTCCCTCATCAAAGCATGTGTTGCAAGTTCCCTCATCAAAGCACGTGTTGCAAGTTCCCTCATCAAAGCACGTGTTGCAAGTTCCCTCATCAAAGCATGTGTTGCAAGTTCCCTCATCAAAGCATGTGTTGCAAGTTCCCTCATCAAAGCACGTGTTGCAAGTTCCCTCATCAAAGCACGTGTTGCAAGTTCCCTCATCAAAGCACGTGTTGCAAGTTCCCTCATCAAAGCACGTGTTGCAAGTTCCCTCATCAAAGCACGTGTTGCAAGTTCCCTCATCAAAGCACGTGTTGCAAGTTCCCTCATCAAAGCATGTGTTGCAAGTTCCCTCATCAAAGCATGTGTTGCAAGTTCCCTCATGTGTTGCAAGTTCCCTCATCAAAGCATGTGTTGCAAGTTCCCTCATCAAAGCACGTGTTGCAAGTTCCCTCATCAAAGCACGTGTTGCAAGTTCCCTCATCAAAGCATGTGTTGCAAGTTCCCTCATCAAAGCACGTGTTGCAAGTTCCCTCATCAAAGCATGTGTTGTAAGTTCCCTCATCAAAGCACGTGTTGCAAGTTCCCTCATGTGTTGCAAGTTCCCTCATCAAAGCATGTGTTGCAAGTTCCCTCATCAAAGCACGTGTTGCAAGTTCCCTCATCAAAGCACGTGTTGCAAGTTCCCTCATCAAAGCATGTGTTGCAAGTTCCCTCATCAAAGCATGTGTTGCAAGTTCCCTCATCAAAGCACGTGTTGCAAGTTCCCTCATCAAAGCACGTGTTGCAAGTTCCCTCATCAAAGCATGTGTTGCAAGTTCCCTCATCAAAGCATGTGTTGCAAGTTCCCTCATCAAAGCATGTGTTGCAAGTTCCCTCATCAAAGCACGTGTTGCAAGTTCCCTCATCAAAGCATGTGTTGCAAGTTCCCTCATCAAAGCACGTGTTGCAAGTTCCCTCATCAAAGCATGTGTTGCAAGTTCCCTCATCAAAGCATGTGTTGCAAGTTCCCTCATCAAAGCATGTGTTGCAAGTTCCCTCATCAAAGCACGTGTTGCAAGTTCCCTCATCAAAGCATGTGTTGCAAGTTCCCTCATCAAAGCACGTGTTGCAAGTTCCCTCATCAAAGCATGTGTTGCAAGTTCCCTCATCAAAGCATGTGTTGCAAGTTCCCTCATCAAAGCACGTGTTGCAAGTTCCCTCATCAAAGCACGTGTTGCAAGTTCCCTCATCAAAGCATGTGTTGCAAGTTCCCTCATCAAAGCATGTGTTGCAAGTTCCCTCATCAAAGCATGTGTTGCAAGTTCCCTCATCAAAGCACGTGTTGCAAGTTCCCTCATCAAAGCATGTGTTGCAAGTTCCCTCATCAAAGCACGTGTTGCAAGTTCCCTCATCAAAGCATGTGTTGCAAGTTCCCTCATCAAAGCACGTGTTGCAAGTTCCCTCATCAAAGCATGTGTTGCAAGTTCCCTCATCAAAGCATGTGTTGCAAGTTCCCTCATCAAAGCATGTGTTGCAAGTTCCCTCATCAAAGCATGTGTTGCAAGTTCCCTCATCAAAGCACGTGTTGCAAGTTCCCTCATGTGTTGCAAGTTCCCTCATCAAAGCATGTGTTGCAAGTTCCCTCATCAAAGCATGTGTTGCAAGTTCCCTCATCAAAGCACGTGTTGCAAGTTCCCTCATCAAAGCATGTGTTGCAAGTTCCCTCATCAAAGCACGTGTTGCAAGTTCCCTCATCAAAGCATGTGTTGCAAGTTCCCTCATCAAAGCACGTGTTGCAAGTTCCCTCATCAAAGCACGTGTTGCAAGTTCCCTCATCAAAGCACGTGTTGCAAGTTCCCTCATCAAAGCATGTGTTGCAAGTTCCCTCATCAAAGCATGTGTTGCAAGTTCCCTCATCAAAGCATGTGTTGCAAGTTCCCTCATCAAAGCATGTGTTGCAAGTTCCCTCATCAAAGCATGTGTTGCAAGTTCCCTCATCAAAGCACGTGTTGCAAGTTCCCTCATCAAAGCATGTGTTGCAAGTTCCCTCATCAAAGCATGTGTTGCAAGTTCCCTCATCAAAGCACGTGTTGCAAGTTCCCTCATCAAAGCATGTGTTGCAAGTTCCCTCATCAAAGCATGTGTTGCAAGTTCCCTCATCAAAGCACGTGTTGCAAGTTCCCTCATCAAAGCATGTGTTGCAAGTTCCCTCATCAAAGCACGTGTTGCAAGTTCCCTCATCAAAGCACGTGTTGCAAGTTCCCTCATGTGTTGCAAGTTCCCTCATCAAAGCATGTGTTGCAAGTTCCCTCATCAAAGCATGTGTTGCAAGTTCCCTCATCAAAGCATGTGTTGCAAGTTCCCTCATCAAAGCATGTGTTGCAAGTTCCCTCATCAAAGCACGTGTTGCAAGTTCCCTCATCAAAGCATGTGTTGCAAGTTCCCTCATCAAAGCATGTGTTGCAAGTTCCCTCATCAAAGCATGTGTTGCAAGTTCCCTCATCAAAGCATGTGTTGCAAGTTCCCTCATCAAAGCACGTGTTGCAAGTTCCCTCATCAAAGCATGTGTTGCAAGTTCCCTCATCAAAGCACGTGTTGCAAGTTCCCTCATCAAAGCATGTGTTGCAAGTTCCCTCATGTGTTGCAAGTTCCCTCATCAAAGCATGTGTTGCAAGTTCCCTCATCAAAGCATGTGTTGCAAGTTCCCTCATCAAAGCACGTGTTGCAAGTTCCCTCATCAAAGCATGTGTTGCAAGTTCCCTCATCAAAGCACGTGTTGCAAGTTCCCTCATCAAAGCATGTGTTGCAAGTTCCCTCATCAAAGCATGTGTTGCAAGTTCCCTCATCAAAGCATGTGTTGCAAGTTCCCTCATCAAAGCACGTGTTGCAAGTTCCCTCATCAAAGCACGTGTTGCAAGTTCCCTCATCAAAGCACGTGTTGCAAGTTCCCTCATCAAAGCATGTGTTGCAAGTTCCCTCATGTGTTGCAAGTTCCCTCATCAAAGCACGTGTTGCAAGTTCCCTCATGTGTTGCAAGTTCCCTCATCAAAGCATGTGTTGCAAGTTCCCTCATCAAAGCATGTGTTGCAAGTTCCCTCATCAAAGCACGTGTTGCAAGTTCCCTCATCAAAGCATGTGTTGCAAGTTCCCTCATCAAAGCATGTGTTGCAAGTTCCCTCATCAAAGCACGTGTTGCAAGTTCCCTCATCAAAGCACGTGTTGCAAGTTCCCTCATCAAAGCATGTGTTGCAAGTTCCCTCATCAAAGCATGTGTTGCAAGTTCCCTCATCAAAGCACGTGTTGCAAGTTCCCTCATCAAAGCACGTGTTGCAAGTTCCCTCATCAAAGCACGTGTTGCAAGTTCCCTCATCAAAGCACGTGTTGCAAGTTCCCTCATCAAAGCACGTGTTGCAAGTTCCCTCATCAAAGCATGTGTTGCAAGTTCCCTCATCAAAGCACGTGTTGCAAGTTCCCTCATCAAAGCACGTGTTGCAAGTTCCCTCATCAAAGCACGTGTTGCAAGTTCCCTCATCAAAGCACGTGTTGCAAGTTCCCTCATCAAAGCATGTGTTGCAAGTTCCCTCATCAAAGCATGTGTTGCAAGTTCCCTCATGTGTTGCAAGTTCCCTCATCAAAGCACGTGTTGCAAGTTCCCTCATCAAAGCATGTGTTGCAAGTTCCCTCATCAAAGCATGTGTTGCAAGTTCCCTCATCAAAGCATGTGTTGCAAGTTCCCTCATCAAAGCATGTGTTGCAAGTTCCCTCATCAAAGCATGTGTTGCAAGTTCCCTCATCAAAGCATGTGTTGCAAGTTCCCTCATCAAAGCATGTGTTGCAAGTTCCCTCATCAAAGCACGTGTTGCAAGTTCCCTCATCAAAGCATGTGTTGCAAGTTCCCTCATCAAAGCATGTGTTGCAAGTTCCCTCATCAAAGCATGTGTTGCAAGTTCCCTCATCAAAGCATGTGTTGCAAGTTCCCTCATCAAAGCACGTGTTGCAAGTTCCCTCATCAAAGCACGTGTTGCAAGTTCCCTCATCAAAGCATGTGTTGCAAGTTCCCTCATCAAAGCATGTGTTGCAAGTTCCCTCATGTGTTGCAAGTTCCCTCATCAAAGCACGTGTTGCAAGTTCCCTCATCAAAGCATGTGTTGCAAGTTCCCTCATGTGTTGCAAGTTCCCTCATCAAAGCACGTGTTGCAAGTTCCCTCATCAAAGCACGTGTTGCAAGTTCCCTCATCAAAGCATGTGTTGCAAGTTCCCTCATCAAAGCACGTGTTGCAAGTTCCCTCATCAAAGCATGTGTTGCAAGTTCCCTCATCAAAGCACGTGTTGCAAGTTCCCTCATCAAAGCACGTGTTGCAAGTTCCCTCATCAAAGCACGTGTTGCAAGTTCCCTCATCAAAGCATGTGTTGCAAGTTCCCTCATCAAAGCATGTGTTGCAAGTTCCCTCATCAAAGCATGTGTTGCAAGTTCCCTCATCAAAGCACGTGTTGCAAGTTCCCTCATCAAAGCATGTGTTGCAAGTTCCCTCATCAAAGCACGTGTTGCAAGTTCCCTCATCAAAGCACGTGTTGCAAGTTCCCTCATCAAAGCATGTGTTGCAAGTTCCCTCATCAAAGCACGTGTTGCAAGTTCCCTCATCAAAGCATGTGTTGCAAGTTCCCTCATCAAAGCATGTGTTGCAAGTTCCCTCATCAAAGCACGTGTTGCAAGTTCCCTCATCAAAGCATGTGTTGCAAGTTCCCTCATCAAAGCATGTGTTGCAAGTTCCCTCATCAAAGCACGTGTTGCAAGTTCCCTCATCAAAGCATGTGTTGCAAGTTCCCTCATCAAAGCATGTGTTGCAAGTTCCCTCATCAAAGCATGTGTTGCAAGTTCCCTCATCAAAGCATGTGTTGCAAGTTCCCTCATCAAAGCACGTGTTGCAAGTTCCCTCATCAAAGCATGTGTTGCAAGTTCCCTCATCAAAGCATGTGTTGCAAGTTCCCTCATCAAAGCATGTGTTGCAAGTTCCCTCATCAAAGCATGTGTTGCAAGTTCCCTCATCAAAGCACGTGTTGCAAGTTCCCTCATCAAAGCACGTGTTGCAAGTTCCCTCATCAAAGCACGTGTTGCAAGTTCCCTCATCAAAGCACGTGTTGCAAGTTCCCTCATCAAAGCATGTGTTGCAAGTTCCCTCATCAAAGCATGTGTTGCAAGTTCCCTCATCAAAGCACGTGTTGCAAGTTCCCTCATCAAAGCATGTGTTGCAAGTTCCCTCATCAAAGCACGTGTTGCAAGTTCCCTCATCAAAGCATGTGTTGCAAGTTCCCTCATCAAAGCACGTGTTGCAAGTTCCCTCATCAAAGCATGTGTTGCAAGTTCCCTCATCAAAGCATGTGTTGCAAGTTCCCTCATCAAAGCATGTGTTGCAAGTTCCCTCATCAAAGCATGTGTTGCAAGTTCCCTCATCAAAGCATGTGTTGCAAGTTCCCTCATCAAAGCACGTGTTGCAAGTTCCCTCATCAAAGCACGTGTTGCAAGTTCCCTCATCAAAGCATGTGTTGCAAGTTCCCTCATCAAAGCATGTGTTGCAAGTTCCCTCATCAAAGCACGTGTTGCAAGTTCCCTCATCAAAGCACGTGTTGCAAGTTCCCTCATCAAAGCACGTGTTGCAAGTTCCCTCATCAAAGCATGTGTTGCAAGTTCCCTCATCAAAGCATGTGTTGCAAGTTCCCTCATCAAAGCATGTGTTGCAAGTTCCCTCATCAAAGCATGTGTTGCAAGTTCCCTCATCAAAGCATGTGTTGCAAGTTCCCTCATCAAAGCATGTGTTGCAAGTTCCCTCATCAAAGCATGTGTTGCAAGTTCCCTCATCAAAGCATGTGTTGCAAGTTCCCTCATCAAAGCACGTGTTGCAAGTTCCCTCATCAAAGCATGTGTTGCAAGTTCCCTCATCAAAGCATGTGTTGCAAGTTCCCTCATCAAAGCATGTGTTGCAAGTTCCCTCATCAAAGCATGTGTTGCAAGTTCCCTCATCAAAGCATGTGTTGCAAGTTCCCTCATCAAAGCATGTGTTGCAAGTTCCCTCATCAAAGCATGTGTTGCAAGTTCCCTCATCAAAGCATGTGTTGCAAGTTCCCTCATCAAAGCATGTGTTGCAAGTTCCCTCATCAAAGCACGTGTTGCAAGTTCCCTCATCAAAGCACGTGTTGCAAGTTCCCTCATCAAAGCACGTGTTGCAAGTTCCCTCATCAAAGCACGTGTTGCAAGTTCCCTCATCAAAGCATGTGTTGCAAGTTCCCTCATCAAAGCATGTGTTGCAAGTTCCCTCATCAAAGCATGTGTTGCAAGTTCCCTCATCAAAGCATGTGTTGCAAGTTCCCTCATCAAAGCATGTGTTGCAAGTTCCCTCATCAAAGCATGTGTTGCAAGTTCCCTCATCAAAGCATGTGTTGCAAGTTCCCTCATCAAAGCACGTGTTGCAAGTTCCCTCATCAAAGCACGTGTTGCAAGTTCCCTCATCAAAGCACGTGTTGCAAGTTCCCTCATCAAAGCATGTGTTGCAAGTTCCCTCATCAAAGCACGTGTTGCAAGTTCCCTCATCAAAGCATGTGTTGCAAGTTCCCTCATGTGTTGCAAGTTCCCTCATCAAAGCATGTGTTGCAAGTTCCCTCATCAAAGCACGTGTTGCAAGTTCCCTCATCAAAGCATGTGTTGCAAGTTCCCTCATCAAAGCACGTGTTGCAAGTTCCCTCATCAAAGCACGTGTTGCAAGTTCCCTCATCAAAGCATGTGTTGCAAGTTCCCTCATCAAAGCACGTGTTGCAAGTTCCCTCATCAAAGCATGTGTTGCAAGTTCCCTCATCAAAGCACGTGTTGCAAGTTCCCTCATCAAAGCACGTGTTGCAAGTTCCCTCATCAAAGCATGTGTTGCAAGTTCCCTCATCAAAGCACGTGTTGCAAGTTCCCTCATCAAAGCACGTGTTGCAAGTTCCCTCATCAAAGCACGTGTTGCAAGTTCCCTCATCAAAGCATGTGTTGCAAGTTCCCTCATCAAAGCACGTGTTGCAAGTTCCCTCATCAAAGCACGTGTTGCAAGTTCCCTCATCAAAGCATGTGTTGCAAGTTCCCTCATCAAAGCACGTGTTGCAAGTTCCCTCATCAAAGCACGTGTTGCAAGTTCCCTCATCAAAGCATGTGTTGCAAGTTCCCTCATGTGTTGCAAGTTCCCTCATCAAAGCATGTGTTGCAAGTTCCCTCATCAAAGCACGTGTTGCAAGTTCCCTCATCAAAGCATGTGTTGCAAGTTCCCTCATCAAAGCACGTGTTGCAAGTTCCCTCATCAAAGCATGTGTTGCAAGTTCCCTCATCAAAGCACGTGTTGCAAGTTCCCTCATCAAAGCATGTGTTGCAAGTTCCCTCATCAAAGCATGTGTTGCAAGTTCCCTCATCAAAGCACGTGTTGCAAGTTCCCTCATCAAAGCACGTGTTGCAAGTTCCCTCATCAAAGCACGTGTTGCAAGTTCCCTCATCAAAGCACGTGTTGCAAGTTCCCTCATCAAAGCACGTGTTGCAAGTTCCCTCATCAAAGCATGTGTTGCAAGTTCCCTCATCAAAGCACGTGTTGCAAGTTCCCTCATCAAAGCATGTGTTGCAAGTTCCCTCATCAAAGCACGTGTTGCAAGTTCCCTCATCAAAGCACGTGTTGCAAGTTCCCTCATCAAAGCATGTGTTGCAAGTTCCCTCATCAAAGCATGTGTTGCAAGTTCCCTCATCAAAGCACGTGTTGCAAGTTCCCTCATCAAAGCACGTGTTGCAAGTTCCCTCATCAAAGCACGTGTTGCAAGTTCCCTCATCAAAGCACGTGTTGCAAGTTCCCTCATCAAAGCACGTGTTGCAAGTTCCCTCATCAAAGCACGTGTTGCAAGTTCCCTCATCAAAGCACGTGTTGCAAGTTCCCTCATCAAAGCACGTGTTGCAAGTTCCCTCATCAAAGCACGTGTTGCAAGTTCCCTCATCAAAGCACGTGTTGCAAGTTCCCTCATCAAAGCACGTGTTGCAAGTTCCCTCATCAAAGCATGTGTTGCAAGTTCCCTCATCAAAGCACGTGTTGCAAGTTCCCTCATCAAAGCACGTGTTGCAAGTTCCCTCATCAAAGCATGTGTTGCAAGTTCCCTCATCAAAGCACGTGTTGCAAGTTCCCTCATCAAAGCACGTGTTGCAAGTTCCCTCATCAAAGCATGTGTTGCAAGTTCCCTCATGTGTTGCAAGTTCCCTCATCAAAGCATGTGTTGCAAGTTCCCTCATCAAAGCACGTGTTGCAAGTTCCCTCATCAAAGCATGTGTTGCAAGTTCCCTCATCAAAGCACGTGTTGCAAGTTCCCTCATCAAAGCATGTGTTGCAAGTTCCCTCATCAAAGCACGTGTTGCAAGTTCCCTCATCAAAGCACGTGTTGCAAGTTCCCTCATCAAAGCATGTGTTGCAAGTTCCCTCATCAAAGCACGTGTTGCAAGTTCCCTCATCAAAGCACGTGTTGCAAGTTCCCTCATCAAAGCATGTGTTGCAAGTTCCCTCATCAAAGCACGTGTTGCAAGTTCCCTCATCAAAGCACGTGTTGCAAGTTCCCTCATCAAAGCATGTGTTGCAAGTTCCCTCATCAAAGCATGTGTTGCAAGTTCCCTCATCAAAGCACGTGTTGCAAGTTCCCTCATCAAAGCACGTGTTGCAAGTTCCCTCATCAAAGCACGTGTTGCAAGTTCCCTCATCAAAGCATGTGTTGCAAGTTCCCTCATCAAAGCATGTGTTGCAAGTTCCCTCATCAAAGCACGTGTTGCAAGTTCCCTCATCAAAGCACGTGTTGCAAGTTCCCTCATCAAAGCACGTGTTGCAAGTTCCCTCATCAAAGCATGTGTTGCAAGTTCCCTCATCAAAGCATGTGTTGCAAGTTCCCTCATCAAAGCACGTGTTGCAAGTTCCCTCATCAAAGCACGTGTTGCAAGTTCCCTCATCAAAGCACGTGTTGCAAGTTCCCTCATCAAAGCACGTGTTGCAAGTTCCCTCATCAAAGCACGTGTTGCAAGTTCCCTCATCAAAGCACGTGTTGCAAGTTCCCTCATCAAAGCACGTGTTGCAAGTTCCCTCATCAAAGCACGTGTTGCAAGTTCCCTCATCAAAGCATGTGTTGCAAGTTCCCTCATGTGTTGCAAGTTCCCTCATCAAAGCACGTGTTGCAAGTTCCCTCATCAAAGCATGTGTTGCAAGTTCCCTCATCAAAGCATGTGTTGCAAGTTCCCTCATCAAAGCACGTGTTGCAAGTTCCCTCATCAAAGCACGTGTTGCAAGTTCCCTCATCAAAGCACGTGTTGCAAGTTCCCTCATCAAAGCATGTGTTGCAAGTTCCCTCATCAAAGCATGTGTTGCAAGTTCCCTCATCAAAGCATGTGTTGCAAGTTCCCTCATCAAAGCATGTGTTGCAAGTTCCCTCATCAAAGCATGTGTTGCAAGTTCCCTCATCAAAGCATGTGTTGCAAGTTCCCTCATCAAAGCACGTGTTGCAAGTTCCCTCATGTGTTGCAAGTTCCCTCATCAAAGCATGTGTTGCAAGTTCCCTCATCAAAGCATGTGTTGCAAGTTCCCTCATCAAAGCACGTGTTGCAAGTTCCCTCATCAAAGCATGTGTTGCAAGTTCCCTCATCAAAGCACGTGTTGCAAGTTCCCTCATCAAAGCACGTGTTGCAAGTTCCCTCATCAAAGCATGTGTTGCAAGTTCCCTCATCAAAGCATGTGTTGCAAGTTCCCTCATCAAAGCACGTGTTGCAAGTTCCCTCATCAAAGCATGTGTTGCAAGTTCCCTCATCAAAGCATGTGTTGCAAGTTCCCTCATCAAAGCATGTGTTGCAAGTTCCCTCATCAAAGCATGTGTTGCAAGTTCCCTCATCAAAGCATGTGTTGCAAGTTCCCTCATCAAAGCATGTGTTGCAAGTTCCCTCATCAAAGCATGTGTTGCAAGTTCCCTCATCAAAGCACGTGTTGCAAGTTCCCTCATCAAAGCACGTGTTGCAAGTTCCCTCATCAAAGCACGTGTTGCAAGTTCCCTCATCAAAGCATGTGTTGCAAGTTCCCTCATCAAAGCACGTGTTGCAAGTTCCCTCATCAAAGCATGTGTTGCAAGTTCCCTCATGTGTTGCAAGTTCCCTCATCAAAGCATGTGTTGCAAGTTCCCTCATCAAAGCACGTGTTGCAAGTTCCCTCATCAAAGCATGTGTTGCAAGTTCCCTCATCAAAGCACGTGTTGCAAGTTCCCTCATCAAAGCACGTGTTGCAAGTTCCCTCATCAAAGCATGTGTTGCAAGTTCCCTCATCAAAGCACGTGTTGCAAGTTCCCTCATCAAAGCATGTGTTGCAAGTTCCCTCATCAAAGCACGTGTTGCAAGTTCCCTCATCAAAGCACGTGTTGCAAGTTCCCTCATCAAAGCATGTGTTGCAAGTTCCCTCATCAAAGCACGTGTTGCAAGTTCCCTCATCAAAGCACGTGTTGCAAGTTCCCTCATCAAAGCACGTGTTGCAAGTTCCCTCATCAAAGCATGTGTTGCAAGTTCCCTCATCAAAGCACGTGTTGCAAGTTCCCTCATCAAAGCACGTGTTGCAAGTTCCCTCATCAAAGCATGTGTTGCAAGTTCCCTCATCAAAGCACGTGTTGCAAGTTCCCTCATCAAAGCACGTGTTGCAAGTTCCCTCATCAAAGCATGTGTTGCAAGTTCCCTCATGTGTTGCAAGTTCCCTCATCAAAGCATGTGTTGCAAGTTCCCTCATCAAAGCACGTGTTGCAAGTTCCCTCATCAAAGCATGTGTTGCAAGTTCCCTCATCAAAGCACGTGTTGCAAGTTCCCTCATCAAAGCACGTGTTGCAAGTTCCCTCATCAAAGCACGTGTTGCAAGTTCCCTCATCAAAGCACGTGTTGCAAGTTCCCTCATCAAAGCACGTGTTGCAAGTTCCCTCATCAAAGCATGTGTTGCAAGTTCCCTCATCAAAGCACGTGTTGCAAGTTCCCTCATCAAAGCACGTGTTGCAAGTTCCCTCATCAAAGCACGTGTTGCAAGTTCCCTCATCAAAGCATGTGTTGCAAGTTCCCTCATCAAAGCACGTGTTGCAAGTTCCCTCATCAAAGCACGTGTTGCAAGTTCCCTCATCAAAGCACGTGTTGCAAGTTCCCTCATCAAAGCATGTGTTGCAAGTTCCCTCATCAAAGCATGTGTTGCAAGTTCCCTCATCAAAGCACGTGTTGCAAGTTCCCTCATCAAAGCACGTGTTGCAAGTTCCCTCATCAAAGCACGTGTTGCAAGTTCCCTCATCAAAGCATGTGTTGCAAGTTCCCTCATCAAAGCACGTGTTGCAAGTTCCCTCATCAAAGCACGTGTTGCAAGTTCCCTCATCAAAGCATGTGTTGCAAGTTCCCTCATCAAAGCACGTGTTGCAAGTTCCCTCATCAAAGCACGTGTTGCAAGTTCCCTCATCAAAGCATGTGTTGCAAGTTCCCTCATCAAAGCATGTGTTGCAAGTTCCCTCATCAAAGCACGTGTTGCAAGTTCCCTCATCAAAGCACGTGTTGCAAGTTCCCTCATCAAAGCACGTGTTGCAAGTTCCCTCATCAAAGCATGTGTTGCAAGTTCCCTCATCAAAGCATGTGTTGCAAGTTCCCTCATCAAAGCACGTGTTGCAAGTTCCCTCATCAAAGCACGTGTTGCAAGTTCCCTCATCAAAGCACGTGTTGCAAGTTCCCTCATCAAAGCATGTGTTGCAAGTTCCCTCATCAAAGCATGTGTTGCAAGTTCCCTCATCAAAGCACGTGTTGCAAGTTCCCTCATCAAAGCACGTGTTGCAAGTTCCCTCATCAAAGCACGTGTTGCAAGTTCCCTCATCAAAGCACGTGTTGCAAGTTCCCTCATCAAAGCACGTGTTGCAAGTTCCCTCATCAAAGCACGTGTTGCAAGTTCCCTCATCAAAGCACGTGTTGCAAGTTCCCTCATCAAAGCACGTGTTGCAAGTTCCCTCATCAAAGCATGTGTTGCAAGTTCCCTCATGTGTTGCAAGTTCCCTCATCAAAGCACGTGTTGCAAGTTCCCTCATCAAAGCATGTGTTGCAAGTTCCCTCATCAAAGCACGTGTTGCAAGTTCCCTCATCAAAGCACGTGTTGCAAGTTCCCTCATCAAAGCATGTGTTGCAAGTTCCCTCATCAAAGCACGTGTTGCAAGTTCCCTCATCAAAGCATGTGTTGCAAGTTCCCTCATCAAAGCACGTGTTGCAAGTTCCCTCATCAAAGCATGTGTTGCAAGTTCCCTCATCAAAGCACGTGTTGCAAGTTCCCTCATCAAAGCATGTGTTGCAAGTTCCCTCATCAAAGCATGTGTTGCAAGTTCCCTCATCAAAGCACGTGTTGCAAGTTCCCTCATCAAAGCATGTGTTGCAAGTTCCCTCATCAAAGCATGTGTTGCAAGTTCCCTCATCAAAGCATGTGTTGCAAGTTCCCTCATCAAAGCACGTGTTGCAAGTTCCCTCATGTGTTGCAAGTTCCCTCATCAAAGCATGTGTTGCAAGTTCCCTCATCAAAGCATGTGTTGCAAGTTCCCTCATCAAAGCACGTGTTGCAAGTTCCCTCATCAAAGCATGTGTTGCAAGTTCCCTCATCAAAGCACGTGTTGCAAGTTCCCTCATCAAAGCACGTGTTGCAAGTTCCCTCATCAAAGCATGTGTTGCAAGTTCCCTCATCAAAGCACGTGTTGCAAGTTCCCTCATCAAAGCATGTGTTGCAAGTTCCCTCATCAAAGCATGTGTTGCAAGTTCCCTCATCAAAGCATGTGTTGCAAGTTCCCTCATCAAAGCATGTGTTGCAAGTTCCCTCATCAAAGCATGTGTTGCAAGTTCCCTCATCAAAGCACGTGTTGCAAGTTCCCTCATGTGTTGCAAGTTCCCTCATCAAAGCATGTGTTGCAAGTTCCCTCATCAAAGCATGTGTTGCAAGTTCCCTCATCAAAGCACGTGTTGCAAGTTCCCTCATCAAAGCACGTGTTGCAAGTTCCCTCATCAAAGCACGTGTTGCAAGTTCCCTCATCAAAGCATGTGTTGCAAGTTCCCTCATCAAAGCATGTGTTGCAAGTTCCCTCATCAAAGCATGTGTTGCAAGTTCCCTCATCAAAGCACGTGTTGCAAGTTCCCTCATCAAAGCACGTGTTGCAAGTTCCCTCATCAAAGCACGTGTTGCAAGTTCCCTCATGTGTTGCAAGTTCCCTCATCAAAGCATGTGTTGCAAGTTCCCTCATCAAAGCATGTGTTGCAAGTTCCCTCATCAAAGCATGTGTTGCAAGTTCCCTCATCAAAGCATGTGTTGCAAGTTCCCTCATCAAAGCACGTGTTGCAAGTTCCCTCATGTGTTGCAAGTTCCCTCATCAAAGCATGTGTTGCAAGTTCCCTCATCAAAGCATGTGTTGCAAGTTCCCTCATCAAAGCACGTGTTGCAAGTTCCCTCATCAAAGCATGTGTTGCAAGTTCCCTCATCAAAGCACGTGTTGCAAGTTCCCTCATCAAAGCACGTGTTGCAAGTTCCCTCATCAAAGCATGTGTTGCAAGTTCCCTCATCAAAGCACGTGTTGCAAGTTCCCTCATCAAAGCACGTGTTGCAAGTTCCCTCATCAAAGCATGTGTTGCAAGTTCCCTCATCAAAGCACGTGTTGCAAGTTCCCTCATCAAAGCATGTGCTACCATGAGAAAAGTTTCCACACGGGGTACCTGAATCCGCAGGA
This sequence comes from Mesostigma viride, assembly GCA_009746045.1. Taxonomy (NCBI): domain Eukaryota; kingdom Viridiplantae; phylum Streptophyta; class Mesostigmatophyceae; order Mesostigmatales; family Mesostigmataceae; genus Mesostigma; species Mesostigma viride. Next base: position 5,537,297 of record RPFO01000154.1, read on the forward strand.
TGTGAATATGTAATAGCCGGAACACGTTCCACAGAGACATGGTTCCTTTTCAGACCAGGCTGTTTAAAGCTCAAGGATGTCACTTTCCCCTCGTTGTGTGCATGCATGGACCGCACGGTGCTGGGCGGCCGGTCACCCTGCAGCGTCTGGCCTGGCGCACCGCAACCGCTTCAAGGACCGCGCGAACCAACGGCACAGTCGATCCAGTTTTGAGTCCGACTTGGTATGTGCTGTAAGCCTTTGTTACAGTGACCACGCGGTACAAGCCTGCACGAAAGTGACCAGGGGCGTGCACTAACAGTTATAGTGACTATGGGCTGGGTGACTGATGACAGAGCCGATCCAGCTGGAGTCCAACTTGTTATATGGGATCATGCCTGTAGATAGTGACCATAGGCGTGCATGCGGTGGTGCCATTCTCTGGATGTGTGGCGTTTGTCACTAGGCAGTCTCCTCTACCGATGCCAGTAGGCTAAGAAATAGGCCGTGTCAATAGATTTTTCCAGATTTTCCCGTTGTATATGCTGACTATCATGTACGTAAGTTTTTCCCATTTTAGGATTGGCAGCAGATGACTGTACCCTGATCTGGTTATCACACCCACCATGCTCCCAGGCCTATGTCCCTGCCATGGCCTGTAGTGCCAAAGCGTGTGGCCTGCGCACACCAGCCATCATCCGGCCATCATGACACCTGCTGGGTCCAAGGAAAAGAAGCCGACATGGGGAGGGTGGGGGGTCCTTGAGAATGTCCAATCAAATTCAATCAATTTTTTGAATCAGGAAAGCATAGTAGTATTTTTATAGCCTCAGGCCAGCATCCGCTGGATCTGGAAGGCCCGCCCGCCCTGTTGTTCCCTTATTCGCGTGTCCCCATTCAGGCGCCTTCCGTCCACTGGCATTCTAGGTCACCCGCCGCCACGGTGATAATGGGGAGATCAGGTGCCTTCCGTCCACTGGCATTCTAGGTCACCCGCCGCCACGGTGATAATGGGGAGATCAGGCGCCTTCCGTCCACTGGCATTCTAGGTCACCCGCCGCCACGGTGATAATGGGGAGATCAGGCGCCTTCCGTCCACTGGCATTCTAGGTCACCCGCCGCCACGGTGATAATGGGGAGATCAGGTGCCTTCCGTCCACTGGCATTCTAGGTCACCCGCCGCCACGGTGATAATGGGGAGACCCTGTCTCGCGGCATCAAAGGGGCTGACCCCTGCGTTCCTGGCTTGGACTTGTCACCACATGTGCCCCTCCCAGGATGACCTGGATGCCTTCATGGACGGCGGTGGTCTCGAAAGCCCCAACGCCATGCCGGACCCCACCGAGCGCCCGCAGAGGACCATCGTGCTCCCTGGCAGCGACACGGTGCACGTGGAGGCGCTTTTTCTTTCCGCGCTGGCCTCGGGCGTGGGCGGCCTGGTCGCGAACAGCGAGGACCGGCACGTGTTCGGGGAGTATCTGCGCGCGATCTGCCGGCCGGGGAGCAGCGAGTCGAAGCATCTGCTGGAGACGATCGGGCGCAAGCCCACGTATGTTGGCAGGCCGTTCCCGGAGCACGGCAGCGTGTTCGATTACCTGTACGACGTGGCGGAGGGCGGCTGGGTGAGTGCAGTGGGATCCTTGGCGGGTGAGGCGGTGGTGAGGTAGGCTGTATGCGAGGCTGTAGGCCATGCACCCTCTGACCAATGCTTTGCGACTACTTATACGGTGATACAAGCTAGTGAGCATGCGAGCGTGCCTCCCGCGATGACCTTGGAACAGCTGCCACTCACACTGGCACGTACGTTTAATGCCAGCCCCTTCTCCCATGCCCCCTGCGAGCTATCCCTGGTATTCCATGGGACATGGGGTCATGCCGTTTCCTGATGACCTTGCTGGGTATCCGTGTGCTGTCCTCCTGTTTTTCTCTATTCCTCTCCTGTACTGCACGCCCTACCATGTCTAGAGCCTTTTTTACTCTTTCCTTCTAACGTCCATGCATGCCCCCTGTGTTTTCCTCCTACCGTCCCTTTAATTATTCAATGAATCTTCTACCCTCCTGGTCTTCCCTCCCCTCCCTCTCCCCAGGTGCACTGCGATTTGATGGTGGACCCGAGCAGCACTATCCGCCAGGCGCGCATGGTGCGCTCGCTGGGCGGCGTGGGCGGCCGCTTCAGCTACTCCGACATCTTCTTCCCCAACGTGGCGGCCATCAAGCACACAGCGGTGCTGGACCTCATTGTGCGCGCGGGGGAGCCGATCCTGCTCATGGGGCCCAGCGGGTCGGGCAAGACCGCCACCGCGCTCAACTTCTTCCGGCGGCGCCGCCAGGAGGAGATATTCGGGCACATGCAGAACAACTTTGCGATCATTGGGAAGCAGGTTGGATTAGGAAAATGTTGGTGGTGCTCGTACGCGTGTGGTTTCTTGGTTTCGGGATTATTAGCTCTCTTTTGTGGCAAAGTAATCAATACCATGCTTGAGGATTGTGCGAAGAATCCTGTTCAAAGTGGGACACTGTAGTGTAAGGGAGATAAAGCCCTACACTATTGTCCTACTTAGTAGTATCCGTTAAGTTGTTTAGGTATATTCTACTCTGGTTACCATTTATAATTGAACATAATTGCAGAACGCCTCCCTCAGGAAATTTTATAAGGTGTGTTACCAGGGGTGGTGTTGGCAGGATGACGTGACTGCTTGGAGTCAAGTTCTAGATCATTCAGCAGGTGGTGCGCGGTTGCGGCCATCGAGGAGCCGGTGTGGCGTGCGTGCACAAATAGGTGTTGCAAATACGTATCGCAAACAGCTATTGGTATGATTCTTTGGCATCATTATCTGGTGTAGTGCTAGTGCCATATGATACTGCCAGTTCTCAGTCTGAGTTTCACTACAGGAATGTAGTGGAATGCTGAACGGTGCCATATCCATCACACCATAACAAACGGTCCCACAAGCCTAATGCGTGCTGATCATGCCGCAACAAACAGTCCTGCAATGCTGATCATAATGATGCGTGCGGATCATGACCATGCGTGCGGATCATACTAATGCGTGTGGATCATGACCGTGCGTGCGGATCATGCCGTGCGCTCCTCGCGATGCTTCGCCTGGACAGGGCAACGAACCGGCCAAGAAGAGGGGACCGACGGAAGACAGGATGGGGATGGCGGGGCTGGGGGCCACGAGCGGCGGAGCCGCCCCAGGGTCCCTGGAGGCGGACGGCATGGACGCCAAGTCAATCACGAGCACGCTGCACGTGGCGATGACACCTGGCATCAGGGTGAGCCCGTTGCTGCGCATGATCGAGAAGCGGCTGCGCAAGTACCCGAGGGGCGTGCTGGGCCCGCCACTTGGCACCAAGCTGGTTGTCCTCATCGACGACTTGCATCTGTCACATGGCGAGCCGGGCACGGGCGTGCAGCCTGTGGTGGAGCTGCTTCGCCAGTGGCTGTCGCAGGTGCGTACCTCTGGCAACCGTCACAAGTAGCCATGCTGGCAAGAGGTGGCGAAGAGAATGGATCACTTTTGTGCGATGATATGATATTGGCTCTGCTGGCAACGGTTGCAGATAGGCAACGCTTAGGAAGCAGCAGCAACATTATAACCATAATGGACACACCGCATAACGGGAGTGTCTACAAGCAGTTGGTAGGATGCATGCCATGCCCTGACCTCCCAACCGATAGGCACCCAACCGATAGGCACCCAACCGATAGGCACCCAACCGATAGGCACCCAACCGATAGGCACCCAACCGATAGGCACCCAACCGATAGGCACCCAACCGATAGGCACCCAACCGAAAGGCACCCAACCGATAGGCACCTGTTTATTCCAAAGAATGGATTACGCAGACCGCACTCTTCCCGCTTCAAGTCTCGAGCTGCTTTTACTTTTTATTTGTAGCTTTGCCGTTGCTGGCTACCGACAGTTCTTCTCCTGTTGATTCTACAACAAAAATATTACTGCTACTAGTACCACTGCTGCTGCAAGCTTACTAACACTCGTGCGCCTCAAGCACCCACCGCCTCAGTTCTCACCCCCTCATCTCCGCATGCCACGTGTCACTGGCGCGCCTGCCACCTCCACCCCTGCTCCCCGCAGGGCGGCTGGTACGACCCCCAAAGCTATGAGCTACGACGGATCAACTCCAATGTGCAGCTCGTGGCGCTGCTCACTGCGGCGGGTCCGTCCGTGTCCCAGGCCTCCATGGCCAGTACCCTGGGAGATGGGTCGGACTATGCGCCTTCGTGGGGCCCCTCGGTCGCGTCCCTCCGAGAGAACACCGGCAAGGGCCGCACGGGGGGGGAGAATGACGGCATCGCGGCTGCGCTGTCCAAGGTGTACGGCATGACAAGGAAGAAGTGGGATGAGAGCGAGTCGGCGGAGAGCTTCATGGTCCACAACTCCAAGGTGGACAACTCCTCTCATGCCCTGTCCGCGCGGTTCCTGCGCCGCAACTACTTGCTCTACTTCCCACCGCCCGAGGCGGAGGACCTGCGCACGGTATTCCTGGCGATGCTCACGCTCCACTTCCACAACTTCAACACGATGGACGGCACGCGCGTGGCATCGCTGTTGGAGCCGATCGCTGAGGCGTCGATCCGGGTCGCGTTCTGGTGCGTGCGCGAGCTGCTACCGGTGCCCACGCGGCCGCACTACCAGTTCCAGCCGATGAGGGACCTGCTGCGACTTGCCCAGGTGGGTGCCCGGGGCGGGAAGGGGCAGGGGAAAGATGCTGGTTGCAAGGGGGGGAGGGGAATGTGGGCGGCCAGAAGGGGTGGGGATGTGGGTTGCAAGGGGGGGGGAGGTGGGGGGACCACGCCCACCTGTTCCCTCGGCTAGCTGAGGGCATCTCTTTGAAGTGTTTTAGGATATGAGAAAAGCCGTGAGAAATGTGCCTGAACCGTTGTAGTGAGGGGAACTACAAAGAAAGGAAGGGGAGATGTTGTTGGAAACTATGGGAAGGGTGGCTGAATCTAGTATAGAGGTCGAAAGGAATCTAGTGGCGAGGTCAGAAGGTTCAGCGGGTGCTGACTAGTGGATATGCATCGGTTGGGCGCGCAAGTGTGGGCCGCGGGGACGGTCCGGCATGTCTTGGTGCCAGCCATCTGTGATAGTGACATGGGCTGAGGGTAAAATGGCATGTAGTCCAAGTTTCTCCGGTTACGACCTGTTTGCTATTCCATCAATTGTACTAGTCGCACGCCGCCAATACTAGTATTACTAGGTGCACGCCGCCCACAGCATCGATTTAAGAACCCACAGCAACGACTTAACTGGGTCATTATTTTGAGCCATGTATCCCTTTGGTCCTATGTATAGGGTAGCTGCCCTTCTTAGGTGCTTTCTCGTCACATTGAGGGCATGCAAGCAGCTGTAGCTGTTCTCACCATGTCGACACCCTGGAACCCAGAGCATGCGTGCTGCTGGCTCGCTCCTGCGTGCTGCGCCACCTCTTTGATGTACCATTTTCTTTTCTCCCCTTCTTTTGCCTTGCTTCTCCCTTTTTCAAATTCTCTTTTCGCTCTTTTCCATTTCTTCTCTTCTCTTTCTTTTCTTCTCCATTCCTTCATCCTTTTCCCTTCCTTCGTTGGGAGTGCAGGGCATGAGCCTGCTGTCCGCCAAGATGTTCAACGACAACTACGGCACGCTGGATGACGTCGTGTCCCTGTGGCAGCACGAGGTGGCGCGTGTGTTCGGCGACCGCATCGTCGACTTTGACGAACGCGACGCGCTGGACATACTGCTGGAGGATGAGGTGGGGATGAACGGTCAGGGGATGAGGGCGTTATGCTGGGGGGTGAGGGGGGAAGGATGATGACGTACTGCCTGAGGACGAAGGGCGGGGAGGGGGAGGAGTATTGAGTAAAAAAAAAGGAGACATACTGCTGGAGGATGAGGTGGGGATGAACGGTCAGGGGACGAGGGCGTTATGCTGGGGGGTGAGGGGGGAAGGATGATGACGTACTGCCTGAGGACGAAGGGGGGGGGGGGAGGAGTATTGAGTAATTAAAAAGGAGACATACTGCTGGAGGATGAGGTGGGAAGGCAAGCCTGGATGCGGGGACGATGAGGTGGGAGATTTAACCTGATGTTGGAGGACGAGTAGGGGGTGGACATACTTTTTTAGAACTATGTGTGAGGGGGGGAAGGGGGGGGGGGGAGGACAAGTTGGGGGGGGAACGGGGAAATATCTGGTATGGAATGTGGCTTATTTTGTATGGCAGTTACTGAACGGTATGAGGTGTTCTCACATCTGCTGGGCGTGAGGATCTCGCGCGACCAGCTTCCTGCTGCTTGCGGCGGTGCTTACATTAGGTTCCACCCCCATGCCCATCATACACGGTCGGTGTCGATCAGACAACCAGGTTTAGTATTAACAGGAGCGCAACATGCTGGATGGGCACCGGCAAACGTTTGTCTTACCTGACCTCACACACGGGACAGAACTGGGTGCCTGTAGCACCTCGACTGTTCTCCCCTCGACTGCTTTTCATGAATCTGTCTACGCTGGCACAGGCGTCCAGCCTGCGATGCTGGGTGCCAAGATGCGTACTGTCACTGGACCGACCGAGTCTCGTGCTGGCTGCCAGCACAAGCTGCGCCTGCCCTTTTCGCAAGGCGCAGACACCACTCGCCGTCGCGTGTAACATCGTTATTCTGCCATCTACAGCCCCTACCACCGTGTGGATAGCTCACGTAGTTACTCGGGCAGCTGTAGCTTCTCTTCGAGAGTCCGCGAGAGACCCAATGCAGTTCAAGCGTCGAACGGCCTTCGTGGTCCGGGAACAAGCTGTTGCCTTTCCCATCCCGTGGACCTCTGTCTGCACCCCATCTGGCGCTCGCTCATTCTTGTAGGCAGCCGTACAAGTTGCAGGGAGGCAGGCCAGGGAGTAGCGCTGGCATCGGAGGCAAATGACAGCCTCATGGCTCGCTCTCATGCTGGGCAGTCTATCATGATGGGCCATCTATCAGCACCTGCTACCAAGGCTTGCAAATCGGTGCAAGCTCCCAGCCAAGAGACGAGCCATCAAGAAGGCGGCAAGGAGCAGGGGTCATGACCTCAAGAGGCCTTGGCCTTGGCCAGTCCTGGCTCCCAAGCTGGTGTGGTTGCTCCGATGCCCCGCCACCTGAGTGGTGATCTCTCTTGGCAAAGCTAGCAGTGGCGGATGGCAGATGTGGCCCCGTCGTGCCATGGACCCACTTTGCCTCCGATACCAGTGTTACGTCCCAGGTCTGTTGCCATGTGGATTGTACGCGTGCCTATAAGCAGTAGCTCAGTCCACAGGGGTTTCTGACGATGGAGGTGTTCACAGGGATGGATGGGCACCTCTTTCATCCTAAGCCCAGGGCTGTTCGACGCTTGAACTGCATTGTCGCCTGTGCGCGCCTTGAGAGAAGGCACAAGTTGCAACCATCACACCCAGTACTCGGTTGTGTATGTACACTCTTGAACCGCGCAATACTTTGCCCCAATCCCTCAACCCCTGTACAAATCCCAAAACAATTCCCATCTAGGGTGCTTATCTGGCAAGAAACTGTCCAAGCTGCTTGACCCATGCAAATGCAAATGCTGTTCACGGCACCTTCTTGGATCGTACATGTCCCTTGGAAACAATAAGCACGTTGACATTCTGGTGGAAACTCTGGCACGTGGTGCTCTTCGCATGAACAATAGATCCATACCCTGTGGTCTTCCCATGGAAAATAATTGCATGCAAATCTTACCATTGAAAAATCCATCTCTGGCCTTGCTTTTCTTTGCATGCTTCACCACAAAACTTCAAGATTAATGCGATATGTGTGGTGAAAAAGCACAGACTTGTCTACCAGATGACCACATGGCCATCTGTATGCTAGGGTGAGGACACTATGTGAATTTGCAGGGCCAGCCCACAGCAGCTGTGCCCCTGCTCTACCCCCGTTTGCCAGGGTGGTGGGTGGGAGTAAAAAGAAACAACTTTTTGTGCTATACCGCGTTGCATTCTCAGCTCAGCAGGTTACTCATAGATAGAATGAGCACAGCTCACCAACTACCATTAGTACACAAACAACTAAAAATAACGCTGCCATGAAACCGCCGGCAGCGTTGTGTTGAGACTTGTGCTGCTCGCCTTGCACGATAATGCTGCCTTGCCAGGTCAACCTGCTGGACAAGGAGATCAAGCCATTATGATCGAATCATAAACTACTTATGATCTTTCTCACTATAACACTGCCTAGCCAGGTCAACCTGCTGGACAAGGAGATCAAGCCATCATGATCTAATCATAAACTACTTATGATCTTTCTCACTATAACACTGCCTTGCCAGGTCAACCTGCTGGACAAGGAGATCAAGCCATTATGATCGAATCATAAACTACTTATGATCTTTCTCACTATAACACTGCCTAGCCAGGTCAACCTGCTGGACAAGGAGATCAAACCATTATGATCTAATCATAAACTACTTATGATCTTTCTCACTATAACACTGCCTAGCCAGGTCAACCTGCTGGACAAGGAGATCAAGCCATCATGTTCTAATCATAAACTAAATATGATCTTTCTCACGATAACACTGCCTAGCCAGGTCAACCTGCTGGACAAGGAGATCAAGCCATAATGATCTAATCATAAACTACTTATGATCTTTCTCACTATAACACTGCCTAGCCAGGTCAACCTGCTGGACAAGGAGATCAAGCCATTATGATCTAATCATAAACTACTTATGATCTTTCTCACTATAGCACTGCCTTGCCAGGTCAACCTGCTGGACAAGGAGATCAAGCCATCATGATCTAATCATAAACTACTTATGATCTTTCTCACTATAACACTGCCTTGCCAGGTCAACCTGCTGGACAAGGAGATCAAGCCCAAGGAGCCGTTCAACATCTCAACGCCCGACGAGCCGATCATGTTCACCAACATCCCCAACCTGGATGAGGTGGAGGTGGTCACGCTGGACTTGGACTCGGCCGACCACCACACGGCAGAGCAGCATGGGTTGTACGCCAAGAGTGTGGGGGGGGGCAACGGGCGCCAGTACTTTATGGTGCCCTCCATGCGCAGCTTCATCGCCGTGTGCAACACTGCTCTCAGCCGGTAAGGATCGGGGGCGGTAGGGATGGCGGGCGGTAGGGATAGGAGCTGGTAGGGATAGGGGGTCGGTAGGGATGGGGGGCGGTAGGGACAGAAAAGTTGCAACTTGTTCCTGATTTGGTGGGGTTGGTACAGCATTTGGAGATGGGGAGGTTGAAAACAGCACCTGGGGGGGGCGAACGGGGTGCAGGGAGCCATGAGCTGGTGATCGCACTTGTCATGGCCAGACATTGGACATAGCGTGGTTACAGGTTTGGGGAAAGAGGGGGGGGGGGGGAGGGGTTGCTGATGGGCATCCCCCCCGTTCATTCCCTGCATCATGAATCAACCAGGAGTGAGGTGGCATGGGCACGATACAGTGCCCGGGATGGTTGTATCCTACTGTAGTATTTGTATTAGACGCTTAAATTGTAAGAACCTCGCCGGTGATCTGAGACAAATGGGGATGCTTCATGGTGACGCGGAAGGTTAGCCGCTAGGTCGACAGAGCTTATCTGACCGTTATTTTCCAGGCAATCATCACAAAATATTCGCTCATCCACCTACCTTGATCGCTACACGGTAGCGGAAGCGGAGTCTTGTCCGAGCACACAGCCTCCTCCCATGCACTGAAAAATATTTGCTGATGCACACCTTTGCCCGTCCCCCGGCCCCTACCCTAAACCCTTAAACTCGGTCCCCTAAACCCGGAACCCGGAACCTGGTGGGCCCACCAGGTACAACAGCAGCATCAACAAGCGCGCGGTCCACAGCCACCGCATGTCCAAGCACACCTCGCTCGCGGTGAGCCTGCCCACCCCAATGAACCTGGTCCTCTTCCAAGAGGCGGTGGAGCATGTGGCACGCATCGTGCGCGCTCTGAGCCTGGACGCGCAGCACCTGATGCTCATGGGGCGGGGGGGCACGGGCCGCCGCTCGCTCACCCGCCTGGCCGCGTTCATAATGGGGTACCAGGTGGTGGACGTGGACGTGCTCCCTGGCTTCACCCTGCTGGAGTGGCGCGACCGATGCAAGCAGCTCGTGCGGGAGACGGGGGCCGAGGGCCGCAGGACCATACTGCTCTTCCACGGTACGGAGGGGGAGGGGCGGTAGTAAGGACATTGCTCGTCTGTTAGTGTACTTCTTTATAGATATTAGTAGCATGGGAATGGCGAGCTTGCTTAAGGCAACTGCTCTTACGCCGTACGGATGCGGCATCGGCGTGCCATGCTATCCACGTTCGTCCGGCCTGGGCTCAGCACACACAGTGCAGAGTCTTGTCCTTGCGTCCTCCACTCCAGAGTGGGAATGGCGAACTGCTCTCCCACCGGACAGGGGTGTACTGGGGGCGTTGCTCCTCCATCCTGGCCTTGACCAGCAACATACCTCACGAGTGCTTGATTCTCAGGCGGAGCGTGGGAACGGGAGGCAGTTGCACAACAATTGCTATCCCTCAGTGCAGGGGGCAGTGGCATAGTAGGCGTGCACGATCGGGCTTGAACCGAACGTGCCTGTTTCACGTCCACATGGCTCTTAGATAACAGTTTATTGTATTGAAGGACCTGGAAATTCCAGGCTATAAGAGTCTGGAGGCATATAGTTCTGACACTTTTGCTTTTTGAAATTATCCTATGTGCGTGTGCTTTACCGTGCACCAGCAAGTCACCTACTAATACGTACTACAAAGTTAGAAGCATACCAGGACGAGCATTTTGAGGCGTCCGAATATTCACCTGGCTGCTTTCTCTTCTGTAAGCGGAGCAGGTATGACACTGTAACTACAGCATGCTGTTGGTGATGGAGGGCATAGGCGCATGTCTAATAGGTTCTTGAGGGCGCGCACCTCCTTCCGCGCCCCTTTCTTGCCTGTCGTCGATGCCATCACGCTTGTGACATGGCTACCGCCATCACGTTTACTCCGCCTTGTGGCTTCTCACCCCCCCAATGTCACGTCTTCTGCTTCTCGCCCACCCAATGCCACATCTTCTGCGACTCGCCCTCTTGATGCCACGTCTTCTGCGACCCCTGGATGGCGCGTCAGACCCCTGGATGCAGGAGGCGCTCATCGACGACCTCTGCCAGGTGGGCGCCTGCAGGGACAAGGGCTGCTGTGCAGGGAGGAATCCTCTGCCCCCTCCACGGCTTCGCAAGGCAATCCCGAACATGTAGCTCCCGTGCTGTGTGCCCCTTTCCCCGTCCTATCGTTTACAGTTGCTCTTCCCCTCCTCTGTCGACTGCTGTACATCCGCGGCCCATCGTGTTCGTCCGCAATGGCTTGTCCGCGACGAATCCTCTGATCCCCGCACACCATAGTCACTCATCACCGCAGCCTCCTTGCCCACTCCTGTTGCATGTCAGTTGCCACGCGCACGGATAGATGTTAAACAGTGGCCCCAGCACCTGCAGGCTTTGGGCCGTGACGTCCTACCTAGCGTCCTGGCGGCCCTTTGTGGATTAACAGCCTTTAAACAGCCTTAACCGACTTTAAAGCATCCTGAAAACAGCCTTAAAACAGCATCCAAAAAGTCTCAAAATGCCTTTTTAAGCTGCTGTAAAACAGTGGCTCTCTCCTGGGCCGATTCACCTCTAGTCATCTGTGCCCTAACACCTTATGACTTGCACCCCGTGTGGGTTGACAACAGCTGCTAAACAGCGGTTCCATCCTGGGCCTGTTCACAGCTAGGCGCCCTGCTCTAACGTCTTAATACTTGCGCCCCCATGCCGCATGGGTTTTCTTCCACAGTTGCTAAACAGCGGCTCCATCTTGGGCCTGTTCACGGAGGAGGAGCTGAGCCAGCTGCTGACGGAGATGTCGCCGCAGCTGGTGCACGAGGCCGCGCTCACACGCCGCTCGGACCAGATGCTGGCGGAGGTCATGGCCAACGAGAGCGGGGAAGAGGTGGGCTGCTGGATGGCTTGCGTTTACTTGTTTATGCTAGTGTATGAAAAGCAGGGCAGGCGTACGAGGAGGGGGCGGTCGCGTAGGCCACCGCTCACAAGAGCGGGGAGGAGGTGGGTTGCTCTATCTTTTCCCTTGAATGGTCCTAGCATTAGCAGACAGGCAGGGGAGCGAATAGGGGTGGGCGCTATGGCCCACGCGAGCGCGGAGTGGATGGGCTTGCTTGGTGTCCCTTTCTAGTACTAACAATGGGGAAGTGGGAAAATAAGAAAGCAGGGGGTGGGGGCCAAGGCCATGGCCAACCAGAGCGGGGAGGAGGTGGGCTGCTTTGTATTTTCCATCATAGTTTGCTACTACTTGCTATACTAATATAGTTATACTACTATACATTGTTTATTAGTATGACAGGGAAGGGCATTCGAATGAGAAGGGAATTATGAATAATGGGGATGGCGAACGATGGCCACCAGGGTGGATGAATGATATCCACAATGGAGACTCACGACAGGTGTCGCCACTCGCCGCCATGATCCCAGCTGTCCCCCTGCCTGCTTGTGTGCTCTATATCCTATGCCTGCCCATCCAACCTCCTCCCCTCCCAGTCACCTCCTCATCCATCCATCCTCATCCATCCTACCTCCTCCCCTCCTAGTCACCTCCTCATCCATCCTCATCCATCCGACCTCCTCCCCTCCTATTGACAAGCCTTCATCTCACCCCCTCCGCCTCTATGACTCAAGCATGCTACAGCTACGATCATCTAACACAAAGACACTGCCGCCATACATAGTAATGCACAGTCGCGAACGTAACACACCCTGCCCATTATACCTCGTACCACACCGCGCCCACGATGTCTTGTATCCGTGCAGGTGTCAGAGGTGCTGCAGAAAGTGCGGCTCGACCTGGCACAGGATGGCGAGGGGCGCGGCGAGGGCATGGGCGACGCTCTTACCAGCGACCTGCCGGTGGGGTGCACATGTTATTGTCCACTCACAAATGCCTTTGTCCCCTCAGCCACGGCAGGTGGATCTCTGCCTGCCGCATCCACTGGTTCGCCCACCACTGAGACTCTTGGACACTTCTCTGGCGCTGGGAACTGGCCCATGTTTCTCTTGATTGGAAAGATTATGTACTTTTCATGACTGCAGGTGTGTACTGGAATTGCGTGGCTGGGCATAGCTCTTGACGCTTGTGATCAGGAATGTATTCAAATCATTTGCCAGCGATTCACTTGCGGCAGTATCCAAAAAGAACTGCTCCCACAGGCAGTTTCCCTGCACTTACCCTGCACTTCCAGATATCTGCCTGGGTAAGCAACCATGACTGCTTATCAATAGGCTGGTTGGTGCCATGTAAGCCCTCTTGCCCTGGCATGCCGTTAAGTAACATTGTTGTGATGCCATGGTTTGATCATATAACGGTCGCCATTCTACATCATGGGTTGTCTCCAAGGTTTCAACCTTGATCCTGCTTGGTCCAATGCCTCTTAAACGGATTCAGCCTAAGTCCTTTCCACGATTCACGGTCCACATAGCGTGAGACCCTCCCCTTCAATTGCGCACTGGCCATGTTAACTAATGAGACGCCCGCCCACCACATGTATGGCCAAGTTCCAACTACTTTCTGATCATCTAACTATGCTCATTATATACTAGTTGCACTAGTACGCGATGGCTCCAATGTGTAGAAAGTGATACCTGTTCTAGTTTGCAGATGGCCCCCGTGTCCTGATTGGACCTGACTCCGGAGCCCTTGACCCCAATGCGCGGCATGTGCCATGCTAAAATTGGTTTCCCATGCCCTAGCAACCTATAGTGGTGAGTGTGATCTCCCAACCCTTGACCCCAAGAATGTGACATCTACTGAGAGGATGTTTTCAGATGGGCCAAGTGACTTAGACTGTTACTTAAATGACCTGATTTTGGTAACCCTGGACCCCGACACAGTGACGTCTGCCAGGAGAATGTCTTCTTGTAACCCAGCAACTTACAGTAAGGAATGTGACCTAACTTAAGTAACCCTGGACCCCAACACGACGTCTGCCAGGAGGATGTGCTCCTGCGGCGTTGTCGGCAGCGGCTGCGCATCATCATGGCAGTCGAGTATGCGGCCGAGGGAAGCGAGGACGGGGGGGTGCTCTTCCACCGGATCGTGCGCAAGTACCCCACGCTCATCCACAAGACCAACCAGGTGATTGGGGCACCTGTGAAGTGAAGTGATGGGCACTTGTGCTGTGCGGACCCCCCCTACACACACAGAAGGCGTGCTCCACTGGTGTCAACCTCTGGGATGGCCTCCGCTGTTTATGCCACATGTTTGTCTCTGCCATGATCACAGGTTTCCGCTGTTAATGCCACGTGTTTGTCTCTGCCATGGTCACGTGTTTCCGCTGTTTATGCCACATGTTTGTCTCTGCCATGGTCACAGGTTTCCGCTGTTTATATCACATGTTTGTCTCTGCCATGATCATAGGTTTCCGCTGTTTATGCCACATGTTTGTCTCTGCCATGATCACAGGTTTCCGCTGTTTATGCCACATGTTTGTCTCTGCCATGGTCACGGGTCTCCGCTGTTTATGCCACGCGTTGGTGGGCCCCGAACGGTGTGTGGGGCCATTCCTGGGCCCGGCATGTTTGTGTGCCTACTCTCTGGGGTCATCTCCATTGTATATGCCATGTTTACGTGCGTGTATGTGTATACATATGTGTGTATACAAATATGCGTGTGTGTCTGTTCGTGTCCACATCACCTGGGCCCCTGCAAGCATTCGTCCGCTTACTCTGTTTTCGCCCCCGTTATTTCACCCTTGTGTGTACTTGTGTGTTTGTGTCCATCACCTGGCCACCCTGCAGGTGTTTGTACCCGACTGGTCGCCCGACTCCCTCTGCTCCGTCGCGCAGCATGTGCTGGCGTCTGCAGCAGTGGACCCATCGAACCTGGAGAGGCTGGTGGTGGCGGCCGCCGACCTGCACCTGGTGGCCATGCGGGTAGGTAGTCGTTAGCATGACAGACTAACCTGGAGTTGGAAAGAAAGAGGAAGCGAATAGGAGTTGTTAGAGGAAGGGGCTGTGTAGGTATTAGTGCTGGTAGGCGATGACCTGCACCTGGCGGCCATGCAAGTGCTCATTAAAGAATGCAAGGTTTGACAGCACAGACACACACATGTTGCCAATGTCCAGGAATGGCGAGGACGTGGCCCTGCATGGAAGAACTCCTGGTGGTCATGCAGGTACAGCTGCTGTTGCCCCCCCTTCTCCCCACCCACACCCGCACTCACCGCCACAACCACCATCACTGACTTCACGAACAACAAGGACGTCAACAACAACACCCCCAGCTCCACCGCAACTTTGGCCCGTATGCCTACAGCACTCTTTGAACACGAAATGTCGCGGTTATACTGTCTGCCCCCACCATGTGCCCACTGTGAGCCCTACAGCGATGCCGGCCCACCTTCTCATGATGGGTCTCGTTACCCCATTTTTCTGTTCATACTATTTTTGTCGTGCTTGAACAATGTGGCTGCTGCCAACCTACCTCAACTGTCTCCCACCCGCCCAGCACCACCGCGAGTTTGACTCGCCCTCTCATCGCCTGTTTTGTACAGCTCTTCTGGTGCTTGCTTATACCTTATATACGCCCTTTCTATTCCCCCTCCTACCACGACCCCCAACATCGCTGCGAGTTGGACGGCAAGTTACTCATCTTCCAGGTCCACTGTCGTTCTAATGCGGGAACAATATGCCCGCCCCCGACCTGTCCCCCCTCTCCTCCTCCCCGCCCCATCCCCAGCACCACCGCGAGTTTGGCGAGCGCTGCGGCCGCTTCTTCGGTGTTACGAGCACCGACTTCTTCGAGCTGCTGCTGGGCTTCAACGCCTACCACATGGTGCAGGAGCGCGCGCTGCGGGTCGAAAAGCACAAGTACGAGATCGGGGTGGACAAGCTGGACGCGACCAAGGCCATGATCGCCGAGATGAAGGCAAAGGTGTGGGGGGGGTAGAGGGTCCGGCTTGGGGGGTGGGGCTTAGGTGGTGGGTGGTGGTGGTTGGTCTATTTATATCACTGTTAGAAGCTGCATGATGAGAAGGCTGGACCCGACCAAGGCCTTGATCGCTGAGATGAAGGCAAAGGTGGGGTTGGGGTAGAGGGTCCATCCAGCTCGTATCTATCTATAGCTAAGTATTGTTAGCGGCATGATCGCAAGCACAAAAAGGACAGCTTGACGCGACTAAAGCCATGGTTGATGAGATGAAGGCACAGGTAGGGGGGATTAGGGCAGGTTGCTTTATCAATCGCTCTATGAAATACTACTAAAATAAAACTGCTCTAGTTGTAGGATTAAAGGCAAAGGTGGGGGCACACACAAGGCCTGGTTGGTTTGCTTTGCCAGCCTGTGCCAGTAGACCAGCGCAGCGCGATCAGATCAAGGCCATTATCGCGTAGACACAGGGGCGATATGCGGGGCCCAGAGGGCAGTTTGCCTCTTTCATCAGCTCTATTTGCTAGCTGTCATTACTAGGTGGGTAATTGTGGTCCTCGTTGCTGTGCTAGCGCCTACAAGTAGACAAGCTCGTCGCCAGCAAGACCGTCGTCTTGTTCCAGCTGGTGGTGGGAAGGGGGACTAGGGGGCATCCAGCAGGGCATCAATGTAGGCGCTCTACCACTGCCATCTGCACTAGGTACTTGTACGTGGGCGATCTACCTCTGGCATACCGAACAGATCAGGTGTTGCAAAAACGAAAATATCATAACGCCGGTATCAAGGTCGCACCTTGACATCATGGTAGGTTCCGTATCGCAATATCTTATAGGTTCGGTATCGCAATATCTTATGAGTTCGGTATCGCAACATCTTATGAGTTCGGTATCGCAATATCTTATGAGTTCGGTATGACAGTATCTTAGAAGTTCGGTATCACAGTATCTTAAAAGTTCGGTATCGCTATATCTTAGAAGTTCGGTATCGCAATATCTTCAACAGTGGTTCTCCCTGTTTCTACGGTATAGCCGCACCTTTCTAAACCCACCCATCGCTTGTGCTTCTAAACCCGCCCCTCACTCGTGTTTCTAAACCTGCCCCTCGCTCGTGTTTCTAAAACCGCCCCTTGCTCATGTTGCTAAAACCGCCCCTCGTCCGTGGCTGCTGCCCCTCCCTGTGGGTCCCGCCGCTGCCGCAGGTGGAGGCCATGCAGCCCCGCTTTCTCCAGATGCAAGCCGAGACCAAGGAGGTGCTTTGGAAGCTGGAGCAGGAGAAGCTGGCCGCGGAAGAGGCCAAGCGCATCCAGCAGGAGGAGGAGGTGGGTGCCTTCGTGAGCGGGGTCAAGGTTCCCACACCTTTAACTGGCCACTGGAACCCTGGGAGATGGTGTGGACATGGGGCGACCCCATCCCGCAGAGGTGGATGTAGGAAGCTAAGCTAAAGGTATCCAGCAGGAGAAATCCACCGCAACTGTGGGTGGGCCAGCCCATAGATGTCACTCTTTAATGTGGCCACGGGGGTGGGTTGGCGCGAATGCAGCAGCAGAGGAAAGGGGTTGGCGGTAGACGCAGCAGCAACAGGTGATGGGCGGGCTGACTCATCACTCGCCACTATGGGAATGGAAGCCCTGTCATCCGATGGGCCCACTTGCTGCTGGCATCCAATGGGCCCACTTGCTGCTGGCATCCGATGGGCCCACTTGCTGCTGGCATCCGATGGGCTCACTTGCTGCTGGCATCCAATGGGCGCGCTTGCTGCTGGCATCTGATGAGCGCACTTGCTGCTGGGTGGACATCTCATGAGGTTAAGCTCAAGTGTCCAAAGATACGAGCATGATGGGTTGAAGGGTTGAGCGAATAAGGACATCATTAGGCACTTGATGTCATCAGTGCTGGGGTAATATTCATAATGGCTGGGGTAACCCGTAACGATAACAGTAGCTTCAGCCCCGGCTAGGACCCAGATTCGTATCAACCTGGGACACTTGTGATTTCCTGGTCCACGGCTTACGTGGGAACTTGCTCCCTTACTCAACTGAAGCACTTGAAGAAGCCTCTCGCCTCCTCTTCCACCTCCCCAGCCCCTTCTCTCCTTGCGCTTCACCCACCCACCCACCTGCGCACAATCGCACGCTTGAGCGCGCAAACACACCCACACATATACTCTCTCTCTCTCTCTCTCTCTCTCTCTCTCTCTCTCTCTCTCTCTCTCTCTCTCTCTCTCTCTCTCTCTCTCTCTCTCTCACACACACACACACACACACACACACACACACACACAGAGCAGTTTGTTATTCTACCATTACTTTGTTTGTGATCGTGAGTTTTTCTGGGCACATACCCGCGACCCCGTGCCCCGGCCCCCAGGAAGCCCTCGACCGCGATAGGACGGCCACAGCTTGTGGTTCTAATAGTTATTGTGGCCGCAGTTTGTGGTTCTAACAGTGACATCATCTGCACACATAGGCTTCCACAGTTGGCCGTTCTAACAACCATTTGTTCCTCACACATACGTGTGCCCTGCATGCCCACACACGCTTGCCCCCAGGAAGCGCTCGACCGCGAGAGCGCGGCCACGCAGGTCATTCGCGACCAGTGCAACGCTGACCTGGCGCTGGCCATGCCGCCACTGCTCGCCGTCACCAAGGAGCTGGCCAATATCAACAAGGGGGACATCGCCGAGCTGAAATCCCTCAAGAAACCGCCGGAGGGCGTGCGGCATGTCATGGAGGCGATCATGGTCATGCTGCGGCGCCCGCTGCCCGCAAAGTCGATGATTGGGTTGCCGCCACCCAACCCAAGCGACCCGCCGCCCAAGGTAAGGCCGCTCCCGGTCTTGGCCTCCCAAGTTGTATGTGGGTGGCGGCCTTTGTGTGTGTGTGCGCATCATTTGTGTTTGTATGCACATGCGTGTTTGTGTGTGTTGCGTTTCTCTCTCACGCGTGTGAAGCAGTCCTCTTGTGAGTGTGTTTGCGACACTCTGGCCGTGTTGCAGACACCGCCCTTGATGCCTCGGGTAGCGGTCAAGGCTAGTAGCATGTGTGGCGGACCAGCCTTCTCTGTGCCTCTCTCGTATTGAATTCTCTTGTATTTTCCCAAAAGGGCTTGGGCCCAAAGTAGCATTCGAGGCGATGCGTGGCAAACCGCCGTTGTCGTGCCTCTGATGTTCCAATTCTCTGTCGCAACCGAAGGCTTGGGGAGGAGCCAGCTCAGCTGATCAACCTGGGTGGAATATTACTGATGCCCAGATGCCCCCCGCTGCCCTGCCTTGTCGCTGCCAACCATACGTGTGCCCGAATAATGTGCCCCCACTGCCCTGCGTTGTCGCTCCCCTGCCTCATGCCACGGCCGCCAGAACCACATGGCATTTATGTATCGGGGGCATCATGATCGGGTACCCCTATGTGTGCCCCATTGCCCCTACTCCCCTGCCTCGTTGCCCCTCCATCCATGTGTCGTTACTCCTATGCCTCGTGATGGCCGCCAGAATCAAATGGCTTCATGTATTGGCTTCATGTATTAGGCTTCACGAGGACTAATCAATTAATACTACGTGTGCCCAACTGCCCCTACTCCCCTGCCGTGTGCCCCGGCCGCCAGAACCAAATGGCCAACTGGGAGGCGGCGCAGAAGGTACTGGGCGACGTGAGCTTCATCAAGCAGCTCGTCAACTACGACCGGGAGCAGCTGACGGAAGAGCTCATCTCCAAGGTGAAGAAGTATGTCAAGAACCCAGAGTTCGACCCAGAGCGCGTGTGCAAGGTACGTGGGACGCCCCCTATTTCACGCCCCTCTTGCCTTCTATGCATATGGTTTAGGAAACTTGTCAAAAACCCAGCATTCGACCCGGAGCACGTGTGCAAAGCGTGGGCGGCGTGCCCTATATTTGAGGCTACTTGTACGTGACTTGTCCCATGGTCTCTGCCATATCGTGAGAACGTGCGCCCCTTTGCATGCCTAATGCCTTTGAATCTGTACTAGTTGTGGCTTACTACCTGGCCCTACAAACCCTCTGTCACCTTTCCAGGAATGCATGTGATTAATTCATTAATTCATAAAAAATTGATTTATTCGGTTGATTGGGTCTGCCCACCTCACCTGCACACCCTCCCCCTCCAACCCCGCCTCAGGTGAACTACGCGGCCATGTCGCTGTGCAAGTGGGTGACGGCCATGTACACCTACCACGAGGTGACCAAGGTCGTGCGGCCGAAGCAGGTGGCGTTGCGGGAGACCGAGGAGAAGCTGGCGCTCATGCAGTGCGAGCTGGAGCACCACCGGGTGAGGGGGTAGAGAATGCTGGACGGGGTAGGGACCTTGGAGTGATAGTAGCACGAGGAGAAGCTGGCGCTCATGCAGTGGGAGCAAGCTGGAGCACCACCGGGTAATCCTGCTGGGGATTTGTTTTCTGGGATTTGTTTGCTGTCTATAAATAGATACACGGGATGGGATGTGTGTATTTGTCTGCATTGATCTATTTATATATCTTTCTGTTTTACTTTCTCACTACCCATCTATCGATCTATCTTTCTCTCTCACGCACACAAACCTGCCACACACACATGTGCTTACGTGCAAGCTGATGCATGCAACCCGATTACTCTAACGGACCTGTGTCATGACAGTGCCGTGACCCCACCGGTTGCGCGATCATCCGCCACCTGTCGCGCAAGCATCCTGTCCCCGCCCATTCCCACGCACACCTTGTGACCACCAAGTGACCAATCAACATCACTCGGCCTCCCCCCAGGCACGCCCAGCCCATATAGCTTGCCACACCTGACCCCCAGCACTGTCTCATTCATGTCACTTGCCACCTGGCACGCCGTCCCCCCCGTGAACCCCCTGTTTCTGGGCCCCTTGGAACCCTTTGCCAGGAGCGCACCAACTACCTGATCTCTGCCGTCGCCAAGTTGGAAGCCGACAGCGCAGCGGTGGCCATCAAGCTGCAGAAGCTCAAGTTGGAATACGAGGAGGGGCAGGAGCACATCGCGTCCGCCGAGCGGCTGCAGGTGGGGCTGAAAATTGCTGACATGATATAAAATGTGAGGCATGAAGCAAAGCACATCAAATGGGGGCACGCGATGCGGGTGGGCTTGCAGGTGAGGCTTATAAATAATTAGCATGTCAAGGCGGGCATGGCTGATAGAACTCTCAAAGTCCGAGATCGTGCTGGGTGTAGGGTTATCTAGGTTAGAAACCACCACCAGCAGAGAGTTGAAACTTCAGGGGGGAGCAATGCCGTGGCACGATGCCAGCATGAGCATCATATGCAAACAGGATGGGGTATCATTTTCTTTTTTTTTTATGTGCCAAGAGTGTTGCATGTCAACTGGCGGCCCGCAACATTTGAATTCGTGGGCTAATAATAGAGGCGTGGGCTATGAAAAATTCAGGGTATGAGGGTCTTGCCACCTCCTTGGAAGCAAATGTCAAGGTTCTAGAAGCCCGGCAACATCACATTCAAATTCATTTCGCCTCCCCCGAAGTGTATTGTCAAGTATGTGCAAGCTCATGCCAAGCACCGCACAAGCTCATGCCAAGTGCCGCACAAGCCCATGCCAAGTACCGTACAAGCCCATGCCAAGTGCCGTACACAGGGCTCCTACTGGCCTCTTTGTAGCCAGCTTTGTGGCCAGCTTTGTGGCCAGCTTTGTGGCCAGCTTTGTGGCCAGCTTTGTGGCCAGCTTTGTGGCCAGCTTTGTGGCCAGCTTTGTGGCCAGCTTTGTGGCCAGCTTTGTGGCCAGCTTTGTGGCCAGCTTTGTGGCCAGCTTTGTGGCCAGCTTTGTGGCCAGCTTTGTGGCCAGCTTTGTGGCCAGCTTTGTGGCCAGCTTTGTGGCCGGCTTTGTGGCCGGCTTTGTGGCCGGCTTTGTGGCCGGCGTTGTGGCCGGCTTTGTGGCCGGCTTTGTGGCCGGCTTTGTGGCCGGCTTTGTGGCCGGCTTTGTGGCCGGCTTTGTGGCCGGCTTTGTGGCCAGCTTTGTGGCCAGCTTTGTGGCCAGCTTTGTGGCCAGCTTTGTGGCCAGCTTTGTGGCCAGCTTTGTGGCCGGCTTTGTGGCCAGCTTTGTGGCCAGCTTTGTGGCCAGCTTTGTGGCCAGCTTTGTGGCCAGCCTTGTAGGCGGCTTTGTAGCTAGCCAGTTTTGTAGCCATTCTACCATGTCTATGCTTATGTTCATTGGTGCTCTCTCCGCGGTCCGTGGCCCCTTCCCCCCCCCCCCCCCCCCCCCCCTCCCCGCCCGATGCCAGGGTGCAATAAAGGAGGAGATGAAGCGCTGGCAGAAGAGGTTTGACAAGCTGAGCAGGCAGGTGCGCCAGCTCATTGGCGACGGCCTGCTGGCGAACGCGGTCACCGCCTACTGCGGGCCAATGAACCGCGAGTGGCGTGGGCGGCTGCTGGCCGCGTGGATGGAGGTGCTGAAGGAGCACAGGGTCCCTGTCGACCCCGAATGGTCCATCATCAAGGTGCTGGGCGACGAGCTCAAGATTAAAAAATGGCACCTGGCGGGCCTGCCCAACGGCGACAACTCGGTCGAGTCAGCGCTCATCATGTGCGTGACATGTGGCGCATTTTTGTGCCACCTGGCATGTTTGCGTGCCACCTGGCACGCTCGTGTGTGCCAGGTGCCCTCTCTGCATCTGTCTGCGCGTGTCCATGTTTGCGTGTGCCCGCGTTTGCGTATGCCCACAATGGCATGCGGCGTTGCATTCCGCCAT
Organism: Mesostigma viride; assembly: GCA_009746045.1. NCBI lineage: Eukaryota > Viridiplantae > Streptophyta > Mesostigmatophyceae > Mesostigmatales > Mesostigmataceae > Mesostigma > Mesostigma viride. The sequence continues at coordinate 5,559,939 of RPFO01000154.1, forward strand.
ATGTGTGCGGCGTGCCACGATGTGGCAATGGGGCCAGTATGCACGGCTTTCTCCCGGACCCTCCGCTCTTTTCATTCTTTTGTCTGGCACTTTCCCCCCCCCATCAGTCTACAATGCCATTTCCATATTCGACGTGGCTGGAGTTTTCTTCGGCACAAACAACCCGTCAGACCTTTTTTCTTCTCCTTATTGCTGGTGACCACGGACCTGACAGTGTGCGGGGTAAAACATTCCCCGGTACAAACTTGTCCCACATGCAATATGGCGTGCCCACAAACGCCACCCACCAACTTATGGCGCGCCCACCAATGCTGTCCACCAGGGAGAACTCGCGCCGCTGGCCGCTGATCCTGGACCCCGAGGGCCAGGCGGCAGCCTGGATCTGCCGCCTGCTGCGCTCCCACGGCGTGCTGGTGCTAGCGTACGGGGCGCACGACCTGGAGGCCAAGTTGCATGTGGCGCTGCAGCTTGGCCTGCCGACGCTGATCGAGAAATACGAGCACGGCAAGTGCCCTGTGGTGGAGCAACTGCTGATGCAGCGTCTGTTTGAGGAGAACGGGTGCTTGTACGTGCAGCTGGGGTCGAGCGTGGCGCCCTACCGTGACGACTTCCAGCTGTACCTCACGTGCCAGGAGGTGAGTTGGGATGCTTTTGTGAATCAGCGTGCCTGTTATTGATTGTGACGACTGCCAGCTGTACCTCACCCGCCAGGAGGTAAGTGGGGATGCTTTTGTGAGCTGGTGTGCCTGTTATTGCCTGTGACAATGGCCAGCTGTACCTCACGTGCCAGGAGGTGAGTCATAGTGCCTACAATTTCTGGTGATTTCTAGCAGTCGTACATCATGTGCCAGGATGTATGACATGGGCTCCAGCATGTTGTCCCACAAGCTATAAGAGCTGTACTCTCACCCACACAGTGACTTTCATGACTGTCATGACAGCGGCCCGAGCGCCTCGCCAGCGATGTATTTAGAACTCTCCCCCCGCCTTCCTCCTCTTACGTACAGCTCTAACCCCCTTTCATCGATCTCTGCCAACCCATATCACCCATGTCGTACCACCCCCTCAGCCCCCCGAACGCTTCACCAGCGACACAGGTAAGAATAAACACCCGAACCCACCCCTCAACCGCCCCCGATATCCACCCACCCACCCCCAGGATACAGCCCCTGTGCGCTTCAGCAAGCCACGCAATCCAACCCCTCTTTCCCTTCTGTCGCCCCATATCACCCACACAATGAACGTGGATCCTTGTTACAATATCTTCATCACCACAGCCCCCCGAGCGCTTCACCAGCGAGACCCCTCCCCTAAATACCCCTCCCCATTCCCCCCCCCCCTCCCCCCTCTCCTGGGCCTCCCCCCTGATACAGCCCCCTGACCGCTTCACCAGCGATTCAATTATGAGTTACCCCCTTTCCTAAACACACCCTCCACCTTCCCCCCCCCCCCCCCCCTCCCGCTTACTTCCACTCATCCAGCCCCCCGAGCGCTTCACGAGCGACCTGCTGGTCAAGGTGGGCGTCATCAACTTCTCGCTGTCCACTGCCGACCTGACGGACCAGCTGCTGGGCTTGGCGCTGCTGACAGAGCGGCCCGATCTAGACAAGGACCGCCACCAGCTTGCGCTGCAGCGCGTCAAGGTGGGGCGAGGGTTTAGGGACAAATGGCTTAGGGCCAGCAGGGTTCTTTACGGTGATGGAGGAGGTGTGTTGTGTGACAAAGATTGGGGCCAAATAAATAGGCGCTGCAGCTCGTCAAGGTTGGCCGAGAGGGCTTTGTCAAGGCGTGGGGGAATTTTCGGGGTGAACTTTCTGGATGAATATGGGCACACTCACACACACACACACACACACACACACACACACACACACACACACACACACACACACACACCACACCACCGGTGTCACTGCCACCACCACGGCTACCCACCTTATGCAGGATCTCTCTCTCTCTCTCTCTCTCTCTCTCTCTCTCTCTCTCTCTCTCTCTCTCTCTCTCTCTCTCTCTCTCTCTCTCTCTCTCTCACACTCTCTCACTCTCTCTCTCTCTCACTCACTCTCTCTCTCTCTCACTCACTCACTCTCTCTCTCTCTCTCTCTGTCTCTCTCTCTCTCTCACTCTCTCTCTCTCTCACTCACTCACTCTCTGTCTCTCTCTCTCTCTCTCTCTCTCTCTCTCTCTCTCTCTCTCTCACACACACACACACACACACACACACACACACACACACACACTCTCTCTCTCTCTCTCTCTCTCACTCTCTCTCTCTCTCTCTCTCTCTCTCTCTCTCTCTCTCTCTCTCTCTCTCTCTCTCTCTCTCTCTCTCTCTCTCTCTCACACACACACACACACACACACACACACTCACTCTCTCTCTCGCGCGCTCTTGCTCTCGCTCTCGCTCTCAAACACACTCTCTCCTCTTCCCCCCCAATTCTATGCCCCCCCCCCAGGACACGGAGCTGCAGCGTGACGTGGAGCGCCGGGTGCTCGAGGCGGTGGGCCAGGCGAAAGGGAACCTGATGAGCAACAACACCATCCTGGAGATTCTGCGCGAGAGCAGCAGCACCAACAGCTCGGTGAGCGAGCGGATGCAGCAGGCCAGCAGCAACCAGCGGACTATCGCGCGGCTCCGGCGCGTGTACGCGGACGAGCTGGTGTTCAATGCGGCCGTCGTGTGGTTCACGATTGCGGATCTGGCGCACGTCAACCGCGCGTACCAGTACTCCATGCGCTGGTGGGTGAGGGTTGTTGTGATGAGTACATCTATCTTTGTCGTGCGGTTTTCAATTGCTGATCTGGCGCACGTGAACCGCACGTACCTGCACTCTATGCGCTGGTTGGTGAGGATTGCCGAAAATAGCTAGAAAAGTAACGGTAAGCATGGGGGGGAAGCACAGAGGAAGAATAGAGGCTCTGCTCGCCTCTATTCAGTACTCCGTGCGCCAGTGCGTGAGGAGTCAGGGGATCAAGATGCAAAGGGGAGGCGTCGAGGGGAAATAGGAGCGAATCTCGCCTGCGAGTACCCCATGCGCTGATGCACGAGAGCTAACATGAGACAGTTGGGATGAGTTCAACAAGGAAAGCAGTAGGGGAAGCAATAGGGGCTCTTGTCGCCTACCTGTGGGTAGTACTGCCTGTAGGCACTACCCCATGCACGGGTGCGTGGGAACAGGACCTGTACAAGCTGCGTCTACAAGTATCTCTACTTAATTCTCCTGGACGTGCCATACCTGGCCTCGCTACCACACCATTCTGGCGTCCGGTTCTTCCCGCCAATCCAATCTCTGCCGCAATCCTCATCGGTCCCGCAACCCTTGCGCAACCCCTCTTTTCTCTGTGACTTTTCTTTTCCCGCAACTGTTTTCCCGAACTTCGCTAGCCAGGTCATCGGGCAGGTTCCTGCACGGCCGATTCTCGCACATCGACGGACAATTTTTTTCTTATCCCACACGACACAACACACAACACACAACACACAACACACAACACACAACACACAACACACAACACACAACACACAACACACAACACACAACACACAACACACAACACACAACACACAACACACAACACACAACACACAACACACAACACACAACACACAACACACAACACACAACACACACCCCGGTTCCCCATCCCCCCCCACACCCCACACTGTAGCCCTCTGCCCCAATCCTCCCAAGAAGCTGTCCCATCTTCCCAACGCTCCTGTGCCTCTTCCCCACGTCTGACCTGCTGTATTGTTCCCTCACAATGTTCTCCCGTTCTTTTGTTTCCCCGTTCCCCCCACCCCGTCTCCCCTCCCTCCCCCGCAGGTACCTGGACACCTTCTGCGAGGCGCTGCGCGACGCTCCCTGCCGCAACGTGGAAGAACTTGAGCGGCGGCTGCCCCTCCTGTGGCAGCACTTCATGTGGACTGTCTTCGTCATCATCAACCGCTCGCTCTTCGACGCCGACCGCGCCATGTTCTCCTTCTTGCTCGTGCTGCGGCTGCTAGAAGCGCAGCACGGGCTGCTCTACAACGACTGGCAGCTTTTCCTGGGCACCGTGGTCAACGGCACCCTGGTGGGGCCCAACAAGCGCAAGGGGCTGGAGCTACCGGGGGCGGGGGGGGCCAAACCGGCGGCGGATCCGGACAAGCAGGAGGGCCCCGTGCCGTCGCGACAGGTGGGTCCTGAGGGTGTGGCTTGCTTGGGCCGCCACACAGGGGGGAGCCAGGGGGGGAGGGGTCATTGTGATTGATGCACTAGCATGCTGGAGTGTCGGTGATTGAATTGTCCCTTGCTCAGAATGGAACAGCATTAGCTCATAGTGCAGCATCAGCTCACCTCCCCCTGTATACAAAACTTCATCATTAAGGGGAAGGGGGGATGACATAAACCAGAAATATATTTTAACAAAATATAAAATAATATAATCTAACAATATACTAATATACTACTATCTAATATTATGTAATTTTATGTATTTTTCTGAAAGCTAGCGGCACATACCCTGACGCTAACGCACTATGTAGCGCAAGATAATACAAGCGCTAACTCACAAAAAACAGCATTAGCTCGTGCAGCATTCCCGCACAGTGTCACGTTCAGTGCAGGGGTTGGCACCGGGCGGGCGTTGCCAGTCCCTGCAGTACCCTGCGCTGGGATCGTTCCATGGCCTTCACCTTTGCTACACATGAAGAAGATTGCGCTGCGGAAGAAACCCTCCTTCGGGACTCATTCACTGGCACGACAAGGTAGTGACAGGAAAGGCACACCTGCAGTGGCATGGAGGACTGTGTACCGAATAACATCCCTGCGCGCAACACGCCTTGGACAATGCAGCGAATGTGCCTTTAGGCTGGTGCTCTTCTACTATGTGCTACTACGTGCTACTGTGCTACTGTGGTAGTTGAGTATACTCTGCACATCCTGTCCTATGGGATAACAGCTTGTCAGCTTCATGCATTCACGTCAGAAACCATGAGCCTTGCTACATACTGCCCAAATTGCCACAGCCGCCAGTCATTTGCCCTAATCGGCACGTAAACTTGTCCTTCCTTTGCTTGGACCACCACGACACGCGTGCCCTGTAGGGGGACCAACTGGCAGCCCAGGTGGCCGTCATGCAGGGGAGGAACGCCGCGGCCACAGCGGCCGCAGCGGCGGTGGCGGCGGTGGCGGCAGCCAGGGAACATGACCAGGTCGGGGTGCCCGCGGGACTCGGTAAGCGAGGGCTGTCATAAGCTATAAGCCGTGTTTTCTGGTAACGAGATACTAGCCAGTAGCAAGGGCTTTTGTGCCGGCACTCAGGGCCGTTGTGGTGTCAGGAGAGTGAGGCGCGTTGCGGATAGAGCATGGCACATAAGGCCACCGGAAATCTTTGGGTTTGAGCTGATGAAAGGCATATATGTCAAGGCTGTGTGTTGGCAAAGTCCCATCAGCGGCTTGATGAGACTCGGCCGTATCGGTATCCCTGGCAAGAGGCGCAGGGCCGCTTGCCACGCAGCCCTGCCGGTGCTGCGTCCAAGTTGCCTGGCTGGTTGCTGTTAGTAGCTTGTTGCATCCAAGTTGCCCAGTTATTGTGGGCCGTCATCCTTCCCTCCCTCCCTTCGTCCCCCCATCCATCCATTAGCCCCTTACACCATCCATGTGCCCCTCACACCATCCTTTAGCCCCTCACGCTGCCTCTCACGCCTTCCCTCACTTTCTTCTTCCAGCCACCTATGCACACTCACATCTGTCTATTATTTCCCCTGGAGCTATCCGTTTGCTATTCTCGCTGCTTCCTATCGTACCTTGTGAATTGTCCTTGTGCTTGCCCGGCGGTGCCCTGGTAGCCATCCTCGGCTGGCACCCATCCACCTCCTCTGCCTGTCCACCCATGCAACGATCACAACAGGCCTGACCTCCACCCCCTACCTCCTCCTCTGGGGTTTAAGGGGGTTACCTTGCAAACCCGTCCACATTCATGGTCGGCCTCCCACCACCAGCCATGCCAACTTCACCGCCACCACAACCTGTAGACGATGCTATCACCTCCACCCATTCATGCCTATCTCCACCACCTCCATCCTCCACCTGCCACCATTCATGCCTGTCTCCACCCACCTCCATCCTTTACCTCCACCCATTCATGCCTATCTCCACCCACCTCCATCCTCCACCTGCCACCACTCATGCCTATCTCCACCCACCTCCATCCTTTACCTCCACCCATTCATGCCTATCTCCACCCACCTCCATCCTCCACCTGCCACCACTCATGCCTATCTCCACCCACCTCCATCCTTTACCTCCACCCATTCATGCCTATCTCCACCACCTCCATCCTCCACCTCCACCCATTCATGCCTATCTCCACCACCTCCATCCTCCACCTGCCACCACTCATGCCTATCTCCACCCACCTCCATCCTCCACCTCCACCCATTCATGCCTATCTCCACCACCTCCATCCTCCACCTGCCACCACTCATGCCTATCTCCACCACCTCCATCCTCCACCTGCCACCATTCATGCCTATCTCCACCACCCCATCCTCCACCTCCACCCACTATTGCCTATCTCACCCCCGCCTCCAATCACCGACCTCACCGATCACCCCCACCCACCACCCACGCACACAGGGGACGAGCCTTCCCCACATCCCCGCCGCGCACACTTTTCCCAGGACCTGGCCTCAAGTGGGCCGTCTGCCGGGGAACCCTTCCCTCCCCGCCGCGAGCGCCGGTCGAGCATCTCGCGCCTGAGCGCCGAGTTCGACGTTGGCGATATTGATGGCGGGACAGGGTCGGCCCACGAGCACAAGCCCGTCCAGACGCATCTGCCCTCGGAACACACCGGGGGGGAGGGCGGCGGTGGCGGCGGCGGCGGCGGCGAGTCCCGCAGGGAGCGCCTGCAGAGTATCTCTCGGGTCTCGGGGGACATGGAGAGCGACCCAGGGAGCCCTGGCGGGGCCGTGCGGGAGCGGCGCATGAGCTACTCACGCATGGCAGTGACAGGTGTCAGCGAGCGGCTGCGCGCGCAGAACCCAGCACACCCGTGGATGCCGGACGACATCTGGGAGCGGCTGTGTGTCGTGTGCAAGCGCAAGAACATGGAAGACTTGCCGGACCACGTGCGGGCCAACCTGGAGCCTTGGCGTGTGTTCTGGTGCGCCCTGCGGGGGGAGGAGTATATCCTGCCAGAGGTGGCTGAGCGGCGCAGGTACAATGAGATTTGCTTGCAGTTCTTGATGCTTGCCTGTTGGTGGTACATCATAGCCAAGCAGGTGGAGCGGTGCAGGTACGGCGATGGATGGAGTGGTTCTTAGTTATGGCTGTATTTTTACTTCTACTATCACAATTCACGGTGTAGTCCGTCAGCTACTTCATTACCGCTTTGGATAACGCAAAGCTTACAAGTGGGCAATTTATGTCTTGTTAAAATTGCGTTAATGAAACATGTAGTCAACTATTCGAAGGACAAATGCGTTGATATTGGTACGTCATACGTGAGCAATTTCTACAATTTCTACACGCTCTACACATCGGCGCTCATCCCCGTGTGCACTCGACCCCCGTACTCCATCCGTGTACCGTAACATGGGCACGTTTTACACGTTCTACACGCTCTACACATCGGCGCTCGTCCCTATAATCCATCCCCTGTGCCATAACATGAACACGTTCTACACGCCCTACACATCGGCACTCATCCCCTGTACTTCATCCCCTGTGCTGTAACATGAGCACATGCTACACGTTCTGCACGCATGTACTTTCATCTATACTCTGTCGCCTGCACTGTATCCCCATACTTGTTCACTTGTGCGTTCTCATCTGTGTTCAGTCACCATTTGTTTTGCTGTGCTCGGTCACCATCCGTTTGCTGTGCTTAGTCAGCATCGCCTTTGCCGTACTCAGTCGCCATCGGTTTTGCTGCGCTCCGCCTCTTGTTTCCGCTACCCCACCCCGCAGCTCGCGCCGCATGTCCTTCATGAGCGGGGCCGATACGGAGGGGATCAGCCCCGCAGGAACACCCCGCAGCCGCGCCAGCCTCCGGTCGTCCACCTTTGCCGCGCTGCAGGAGGCGTCGGAGCACAGCAGCGAACCGGGGGGTGGCGAGGGGGGCCAGGGGGAGCGGTCTTCAGACGCCACTAGTAGTTTAAGCTCCGCGGTGAGCACAGAGCCGTCCGCAAGGGGCGAACAGAACGCGAGGAGCGAGATGGCAGGGAGGGGGGCGGCCAGCCAGCAAGTGCTCCGTACACCCAGGGCCTCTGCGTCTGTGTCTGCCAGGTAAGGCCCAGGTTGGTGGTCTTAACGCAGTATATGACGCTGAAATGCAGCCATCGACGTGGTTGTGTGAAGCCAAAGGTGTTTCTACAACAGGCGCAAGGACAGGCTCAAGTGCCCTATGAATCGTGGACGCCGTGCCTTCCTTATTTTGTGGCCGCGCGCCGTGTTGGGTACTTTTATCCTCACAGCTTTAAGGCTTATGCTTACCACAGCTTGAGTAGGATGCACAGCTTAAATAGGTCCTTTTATCCTCACAGCTTGAAATAAAATATTGTACCCTTAACCAACCGTTGATGTCCAGCGGATTCTAGCCACCGAACTAATGCTGCATCCAGGGCAAGCCCCTCTTATCGTGACTTGGGACGGGTCAAAGGGATCTACTGGGTACGGCTGCGGCCACACATTGGCGTGGCTTTAAGCCGCCCACGAGTAATCCGTGGAGGGATGAGTCAAACCGAGAGGGATACCATAGGAGGGGCTGTATCGAGCCGACAGGGAGAGACGCGTGCAAAAGCAAGTAGCAACTCGCTACTGCCCATGAGGCGATCCTAGCGGGCGGTGTTCGTGACCCTTGAAGCTGCGCAGTATGCAAGTTGTGGGCAGCGTGCCTTGTATTCCCGTGGCTTGGCTGTTAGAGTGTGGTAGATGTGGGTTTGCATGTCCTCCAATAGCGCTCTTCTTTGGTAGCAAAAATATCCCTTTTTAGGCTTCATTGCTAGCCTTCGACGGTCTGTGTGTGCTCCTTGGCGCCCACCCTGGCCCTTCTCCCTTGTTCTACTAACATGTTGCTCCCTTTATATGCCCCCCCCGCCTGCCTTCTATGTTATCTCTTGACTGGTTTCTCTCACAGCTTTTCCTGACAAATACATACGTTGGGTTCCTTTCATTACGTTGCTTACACGATGCCTTTCACTGTTTCCTCCGATGGGTCCCTCCGACCAACTCTCTAGCTCTCTTGTTGCCGTGAATGGTCCGTGTCACTGCTTCATACCATCCATTCTTCCTCTAAATATGGTTCATGGTTTCTTACTGGCTCGGCAAATGCACTCCCCTCAGGTCCACTCTCCCCCTATTCACGGTTCACTCTCAACCCCCTCTCATGATTATGTCTAATAGGCCAACCCGTCCCTGTGCTACCCCACGGTTACATCTCCCCATTTCGTCGGTGGGGATCGGTGACGTCGGACAGGTCTAATCCCAGCTTATCACCGCTCCAACGCAGCTTCTTCGGCGGTGGGGGGGTCGAGGACGGCAAGTTTCCCGGGGCTGCGTCAGTCTTCCAACCTGTGAGCTCTCGATTCTCAACTGTAGCTGCTTTGATCATGTGGTGAGAAGAATGACAAAGCCACACTGACCGGCCACGGACATGGCGGCATTACGCTGTAGAGCAACTTCACAGCTACTGCTAGAGAGAAATAGAGCACCTTAACAGCTACTGCTAGAGAGAAGTAGAGTAACTTCACAGCTACTGCTACAGAGGAATAGAGCAACTTAACAGCTACTGCTGTAGAGAAGTAGAGCAACTTAACAGCTACTGCTACAGAGGAATAGGGCAACTTAACAGCTTCTGCTGTAGAGAAGTAGAGTGACTTAAGAGCTACTGCTAGAGAGGAATAGGGCAACTTAAGAGCTACTGCTAGAGGAAGTAGAGCAACGTAACAGCTACTGCTAGAGAGAAGTAGAGCAACTTAACAGCTACTGCTGTAGAGAAGTAGAGCAACTTAACAGCTACTGCTAGAGAGAAGTAGAGCAACGTAACAGCTACTGCTAGAGAGAAGTAGAGCAACTTAACAGCTACTGCTAGAGAGGAATAGGGCAACTTAAGAGCTACTGCTGTAGAGAAGTAGAGCAACTTAACAGCTACTGCTAGAGAGAAGTAGAGCAACTTAACAGCTACAGCTAGAGAGAAGTAGAGCAACGTAACAGCTACTGCTAGAGAGAAGTAGAGCAACGTAACAGCTACTGCTAGAGAGAAGTAGAGCAATGTAACAGCTACTGCTAAAGAGAAGTAGAGCAACGTAACAGCTACTGCTAGAGAGAAGTAGAGCAACGTAACAGCTACTGCTAGAGAGAGCCGCAGAATATGGGTAAGCTGGTGGTGGTCATCCACGCCTCGTTCTCGGGTCGCAGAGTGGTGGTATTCTGGCCTTCCCTGGTGGAGAGCTTCTGGAATACATGGTGGATTGGTGGTGCAGGTGCACCTCAGTTGTGCACCCCGAGTAGGTGGCAGTTTACACCCACCACCTGCAGGTTGTCGCCTAGAATATATTTAAAACCATATGCCCCTTCTCAGGGATATGTGTTACATATCCTCCCCACGGAGGTATGTTCTTAATTAATTAATGGTGGAGGGACCGTACCTCTTTGCTTCATAGCCGTGCATGTTGCCCCCAGCGGTCCCAGGGGGTGAGAGTTCGTGTGCGCGTGAGGGTTTGCTATGGCCTCCGCCCAACGCTACGGGGCGAGAAACGATGCCAAGAAGTGTGCCCAGACAATCACGCACCACATGATCAGACTAGTACAGGGGGTCGCCCTGCGGAGGCATGTACTAGATGGCTGCATCGCTTGGGTTTTGGAGTACATGAAATCACTTTCATGTCTTTTCCATGGCTTCTTTTCAGCTGCAAAGTCCGCCTGGTTCTTCATCTCACCAGCTGTTGTGAGTAGGGCCAATGTGACTGGCTGACCCTCTGTACTCTGTACTCGCTTCAATCCTTGCTCCCAACCAGCGCATTCACCTGGTACAGCTCATGTATAACACTGCTTTGGCGGCTCGACCAGCGGACCTCCTTGATACTCCTCACAAGACGCACCCCTTAGACTGGCATTGCACTAAAATGCCACCCTGACTCTTTGCCATGACCCTGCTGCCCCAGTCACAAGTGCCCCACTCACAACTACCCACCTCCTGGCTGCCCCCACCCCGGCGTCGCCTCCCCTGCCTCTTCTCCCGACATGCAGGGCATCCAGACGCCGTCCACGCCGCTCACGACGCACCGAACGTCCCTGCAGGTTTCCCGCAAGACCTTCTCGCTGCTCCCCCTCCCCTGGCGGGCGCGGCTAAACTCATTCGAGCGCCTGCTCGTCGCCCATGCCCTCTGCCCCGAGCGCCTCCACATGGTCATGAAGCTCATGGTGGCCGAGCAGCTGGGGGATGCCTATTTGGACCCCGTGCCCTCCGACCTTAATTCTGTATACTGCGCCTCATCCGCCATCACCCCCGTTGCCTTCTTCCTGTTCCCAGGCTCCAACCCAGTGCCCCTCCTGCAGGCGTTTGCGGACAGCAAGTCGCGGCGGCTGGACGTGATCTCACTCGGGCAGGTGGGCATGGATAGACAGGCGGACAGATAGGCAAGTGCACATGGACAGATAGGCGGATAGATAGGCAAGTGCGCATGGACAGATAGGCAGGTAGATTGGCAACAATATGGGCAGGTCGTCGACCGGTGCATGGGTGGGAGCACCAGGGCAGGCCACCCTACACCACTTTGACCAGGGCAGGCCATATACTACTATCGCTCGACCCAGTGCGCTGTGCATGGCCCATTATGTGACCAGTAGGTGGCCAGTGATGTGGTTGGAGCCTACGGGCAGGCCATCGGGATCGCTCGGGCAGGTGCGCATGGACAGGCAGTTGGTGGGACATGGATGTCAGTGAGAAGTTGGCAGCATGGCTGTGCCCAGGCGTACATAAGGGCAGGTGATACCGCTTGGCCAGGTAGGGATGGGCAGCCAATGTAGCACCCGGTATAGATATGGATAGTCAACAGTGGTAGGGATGGGCTGCCAATGCAGCACCCGGTATAGATATGGATAGTCAAGAGTGGTAGGGATGGGCAGCCACTGCAGCACCCGGTATAGATATGGATAGTCAACAGTGGTAGGGATGGGCAGCCAATGCAGCACCCGGTATAGATATGGATAGTCAACAGTGGTAGGGATGGGCAGCCGATGCAGCACCCGGTATAGATATGGATAGTCAACAGTGGTAGGGATGGGCAGCCGATGCAGCACCCGGTATAGATATGGATAGTCAACAGTGGTAGGGATGGGCAGCCAATGCAGCACCCGGTATAGATATGGATAGTCAACAGTGGTAGGGATGGGCAGCCAATGCAGCACCCGGTATAGATATGGATAGTCAACAGTGGTAGGGATGGGCAGCCAATGCAGCACCCGGTATAGATATGGATAGTCAACAGTGGTAGGGATGGGCAGCCACTGCAGCACCCGGTATAGATATGGATAGTCAACAGTGGTAGGGATGGGCAGCCACTGCAGCACCCGGTATAGATATGGATAGTCAACAGTGGTAGGGATGGGCAGCCACTGCAGCACCCGGTATAGATATGGATAGTCAACAGTGGTAGGGATGGGCTGCCAATGCAGCACCCGGTATAGATATGGATAGTCAACAGTGGTAGGGATGGGCAGCCAATGCAGCACCCGGTATAGATATGGATAGTCAACAGTGGTAGGGATGGGCAGCCAATGCAGCACCCGGTATAGATATGGATAGTCAACAGTGGTAGGGATGGGCAGCCGATGCAGCACCCGGTATAGATATGGATAGTCAATCAGGGTATATCTTCGGCATAAATTAAGTAAACGCTGGTCTGGGAGAATATAAATAGGGTCAGCATGGCTGGGCTCATCTACACACTGCATTTTCTCAAGTCAACCCCCACCGAGCGGCCTGCCTTGCGAAGCCGTAGCTCAAGGGCGCATCTCTGGGCTAAATGCACATAACTTAGCATTTGGACACCGATAAGGGAAGAGCTACTTAGTCAACAAGCAGTCGAGTTACTTAGGACTCGTTCCCCGCAGACACCAGGTCGGGTCATGCCCCAGGGTGATCAGCTATTGGTCAACAAGCAGCTCATATCCCGGATTTTTCCTTTATCGCGGTCACTCTGGTGTCGCTGCTATGTTGGGAAGCATGACCGTCTCTCACCCGCTTCAACCACACATTATACTGCTTGGCCTACCCCCGCCCAACCACGCCCCCCACTCTCACCCCCCACATGCCAACCCCCCTCGCTCTCACCCCCCACATGCCAACCCCCTCACTCTCACCCCCCACATGCCAACCCCCCTCACTCTCACTCATGCTCCAAACTGCCACCACCACCCCGCCCCCCAGGGCCAAAGCGCGCTTGCGGAGGCCCGCATTGAGCAGCTGTGCCGAGAGGGCCGCTGGCTGCTGCTCCAGAACTGCCACCTGGTGCCCACCTGGATGCCCAAACTGCTCGAGATCATCCAAGGGCTCGAGAAGCGCGCGCCCATCGACCCGCAGGACGGGACCTCGATGGCCCACGGTGATGGCAGCAGCGTGCGGGGCAACGGCGACGTCAGGTCCTTGCGGCGGACCACGCAGAGCCACGACTCCAGGGCGGGGCAGGGGCCCCCTGAGGTCAACCCCCACTTCCGCCTCTGGCTGAGCTTCCGAGTCACGGCGGAGATACCCACAGCGATGCTTCGGGCGTGCGTGCACGTGGTGGATGAGCCGCCGAGCTCTCTGAATGCAAACATTCGGCGCAGCATGGCGATGCTGACGCGCGCCACTCACACGTTCCAGCGGGAGATGGCGGGGAGTGCCACCTGGCAGCGGCTCCTGCTCGGGCTGTGCGTGTTCCATGCCGTCGTGCTGGAGCGGAGGCGGTTTGGGACGTTGGGATGGAACGCGCCGTACGAGTTCTCGGATAGTGACCTGGAGGTGTCAGTGCTGCAGTGCCGCACGCTGTTCCAGGTGAGAGGAGGGGAGGGGTGGGGGAGGGGAGGGGAGGGGAGGGGAGGGGAGGGGAGGGGAGGGGAGGGGAGGGGAGGGGAGGGGAGGGGAGGGGAGGGGAGGGGAGGGGAGGGGAGGGGAGGGGGGAGGGAGGGGAGGGGAGGGAGGGGAGGGGAGGGGAGGGGAGGGGAGGGGCAGGGCAGGGCAGGGCAGGGCAGGGCAGGGCAGGGCAGGGCAGGGCAGGGCAGGGCTGGCTTGGAGGAGTGATGGTGAAAGGAGGGGGGGGGATAAAGGAAACGATGATAAAGGGGAGGGGAGGTTGAGGGAATAGGGGGGAATAGGGAAGGGAGGAGAGGGAGGGGGAGGGGGAGGGGTGTAGGGAAGGGAGCGATATGGCACGTGGGAGAAGCTGCCGGGGACTTCCCTGGAAAGATACCAGAGGCTGAGGGGACGGGGTACAGAGTTTAGCGCAGGGGGGGGACGGAGAGGAGGAAAAGGGGCGTTGGGGGGGGAAGGAAGAGAGGGAATGCGGCCAGCATGGCATGTGGCATGAGCACACACTAGTATACCCCAACAGCATACTATAACTAATACAGTACTAATACAGTATACTCTAACTAGTATACCCTAACAGTATACACTAACTAGTATACACTAACAGTATACACTAACTAGTATACACTAACAGTATACACTAACTAATATACCCTAACTAGTATCCACTAACTAGTATACCCTAACAGTATACACTAACTAGTATACCATTCCGCTGGCAACCATCCGCCTGCCTGCCTGTGTCAAATCGTAACCTAGTTTACCCTTATGGTGGCGATGATATCCCCCTGCCTGCCTGCGTCCGATTGTAATGAGCACTCCTGATACTGGCCATGATCTACCTGATTGGTATCGCAGGCCGAGGGCCTGGCCAGTGTTAACGAGCCGCGTGCCAGCCGCTACCTGGACACCGTCCGCTACCTGATCGCCGAGGTCTTCTACGGGGGCCACGTGACCGACCCCAGGGACCGTCAGCTGCTCCTCTGTCTGCTGGACGACTGCCTGGGGGGGCTGACCGGCTCCTCCCATGCGAGTTCCGAGGGTGTGGATAAAATTTCTGGCAACATCACCCCCGGGTGTGGGCCGGATGGGGGGGACCCTGGGGCACAAGGAAATGGGCACATGGCCAGGGGGGGAGAGGAGGACCTGCGGAGTGCGCTGCGAGCGGCGGCGGAGGGTCGGCAGTATAAGCGGGAGGAGGAGCTCACAATGGCCAGCGTGATGGCGACGTTGCCCACATTCGCCACGTTCACTGAGTTCAGGGTGGGTGTATGCGCATCGAGGGTGGAATCCTCGATCCGAGAATATACGGCATTGCATCGTGTTATACCATGTATAGAAAGTAGTGTAGAAATTATATTATACTATGTGTGCTTGTTCACTGTTCACCGAGTTCCGGGTGATTATGTGTGCATCAAGGGTGCGATGGTATCAAGGCGTGTATGTGTATCAAGAAGGACGAGCTACCTGCATCATCAGGACTATGATGGGAAATATGCAGTACTACTAGAGCTACAGTGCTTATATAGTAGAGCTATTGTACTCTGTGTGTGCCCGGGGGTGCATAGGTCCAAGTGGACCGCCGTGTTGGAATTTATTCATGAGTAAAGCAAGCACAGTCGCTGATGGTCGGTTGGTGCGACGGTGTCCAAAGGAACACGCCCTCCTTCATCGATGACGTGTATCCGGCCCCCCAGCCTTGCTCGCGTGAACGTTATGGACCCCCAGCTCTACTTGCTACACCGTACAAAACCGTACTGGCCGTACATGAGCCACTGGCGCATTCTCTCATCTCTCGTCCCCCCAAAAGGAACATGTGGAGGGTCTTCAACCCCCAAGGATTCTTAATAGATGGGTAGGGAGGTAGGGAGGTAGGGAGGTAGGGAGGTAGGGAGGTAGAGGGAGGTAGGGAGGTAGGGAGGTAGTAGGTAGGTGGGTGGGTGGGCGGGTGGGTGGGTGGGTGGGTGGGTGGGTGGGTGGGCGGGTGGGTGGGTGGGTGGGTGGGTGGGTGGGTGGGTGGGTGGGTGGGTGGGTGGGTGGGTGGGTGGGTGGGTGGGTGGGTGGGTGGGTGGGTGGGTGGGTGGGTGGGTGGGTGGGTGGGTGGGTGGGTGGGTGGGTGGGTGGGTGGGTGGGTAGGTAGGCAGGTAGGTAGACCACTTAATTAACCGTTTTCCTTAATGATACACACACACGCGCACGCACCCAACAGGAGCACGTGGAGCGCTTCAACCCCAAAGACGCGGCGCTGTCGCTGATAGGCCTCCACCCCAACGCGCTGGAGGCGCACGAGCAGGCAGGCGCCCGCTACGCGATGGAGGTGGTCACCTCGCTGCAGCTGCGCAGCTACGGCGTCAGCATCAGCAGCGAGGACCGGAACGCGACCATCATGGAGACAATTAACGACATTCTTGCCGCGCTGCCCACGCACAACCTGGCATCGGCGCCCGTACTGGGGGAGAGGTACACATCACACCATGAGGGTATTTGTACTTTTATTGATGAATGCGCGGTGATTTATATATTGCTGAATGCGCGGTAGTACTACGTTAACTAGTGTTGGTGTGTTGGCGCCCACGATAAGGGAGAGGCGCATTGCACCTTAAAGACTATTTATAGCTGTTGATGAATGCCAGGTGATTGTAGATTGCATGGCGTTGGCGCCCACAATTAGGGAGAGGTACGCATGGTGTAGTAAATGTAGTTATTAATGAATTACAGGTAGCTAGGGACCACTTGGTGCCGGCGCCCACCTTGAGGAGAGGCGATTACGATGACTTGGAAAGGTGAGGTTAGTATTATGTCTCCTGATGTGATCGTGGTGATTATAGTGACTATGGTAACTACATTGACTATGGTATGGTAGGCAGTAGAGTGATTGTGGTGATTGTGGTGATTATTGTATGGTACGCAGTATAGTGATTGTGGTGATTATGGTGATTATGGTATGGTAGGCAGTAGAGTGATTATGGTAATCAATATACTACTATGACATGATCATACTTAATTGACGAATGCGGGCTGACGGGGGGCTGGCTGCGGCCTGTAGAGCAACAATGGGCATGGACCCTCTTCTCTACGGCTTTGCATGGTCTGAGTGATCCTGTTGTCCTGTTGCCCTGTTTGCATGAACCGCACACAGCAGTGGTGGTGGTGGTGGCAGCGGCGGCGATTTGTTTAGGGTTGTTCTTGTTCTTGTTCTTGTTCTTGTTCTTGTTCTTGTTCTTGTTCTTGTTCTTGTTCTTGTTCTTGTTCTTGTTCTTGTTCTTGTTCTTGTTCTTGTTCTTGTTCTTGTTCTTGTTCTTGTTCTTGTTCTTGTTCTTGTTCTTGTTCTTGTTCTTGTTCTTGTTCTTGTTCTTGTTCTTGTTCTTGTTCTTGTTCTTGTTCTTGTTCTTGTTCTTGTTCTTGTTCTTGTTCTTGTTCTTGTTCTTGTTCTTGTTCTTGTTCTTGTTCTTGTTCTTGTTCTTGTTCTTGTTCTTGTTCTTGTTCTTGTTCTTGTTCTTGTTCTTGTTCTTGTTCTTGTTCTTGTTCTTGTTCTTGTTCTTGTTCTTGTTCTTGTTCTTGTTCTTGTTCTTGTTCTTGTTCTTGTTCTTGTTCTTGTTCTTGTTCTTGTTCTTGTTCTTGTTCTTGTTCTTGTTCTTGTTCTTGTTCTTGTTCTTGTTCTTGTTCTTGTTCTTGTTCTTGTTCTTGTTCTTGTTCTTGTTCTTGTTCTTGTTCTTGTTCTTGTTCTTGTTCTTGTTCTTGTTCTTGTTCTTGTTCTTGTTCTTGTTCTTGTTCTTGTTCTTGTTCTTGTTCTTGTTCTTGTTCTTGTTCTTGTTCTTGTTCTTGTTCTTGTTCTTGTTCTTGTTCTTGTTCTTGTTCTTGTTCTTGTTCTTGTTCTTGTTCTTGTTCTTGTTCTTGTTCTTGTTCTTGTTCTTGTTCTTGTTCTTGTTCTTGTTCTTGTTCTTGTTCTTGTTCTTGTTCTTGTTCTTGTTCTTGTTCTTGTTCTTGTTCTTGTTCTTGTTCTTGTTCTTGTTCTTGTTCTTGTTCTTGTTCTTGTTCTTGTTCTTGTTCTTGTTCTTGTTCTTGTTCTTGTTCTTGTTCTTGTTCTTGTTCTTGTTCTTGTTCTTGTTCTTGTTCTTGTTCTTGTTCTTGTTCTTGTTCTTGTTCTTGTTCTTGTTCTTGTTCTTGTTCTTGTTCTTGTTCTTGTTCTTGTTCTTGTTCTTGTTCTTGTTCTTGTTCTTGTTCTTGTTCTTGTTCTTGTTCTTGTTCTTGTTCTTGTTCTTGTTCTTGTTCTTGTTCTTGTTCTTGTTCTTGTTCTTGTTCTTGTTCTTGTTCTTGTTCTTGTTCTTGTTCTTGTTCTTGTTCTTGTTCTTGTTCTTGTTCTTGTTCTTGTTCTTGTTCTTGTTCTTGTTCTTGTTCTTGTTCTTGTTCTTGTTCTTGTTCTTGTTCTTGTTCTTGTTCTTGTTCTTGTTCTTGTTCTTGTTCTTGTTCTTGTTCTTGTTCTTGTTCTTGTTCTTGTTCTTGTTCTTGTTCTTGTTCTTGTTCTTGTTCTTGTTCTTGTTCTTGTTCTTGTTCTTGTTCTTGTTCTTGTTCTTGTTCTTGTTCTTGTTCTTGTTCTTGTTCTTGTTCTTGTTCTTGTTCTTGTTCTTGTTCTTGTTCTTGTTCTTGTTCTT